>JAWWES010000041.1:60744570-60762857 GCA_035583135.1 Lophotriccus pileatus
TCAGGAGCCTTCTCATCCCCAGGCTGAACACTCCCAACTCTCTCAGCCTGTCTAAAGAGTCATGTACTGCTAAGGTGCTGTATACATTAAACATCAATCATTGCCTCTCTATGAACGCTTACCTAAACAGTAAAGCAAAATGTTTTGATTCCCTGCTTAACAAATCGACACCTGGAGAGCAACTGGCTGATAAAAAATGTTCTGAAAATAAAGGTGTAATTATTACTTCCAGCTCTGTAAGAAAAGATACCAGTCTCAATATTGCAATACTGCATTAACTTCTCTTTTCCTTGTTGTAAAAACCAAGCTGTCAGGTACTTAAGATTGCATCTAACGAGGCATATGGTACAGGCACAGGAGTTCCAGCATGCTTCTGAATAATTTATAGTGACTTAAAACAGAGAGACTTCAAAGCTGTCCCTGCATTTGCGGAGTCCTCTAAGTTTTTCTCCCTTGATTTCCTTCATTTTGTTCTGCATTCCACAGATTCCTTTCTTGGACCTTTCTGGGCAGAAATGTGACTACTACATGACTGTGAAAAGGATACAAATACTGCTCATATTCCACTTAAACCCACTATTTTTTCCCAAATGTCAAAAATAGCATTCTATTCATACTTAAAATTTTAAAAATATATCTTTACCTTCAGAGACCTAACATTGTCTAATTTTGGAACCTGGTATTTCAAACAAACTGTGTAATATATATATCCAAAGCTTTATGCACTCCAAAACATGAAGTATGTAACTTTTTATAATGAAATGTGCATGCATTTATATTTGTGCATTTATATTCAAGCATAAATAGCATTAAGCATAGCTGCACAGACAAGGGTCTGAAACTTCAGAACTTTCAGAATCTTAATTTAGGCTTTGTCACAGATTTATATTCACGGTTTTGGATACACTCTTTAAAGGGCTGTAGTCACTTTAAAGGAAATCCAAGTTCTCTACCAGAAAAAGAACATCTATATTTTACTGAGCTAACACTGCTGGGGGAAGAAAAGTTTTCCCATGTTTAGGCAATGTTTTCCTCTTGGGTCTAGTGAGTCAAATTGCCATTTTGGTTTACAGGCCTGGCAGACAGTCAGAAGGAGGGCATAGTTCTATGGAAATTAAAACCAGAAAGTGGATGTTAAACTTCAGCTATTTATAGTGAGGATCTATTCATATCAAGCACTGAGGAAATAGAGAACAAACTCTGAGCCAACTGAAGCACTCCAGGAATGCAGGTTCTGGAGCAATGTATGCACCATGTGGACTAGACAACTCACCTTGGTGAGAGCACCTGGCCACTGCATCTAAAACCACTTTGGTATTTGTCTGTGTGCAGGGTGGAGAGGTGAAGGATTACATATAAGGAAACTCGACTCACTTTAGTGAGTGTTGATGTTTTCCCATTACAGTCTTAATTTGTCTATCTGTAGGTGATAGATAACAGTACTCAATTTGCAAAGATGTTTTGGGAATGAATTAATATGCATAGAGTGCTCTGAAGATAAAAAGAGTTACTTTGTATTTGTCTTAGATAATAAAAACCTTTGAAGGCAGCACTGGCTTCACAGAGGCATTTTCTTTTTAAGTAGCGTAGGACTTTGACATAGTTGGTATTTGTACCAAGTGCATTTATATAAGTTCTAATTTTATGTCTTGCTTGGCTGAAGTTAAATCACAAGCTGGTCACAAAAGCATTCATCAGTCACATCTTCAAATTGCACAAGATAATCCACACTATGGCCACAGCCCTGCCATCTGCTCCACATACGTAAATGCCCAACATCCAGACTGAGCCCACTGAAGTCCACGGCCTTTACTCCAACCCAGGGATCTCTTTAAAACAAATTTCCAAGGAACAAACTGAATGGCAGGTCCACTTATTCAGGTCAGACCAAGTTTCCCAACCACGTGTGAACAGCACTGGTCAAACCCCACCTGATTCTGAAGTAACTGCCCTGGTCTAGGACCTGATACATACATTCATGAGAAACAGCTGCCACATCATCCTAGAGCACGGACAAGCAGTATCACTACAGAGAGAACTACCTTGGATGGGTCAGCTTTGAGCCACTTGACATTACAGACCTCCATCTCTACCTGACAGAGGTTTCTTATTTCTATAGCAAAGCTCAAGAGTCTCGTACAGGGGGATAGAAGACAACCTATGTGCTTTAAAAACAGTAGCTCTTTTTCTCCTATGATCATAGGTCTTTCCCATCTCTGTGGGGAGGACAAAACATTGGCCCCCACAGCCTCTACATTCAGAATTTGATCTTCAAGAAAGCTTTGTACTGATGTCGCTTTCCACATTGTATTTCTAAGCTGAGTAAATAGCCTCAGTTTTAATGCCTTAACCAATATAATGCCATTGATTAGCAAAAATCAATTTCCTTGAGAGATATAATCAACACTTTAAAAAGATGAAAGCCATCCCCAGGCAGGGGATCCTATGAACTAATTTAAATGGACACAACTGTCATTATTTATTTCCAAAGTTTCCTGATAACTCACTTAAGGGATATAAAAGGCCTTCTTCCCCCCCTCCCCCCCATGGAGCTTTCTCACAAATAACATTTTCTCAATCATAAATTATTATTACAATAAATTAAACATTTTTTGCTCTAAAACCAGCCAACAAACCTTATTCCTGAATTTGGATACCTCCAATATGATATAAAAGAATTTATAAATAATAATGAATGAAATGGGTGTTTTCTAATACACTACTCTAGTCAAGAAGGAATCATTCTTGCAAAGGTCAATATTTTTTACTGGGTTATTAAGCTTCTGCTGAGTTGTCAACTATACTACTGAGCCTTATTTTTGTGCAAGGTTAGGGCTTTCTTCTTTTATTCAGGCAATCACTCAGGCCTTCCACTGAGAAGAAAAAGCAGTTGTGCCTGTGCCTTTACCATAAAAAAAACAGATGAGAAGTGGCTTTATTCCAAATATTTTTTCCCAGCATGCATATAATTAATACTATCTATTTTAGCTTCATTTCCCCCCTATATTTGGTTCAACATATTTATATTCTTTTCTGTGTTTTTATTTCATGGACTGCTAGAAGATGTGACTGTCAGGCCCTTGGATATGGCCCTCTTCATAATTAGTATCTCTGTTCTTACTACTGTTCTTTTACCAGGTTTCGACACTGTTCAAACTTGTGCAGTAATTGTTCCTGCTTAACCTCAGTTGTCAGTGGCCTGTTGGTGTTTTATGGTGTTAAGAGAGTCAAACTGCAGCTCCTCCTACCCTTAGGTGTAACTGGGAACACTCTGCATTTCTTTATACATAACTGCAGGATTTATTAAGGGAGGTATCCAGAAACCAAGACTTGCCATGGCAGTCACTGTAAACTTACGCTTCAGCATCTTTTCCATTATCAACTGGCAAGCATATATATACATACATATATATTTATATATGAAAAAAAATAATTCATATGTCAGAAACCATCTCTTGCTATAGAATAAGCAGTAATGGTGCTTCCCATGGAAGAAATTACAGAGGCATTTTCTTTGGAAACAAATTTTATTTGGGAAAACAGATTAGTTTTTTGGTTTTAGTTTTGGTTGGTTGATCAGTTTATTTGGGTTTTGGTCATCTGTTGGTTTTTAGTGTTTGTTTGTTTTGGTTGTTGTTTGGTTGATTGGTTTTAGTGTTTGGTTTTTTGGTTGGTTGGTTGGTTTGTTGGCTGGTTTTTGTTTTGTTTTGTTTTTTTCAACCCAGATTACTTCAGTGACTTGACTCATACCATTGCTTCTCAGAGTGCTGCACAGGACCAGCTGAAAGGATGATACAGAGAAAGGGGAAAGAACTATATGGGTTAGAAGTCTCTCAAATCAACTTTGAAATGAGAATGTTGACACAAGGGAAAACCCTCCCTGAAACTGATTTCAGAACAAATACACTAAGAAAACTTTGCTTTCCCCTTCCTCTTTTTTTTTTTCCCCTTTAACTCACAGAAAGTCTTTTAATTTAAAATTGAAGGAGAAGAACATCCAGTGTAAGAAAATTCTATCCAGAGCAGTCACACTCCTGCTAAAACGATCATGGAAGACTGTTGCCAAAGGCACTTCTGCAATGAGCACAGATAATGCGTGAGACCTCCCCCAGTTAGACGAGAAAAAGAAAGAAAAAAGAGAAGTGGAAAGAACTTGGACAAGCAACAGCTCTTGAACTCCACTTCTGTCACCACACAAAAATCACGTTACTACCCAATGCACCTCTCCAGCCAGCCAAAAACAAACCCAGCCCTCCAACAGTTCCCATTGCGTCAAACATCACAGAAGGCCTGGAGGTGCAATCCTTCCTCCAGGCTCTTGCTGACCCACTTCTGAAAGCTGGACATTTTCTACCCCTCAGGGACCCTGCAAACAGCAGCCACCCTCCTGCCAGGGCCGAGCTCCTGGATCACTGTGGAGGGATTTTCACCTCCTTGCATTCAGAGCATGGCTCTTCTACAAGGGAAAAGGGTGTTTCTTACTGTAAAAAAGTAGGTATGGTACCCTGTTACACAGCACTCCCAAGCCAATTTCATGTCATCTTCAGCTCTTCCTTTGCTTCCACACGCCCTGAGGGGCATCTTACAAAGCATTCTTCTACTGAAACTTTATGCAGATATTGCAGCATTTCAGAGATGACTCAAATCTGTTGGAAACACTATATGGGAAACAGTATATTAGTATCTTCCTCAGAAATATACTCAGAATATTCCTCGGTATATACCCAGAAAACAGAGGAAGCATTTCTGCTTTAATTTTGAATCCCTTTTCCTTTAGTGTTCATTTCCATTCTTAATTTCCTGTCTGATACCTTTTAAACTTACAATTAAGGATCTTTACAAGCTAAATGACTGTGAAAGTCTAAGCCAAGTCTAAGCACTGTAAACTGCCGTAAATAGAAGTAGACCAGACAGAATGGTGTTAAATGAACAAAAATGGCCAGTTTATTCACTGGAACAGTTATGCATTACACTGTAATTTTAATTGGAACATAAAGATGTAAGAATCAGTATATCAGCTTCTTTTAATTATTTTCTTCAGCACTAGAGTGTTTTTCCCAACCATTTGACTGCATGATCATATTACACATGTACAAGCACAGACTTTATGAATCCCTCACAAGGCATTAATCTAGGATTGTCTACAAGGACAAGGAAGAGTTAACATGGGAATTACTTCGATTTTAAAAACAAATGATGCGCTTTTGGAAACAAGAATTATTTAACTTTTTTTTGCTTTTAGCATAAAGTAACAACAAGAAGAGTTTCCAATACTCAGTCTTTAGCAAATGAACATATATACTTTTATATTTTCTTCACCACCTAGAAACACTTCATCATTTAACCCCAAGAAGGCAGGACAACATAATGTCAATTCAACATAGGAGTAGCTGAGTTATTACAGCAGTAAACATACAGTATACAAATCTGTGTTTGTCACAAACTCCACCAATGTTAAAACTCTTTTGAAAGGAACACAGCAATCTGTATGGTTCATTAGATACAGAACATCATGCAAATGGAAACATTCAATAGATTACAAAAGTCACAAAACATCAGTTTTCTTTTTTTTTTTTTTCAATTGTTTACAAAGGATCAAGTTAATTAACCCTTTAACAGTCAAACCACAGGGCTGATAATCAATAGGGCAATAACTAATAAAATGGACTTAATTTATCCACTGGCATAGCACACTTAGCCATATCTGTGAACAGAAGAAATAAAAATAAAATAAGCTAGATTACTCTTATTTCTTGTTCATAGCTGGTAAAATAACAACTCAGCTAGCAAGCCAGTCTACTTGAAACTTTTATCAAATCCTTCTGTTTATTGATTTCCAAAATATTTCTGAAATCAAGAAACCACATAATAAGAACTCAGAATACTAACATGAGAAAAAACATACTCTTATCCACCCTTTCTTTTACAGCAGATCATAATAATCAAAACAAATACAGAGCTTCGTAGAAAGACATTTTTGAAACACAAGGCTCTATCACCCAGAGTCTGCCTGCACATTAACTCCAGTCATGAAATATAGGATTTTTCCTTTACTTCTTGTCAGTTTGTCACTTGGTTGCCATTACATTTCACAAAGGGGATTTTCAAGAACTCCACAGGAAACAGATTAAAAACCAATAAGCATTTAAGCCGTGTGCCTCTGAAAGAAAGATACAGACTCTCTGTGATAGTTCTCCTGCCCTTCTAGCAAGAGGAATATGCATATCACACAAGAAATAAGAATTTTCTAGCTTAGTTAAGGATATGGAGAAGCTACACGATGTTAACAATCTCATGCACACATTTTACATTGCATATTTTGATGCATTTGTGCCTGACGGCAAAAGGCAATTGCTTTTTTATTTCTTTTCCACAGGATGCTTAATTATACTAAAAAAAACCCTTAATGGCTAAAAAAGTCTGAATAGTATATATCCCTTTCAGACTCACTGCACGCACAGCAAAGGAAAACCGAAGAAAAGTGATGACTGGAATTTTTAAAGAGGTAACTATAGCAATTATCTTACTTCAAAGGTAAAACATCAGTGCCTGCCATTCTCAAACGAACATTTCTGAAGTACAAAAGAAAGAAATTTACTGTAACCTCAGTGGATATGCATCTTCTGCCAAAGAAAGGAACAGACCTCAGAAAGGCTGATGTAATCTATACCTGATAATGATGATGATCAATCCAGCTACAGTGGAACTGGTAGCACAACTACTGACTTTGGCATTGCATGATTGAACAATAAGGTTGATATCAAAATAAGGGCCTGGACCCTGGGTATCGTTCCCAGTGTGACAAGGACTGGGTCAGATTTTACTAACAGCTTACTTAAATATTTCCAACGTAACTATCATGAGCAGCCTTCGTAGGTGAGGTCATATTTCAAGAGTCAGGTTATATTTCATAACATAATCTCCTTTATGTACACACATTAATATGGCAAATGGCTTAACGTTATAATTTGTTTTTAAATAAAAAACAAACTGAAAGTCATCTTGGCATTAAAACTTGCAGCGTTAATTACAGTTTCATTCTACGAACTCTACTGTATAACTATGGTTACATTAATTTACTGTGAAAAATGTGGATAGAGAAAGCACAGAGATGCCAACCTGTCAATCAGATCAATCAGAAAGAATACCACTATTGCCTCCCTCTAGAAGGCAGAAAATTCTATACAATTAGCATGAGAAATGGTAATATGTCCTCTTTCTGTAAAACCTCCAGGTAGCTTCTGACTGATAGAAAATATATTTTCCATACTATTACATTGTACAATTTATTTCTTCTTTTTCTTCTTCTGCCTTTATATTTGATTTTTTTTCTATTTCTTTCTTCTTCTTTTTTTCCCCACACATTTACTATAAACTGGATTTCCAGGAGCAGATCATTTCACTGAACAAGGAATATTTTTTCACTACAGTCAAAAAAAAAAAATCAAACCAAAATAACCCTATTTTGACCTAAATGACCCTATTTCAAATCCAAAGAAATATCAAGGCCATCATAGAGAACAAAAGCTGCATTTCAGACACAAAAGTCAGAGCAGTATTTGATTTGCTTCCTTACTGAGTATGACACATTGCAGTGCTTCTGAGTATACTCAACCATTAAAAATACATGTATAATTTTTCTTAATCTTTAAAAAGCAGAACAGATATCAACACAACATAAATTTATTTTAAATGGGCAAAATATCATATTTTGCAACCCTTTAAAAATCCCAGGTTTTTGTTTCTGGTTTTGTCTGCATGCAAATATTTCCTACAAAATCTCTCACAAAGTTTTATGTCATCAATCAACATGTAACAAAAGAAGAGTTTATCATCTTAAGTTCAAGGCATGTATTTTATTTTGTACTGATTAACTGATAAAAGTTGTCCCAGGGACCTATATAGTTTTATAACTTACAATGCAATAACTACAACCATTTGTACATTTAAGTTGTTTTTTTTCTAGTTCTCTTACATTTCCAACACTTAAGTTTTGTTACATATAAAAAAATGTAAATTGAAAACTTAGAAATTAAGAATTTAAAACTTAAGAGAATAAAAAATTTATTAGTTCTATAAAAATGGGGCCACAACTTCTATAGCATTGGATGCTGTTTCATAAACCTTGATCCACATGGACATGCCAGTACAATGTTTTGATTTCCCAAAATTGCTCTGCAAATCACAACTGGATAAAAATATGTTTCTAAACTGTCCTGATACAACAATTTTTTTCTAATAAGTTTGTATGTGTATAGAAAGGACATGTATTTCACTGAATTTCTGCTAAACTAAAGTTCAGGGAAAATGCCTTTGATTTGGATGTGAAAACAGGAAAAACTATTCCAAGTGCAGTCTGCAATAATTGTATTCAAAGTGCTACGCAAATTCCTTTTCTTATTAACAATATACAGTACCTGTCTTTGTTGGATGCAGACATGGCCACTGCATGATATTCTTACACCAGGTGAACAGGGTCAGGAATCTGGAGATGTATTTTGAAGGCTGAATTTGCCTCAGACAAAATGTTGTGGTTTTTTTTTTTAAATAGCAATCAAAATAGCAGCTAATCCCAGTCTCAGACATTATGATAGAGATGGATAAGGTTTCACTTGACTTTTCTATGACAAAACAACAGGTTAAGTATGATGCTAAATAGTGATGTAAACACCTAGGAGAAGAATCATGCGAACCGCATGGAAACCAAAGTTGAAACGCTGCCGAGTATTGTCTGTTTGATCTGATCAGAACTGGATATCAGTTTGCTCCTGTTTTCTCTACCTCTGAATGTTTTGTTACAATAGCTCAGCTGCTTTGCCAAGGTTACACGACAGACGTTGTCGATGACATAGAATATTTCTATTTACAGCACCTTCGTTACTGGTACTATGGTAATAATGATTTGTTAGGCACACTGAGTGGTCACCGATTCTCTCCTCTGCTGATGTTTTGTGTATTGTAACATTTGGTAAGCACTGTTACTAAAAAACTGACTTCATTTTTCTCAGCTTCAGGCAGAATTTGAAAGAATTGTTCCCGCCACACCTGCAGCAATTGTTTTTTTCCCCAGCTGCTCTGTACCTCAGGCTGTACTGTGTTTCCCCACTTGTACGTCATACGTGTGCTGCAGAGAAGGAATAAGGACATGTGGAAATATCTAAGCCTTTCTTCTGTGAATAAGTTAAGGCCACCTGACAAAACAAGGAGCCTGCTAGTTATCAACAAGTAGGCAGGTAGGCAGTGCTGCAGACTTGTTTTTCTAGCTGATGATCAGACGGGAAGCCCAGAGATGCTGAAACACAACCCCATATTTAGCCGCTTGCCTTGCTGCCAGGTACTGTGCAAAATGAATTCCTCTATCCTTGATCTTGTTCTGAAACTCACTGCTTTTAAGGAAAAGAACAGGCTTACTCAGCTTTTACAGGAAAGAATCTTTAACTAGGAACACTGTGCACTGTTGCGATAGAGTCTGCGTAGTGTAGATCACCTGAGTATTTGTCATAAACTGACATGAGCTAAGGTTCTGCGTCTGGTGATTTTTGGCAAGGAAAAAATGCACTACAGTAAAGTCCTGCTAACTTTGACCCGCACCTTTAACCCTACCTGCATGAGTTCTTTCGCCACAGAATGCTTCACACGAAATGCATACGACTTCACCATTCATACTAGCCTTCCCTGGTAAGGCCTCGAGCTAGGATCCTGAATATGGGAGTGGGAGGAAATAATGTTTTTTTAATTAGCACACAGCATTTTACTTGTTTTAGATTTTCTTTCTCAGATACCAAATAGAAAGTAATCTCAGAAAACAGCACCAATTCATCTACTTGTCTGAAATGCAAAAATATAATTACAATGCAAGCAAACAACTGAAAACAAATCAATACATTATCCTTTCATCTCCTTCTTAGGCTTAATAATTATCTTTCAGTGAAGAGCTAGAACAAAACCAGAAGCTAGTGTAATAGGAATTAAAAAAACAAGTGCATAAACAATATCAGTGCAGCAGCAAAATATACAGTCATGGTTAACATTCCAATTCAACCCATTTCCAACATTTTTGTGCAATAAAAATTGGCCATATGCTGGCCAATGCAACAAGCCTCTTTTTAATATTAACACAGTCATTTTTCACTGAAGCTATTTCTGCTTGGTTTTAAAAAATAAAATCAGTTAAATACAACTCTCACAAAGGAAAGAAAAAGACTGTATTTTATAAACACAAACTTCTGGTGCAAATAAAGTAAGAAATAAATATCACACCCTTGAAGACAAAAGGAAATTTGAACTGGTTCCTATGGCTGAACTTGGAGTATGTGAGGGTAAGATTTTTGTGACATATTTTTTCTTAACATTGGCTTAAGTCTCTCATAATCTCAGAGGTAAAGCCAAGCAGCTGGGAAGAACATTGTCGAGATGTTAAATTTCACTACACGTCAGTCGTGATAGCACAGTTTGAGTACAATCAGAGGAACCATAAAAAGTCTTCTTGATAGGTTGGGCTCTGTGCTTTGTGTTCTTCTTCTCAACCTTCCCTCAGTTGCCAGAGCAGGGGATATGAATCCAGACTTGCCAATGCAGCAACAAGGCAGGATTGTCCACCTGCTTGCTGGGAACAACCCCAACCTTTGTTGCACGAACTCCACTCTGTTTGCATTTTCTCTTACGTTGCATATGAAGATTAGGGGTAAGGAGGAGGCTTAGAGAGACAGTTGAGAGGGGCACACTGAGAGCTGGAATGTGGCTGCTCTTCTGGAAGAGCATTAGGACTGAAAATTAAAAAGAAAAGAGAAAAAGCGCTTAAAATACATGGCAAACTTTTTACATCCATGTAAATAGTACAGGGCTGGAAATGAACTCTAAAAGGGGATGAAGCCTCATCTCTAAATCCATATCCTCAGACACACAGTACACATAAAAAAATCCTCAGTGTGCATGCATTCAGTGACACCTGGATGCACATGTGAAGTGGTCCAGATATTCCAGTTGCTAGTTCCTGTCCAGAAATGCTGTTTGCATGCTCTGATGAGAAACACTATGTGGAGAAACAAACGCCTGTGCGAAATGGGGGAGCAAATTTGAAGGACAAGATGCAGGTGCCATCTTTATGTGAGTATTAAAGATTTTCTATATGCAGCTGATTGATTGTTTGAAATGAAGGACAGTGCCAGGATGGAAATCACGTTTTGAAACTTTGTGAAAACATGATCTCTTACTGAATGGGACCTATTTACTAGTACATCTGTACAAACATAGAGTAACCTTCTTCATCAGGCAACATAAGCGTTACATATTTTGTAATTAACACTCCCAAAGGGTGGGGATTTTTTTTGTGTTTAGTTTTCTTTTGGATTTTGTGCTGTTGGAATTCTCTTTATTCTGTCATATACTTCTGTCATTTGATTGTTTTTCATGTACAATTTGTCTGATAACAGCATTCACCCATGAGCCTCTTAATGTGCATTTGTAGCATTCGCTGTCCCATAACACAGAGAGGTCTGAACCAGCTTCCAGCAAACCAGGTAGCAGCCAAAATAAGGGGCAGCTAACACAAACACACCCCACTTCTTGGTGCAGACCCCCAAGTAGAAAAACAAGATACCAAAACAAAATGCAAGTAAATGTAGCTTATAAAGAGAAGAACAACAATACCACAAAACTCAGATCTTTAATGTGTCTGGGAAGATTTTTTTCCTTAATGCTTCAAATGTTCTACAGTCTTGAAGTTATTCCAAGCTCAACAGTGCGATATATGATAAAGCACAATCATTTATGTCTCTGTCTTCAAGAGAATTTGCCTTTTCTGTTTTCCTTCTTTAGAAGCAATTCTTTTACGCTTTTACATATTATCTCTGCAGCACAGACTATGGGTGTACTGGCTGAAGGAATGCAATTAGTCTGTTGCTGGAAATGAATCAATTTGAAATGCCAGAGGCATTTGAAAATCTGCCACTGGAAATGCCAGTGGCACTGAAAATGGCTTTAGTTCTGCATACAGCATTTACTTCAGGAAACACAGAAATGACACTGCGTTTGACTGAAGACAAAAAGAACTGTATACCATCACCATTAAGTAAGTTGGTGGCAATGTCCACGTTTTCAAATTAGAGAAACCTAGAAGGCTATGACCACAAATCCACAGGTATTACAATTCAGCAGGAGCTACAGTCCTTGCACCTCTGAGCTTATTTGAAGATCATAGACTTGAATGTCTTAAATTAGATTCTGTTTCACATTAATGCTTCTGAAGTTTCTCAATTGTAAAATGGCTGGTGAGAGTGAGTTATAGAAGTTCAGGACCTCACAAGTTTTGTTTTATGCTCAGCTGTCTGAGTGGTTCAGTCTCAAAGTGTGTAGTGTCATGGATTAAGACGCCTCAGTTTATATATTGATTTAGTTTAACTCTAAGCACTTAGGCATAAATATTTAATCTAAAATAGTTTCTTGTAGTAGTTGGACTTGTTTAAGCAAACACTCTGAGAAGACCTAAAACCTGTACTCTCTAAGTAATTATTTCCATGGCTATAACTATCCTTTTCTTCTCCCATGTTCTGCCACATGCAGATGCAGATACAGCATCTAAAGAGAGATTTGACTGAGATTTTTGCCTACTCCTCACAAACAAGTGTGTCAGCAGGGACTGCAGGGACTGCAGATGAACCCAAAAGGTCTGTATTTCTTATCAAAAGCCAGTTCCTGCTTTCAGCATCTCCTAAGTTTTCAAGGTAGGCTTAGGAGAAGCACTAGTCGTAAGTCCTTCAGAGATATAAAAGTGAATTACAACTTTAACATCACATTTGGGGGGAAAAAAAACCAACAAAACAAAAGGTGGTCATGTGACCCTACAAAGACTGTCTTACTCTCCTCCCTTGCTGCCCTATTTGTTTTTTAACAGGGCTCCTATAATTGCCAGAAAGGAACAGAAACTCAACACACACATTCCTTGCTCATTAGCAGATGTGTTTGTCTTTTGGGGCTTCCTTCCCAGTTTTAAAAATAAGCAGCAAAGATGTTTGTGCTCCAAAGGAGAGGACTGGTGAGGAAATGGCCATAGTTACAACTACTTATGTACAGCAACGGCCTGAAAGAGGACCTTCTGAGACACATAAGGTTCTCCTCTACACCAATACACACAACCATAATAATGTTATGGCATGACCTTCAATACAAAGTCAGCCCTGACTGTAAATACTATAATATAAACTATCCCAGGCTATGCTCAGATTAGCAATTCTAAGCACTGTGCTTAGAATTATATTAATCTTCTCTTTATGGTAATTCTGCATTGCTTCTTACTTTGAAATACAAGCACATTTCTATGCACGGAAGGAAGAGAAAACTCAGTCTCACTATCTCCTTTTCAACCAATAATAAATATTAGGGGCATTAGGAAGAGAAAAAAAAATTACAAGGCTATCAGGCACCTTTATAGCAATATATATAACCACATCACTTCTAGTCCCAGTAGATTTAAATCTTTTCATGTAACTCTACTCTACGATCCCCTCTTCAGAAACATAATACCTCCAGTTCATTAATGCAGATTGTTATAGCAGCATATAAACCAAAAGTACATCACAAATATGGCATTCAGTGTGCTTTTCAGGCAGTATAGGTGCTCGTGGCAGCAGGTCCTGGAGCTGAGCTATCAGGCACATTGACAGGCACAGGCAGTAGAGGATGGCAGGTAAGATTAATAACACAAAGCAATAGAGAGACATGGAAGAACCTGAAGCTGTTGACTATTAACTGAGAATTAGGAAGAATATTGTTCCATTCCTCCCATGGGACATGTGCAGCTTTTAAAATATTAGGTTTTAATAGACATTTTTGTAAACATCTGGCTGGTATCATTTGGGGATCTATTAATTCAATTGATGGCTAAAGCCTGTGTCATTTTTTGTGTTAGTATTATTGTCTGGTTTGAAGCAGCTCTTTTTTTTTCCCCTGGCACTCAAAATGCTAATCATGTATTTCTAAAATCAATTGGAAAATAGCATGCAAAGCGCTTCAGTGTTTGTAAGTACGCTGTTCTCTGTCTTAACAATGCCATTCACATGGCACTGATTGTAATGGAAAAATAATCAGCAATGGATTGTATGTATAAATGTATAAACAGACCAGTAATATTTTCAGAATGCAACCAGTAATATTTTACCTTATTTTAAATTTATTTCCTATTTTTATAAAGAAAAGCATTATTTCTTATTAAATGTGTAATGTTAATTACATTTGAAGTATCGTGGGGTTTGGTTGTTTTGGTTGTTTGGTTTTTTTCTTTTCCTTTTTACTAATAAATAACTTTGGTCTAAATTTTTGGCTTCATTCAACTTGAAACTGTATATAGCTTATCTAGTGAGATCTACCAAAGCCACTGGAATCACAACTACTAAAAACTCCAGAGCTGTACGAGTCCCACTTACAAATCAGTATAGATAATGGATGAGGGAATACTCTGTGAATCTACTTGTGTTATGGCCATGCATTAACTAGTTTGATCACGATTAGACATTGCAGAATGTGGAGAACATCTGTGTGAATTGCAACTCTTAACAAGCTCTTGTTCAGTCCTGACTGAAATGCCACTGAGAGGTCACGTTACCTCAATGATTGTGTTAGAGAGTTTAAAAACAAGCATACCCCTCTCTTAAAATATGTGACTTCAGGGCTGGGCAGAGCTTTCATTCTTGGCATCACTTTGTGATTCAAAGCATATGCCATACCTGCACAGGCTGTCAGAGGATAAGAAAGGCGGGACAAGCTCCTGTCTTCCTTCCCTGCTGCATTTAGAGAATCTGAACCTCAGTAAATCTAACTGGTTCTTTAAATGCCTTCAAATTTTATTCCATATTTCAAATCTATTTAAATAAATAAATCAATCTTTATTTAAAGAACTCAACTATTTATGCCATCATGCTGGCTTGCTTTTAATCTCTTGCTATGCTTCACTGCTTTACAAAGCTGGGCAGGTCTGTGGCTGAGGCAAGCAAGGCAACAGTGTGAATATATCAAAAACAGTGTGTTGTTTTCACTTCACCAAAAGAATATTAATCTAGTGATAAAAAACCCACAACCACTTGACAGTCAATTTTTCAGCTGAATATACAGGTGTGTTATTTGTGGAATGACTGAAGTATTTTAAAAATATTAACCATATTTTAAATTATTAGAAGGTAAGTCTTGCACACAAATGTATGTCAGTAGTAAATCAGGTAGGTCTTCTATTCTGAGAAGATTTTTTAAAATTGTAGAAGCAATTGTTTGTTAACATTTAAAGAGACATTAACATTAGTAGTAGAGCACATTCTGCACAAGGAGAATAGCTCTGGAAAGAACAGAGTAAGATTTAGTGTTAAAATAGGGGTTAAAATTTAGGGTTTAAATAAGGCTTATTGACATTAAACTTCCATGTATTCAGAGCATCTAGTGATAACCTCAGTTTGCTGTATCATCTAAAATACAGCAGATAGCACTTCACAGGCATTTTAAGGATTTTAAATGTAACTTGTAACTTTTTTTCAGTGTGCTGTAAAACTCCAAACTGCAAATCAGTAAGTGATTTATCAGTTACAATGATTTATCAGTAAATTATTATCAGTTATAATAAGCTTACCCCAACTTCTCAGTAAAATTTTCATATTACCATTTTATAGTAAGGAAGATAATAATACATCCACTTTGTAGGCAATAATAGAGAGGCACCAAGGAAGCAGATGTTTAAGGCCACCAAGAGACACTCTGTGACTGATGTGCAGTCTGAAAGCTGTACCACACCCCTTCCTCAGTGGGCACCATGGCAGAACTCCCCACAGGAGGTTTATCATAGCACTGTGTGGGAAATAATTTCATTATATGTTTGGCTATTTACCAACTTGGTCACTACAGTTCAGGCTAAAGTCTAAAAATAATTTAACCTATTTCAAATGACAGCATCAGCATGAGGGAATATATGCACAGAATGTACCATGAACTGATATTGTATCTCTTTTTGCTTAGGTTTGGTTTTGTGCCTTGATTAACTCGCCATCTGAGAAGCATGATTTGGCCTTTGCACCACCTTTGGCAAGGACACCAGGAGTTTACTTTTAAAAACAAGATTAAAAACTGATTGCTCTGGGTCTGAGTTTCCAAGTCAGGGAGAACTTTCTTAGAAGCATCTCCTAAAAATCTCGCAAATGCTTTTAAAATGCCACCTTATGAAAGGGAAGCCTACATCTACCCCTAAGATTTAAAGCCCCCCCTTTAAAAAAAAATGATGTAGCAAAAAATAAAATTGTGACTATTTTGGCATCATTGAGAAAATGTCTGCATAAAACATCAAATGAGGGCTGCAAGATCCAACTGTGCATTTTTTTTCCTGTATTTTTACATGGAAGCAAGTGTGTGAATGCTGTGGCTCATGTTTGTACTGTCACTGCAGAAATTGTCGCTGTTCCTTGAGCTGTTAAAAGTTTGCTGTTAGAAAAGTGTGGTGAAGAGCTTTTGTATCAGGAAGAGGAGGGGAGTCACAGGCGTGCATGCAGCTATGTGCAAAGAGAAGAGAGTTAGTTAAGTTTACCTGACAGTCTGGCAATCTGGCCCCCTGGCTAGTTGTGAGCCGTGTGGCGGTATGGAGGCAGCAGGCTGCTGACAATCTACAAGAAACTGATAAATTAGACATATATACAGAGAGATTACAGAGCAAGGGGTTAGTAACGGTAGTACACAGGCTACGCATCTGATGGAGAGATTTAGTGAGGAATGTGTTCTTGGTTCCTTATCTGACAGAAACACCTTTTTTTTTTTCTGATAACAGTAACATTGGCTATTGCCTTTTTTCTTCTTTTCAGAAGAAGCAGAGGAAGCATTTATGTTTGTTTTCCCTTAGCATTGGCAAATTTTTGTTTAAACAGACAGCAATAATGGGCTGTATTCAGGGTTTGGGTTTAAACCTTGTACTTCTCATTCTTCTGCTCATGATGAAGATGTTTTTCTTACATCTAATATAATCAGTGTCAATAAAGCTACTCAAAATTTATCCAAAGAACTTATATTTGTATAACAACAATTGCAGATGCCATTTCATTATAATGTTTGAGAAAAAGCTAATAAGAAAGTCTTCACAACTTCTAAATAGTGCTTGTAAGATTGGTTCTTATTTTTTAAGAAAAGTGAGAACTTGATACAGTTCTGTCTAGATTATTATATCAATTCCCTGCCAAAGCAGTTTTCCACATTAATCACTTGCAAAGCTGTATTCTGGTTCTTAATTTATTAAGTAACAGTAAAGCCAAATAATCCTTCATTGCTATATTTTTACTGTGACATTCAAAATATGAACACAGCTTTAAACACAATAATATTTGTGGGGCTGTATAAAAGTAGTTGAACAGGACAACCTTGCTTTCTAGCTCACTAGTTTCTACTGAGATTTCCAGATCTCAAGATTTGCTCATTTTCCCTGCAGCAGTCTGGCCTTTCATTCCACTGTCTGTGTGATTCAGACTGTCAGACAACAGAGTCATCAGGGTCCTCTCGAACACTAAAACCTGTGAGTGAAATTCTGACCATGTGAAAAACTACATGAGATTACTTTTAGTCTCCAATAGGATTTGCAGACCTATCATCCTTTCTGGCTGCTTCAACCTGATTGTCAACCTGACTCTTTGGTGGAATGGGATTACTTTCCCCTGAACCTGAAAAACAAGACAAGGGGAACTGCATGTACTTGGAAAGAAACTGATTCTGGTTCTTTTTTCAATTGGTTCCTACTTAAAGTTCAACTCCAGGAATCATTTCTCTTTACAATGTAGATGTTTTCCAACACTCCTTTCTCTATTCTTTGTCTCAATCAAGTGGAGGAACATGCAAGTAAATTTGCTGTCAGGAATCTTGAGATGGCACCAAGTACAATGCAAAGCAACACACCTTCCTAGCAACATTGAGCATCATATCCACTATCATAACATTTCCCTTTCATATCAGCCCAGAGTGCTTCTTCCTAGTTCCTGTGAAGATCTGTGCTGACCTCCAGTGGGTGGAAGGAAGTGTACCCAAACTGCTGGCTTCTTCCTACTTCAGTAAAGAGGAGAGGGGTTTGGCCTTATTTTCTAGCACACAGGTATCCACATCAGAAAAATACATGCACAGACAGTGCTGACACCATCGTGACTGGAAGCAGAAATGGAATGAGAAAAGATACCCCACCATTCTGGCATTTACCAGGGTCATCACTAGAGTCCTCAGTCCATCTTTTAGCAGAAGAGTGCAAGAGTTAGCAGTGTATTTGAGTCATGAATAGAAGAGTCTGT
>JAWWES010000041.1:60762957-60791633 GCA_035583135.1 Lophotriccus pileatus
TAGAGTCCTCAGTCCATCTTTTAGCAGAAGAGTGCAAGAGTTAGCAGTGTATTTGAGTCATGAATAGAAGAGTCTGTTAGTTCAGCACAAAGATCAATTAAAACAAGAAGTGCCTGGGAAACAGACCAGGCTAACTGCAGGAAGAAAATTATTACCTAAAAGTAAAAAAACCCAAAAACTAATGTCTTATTCTAAACAAACTAGTTTGCAGAAGTCCAATGCAAAGTCATCCCTGACACCTTATACAAGATAGTAGTCAGTGAGAAAAGGAATAATGAATAGAATGCTGTGTAATGAAAAAAAAGGTGGACAGGTTTCATAAATACAGAGGAAATTGTTCTGACAGACTTTTCTAGAACAACACAAATGCCTGATTTATGATCCTATTCTAGTATCTCAAACATTGTGCAGATATTTAATGTTTCATCTTCATCTGCTACATTTGGCAGAATGCATGAACAGTGAGCCAGATTTTGCCAGCAGTATTCAAGCTGGATAGTAACTGTTTCGGTGAGAACAGACTCCCCTGACTTCACATGAAACAACAATTCTAGCTGGCGTCAGCAGTGCTCATGCAATCCTGGCTCACACTCGCATCAGGACCAAATCTAGTGATCCACATGTTTTAAGATGACTGAATCGTACTCCTACATCCTCCAGGAGTGAAGTTTCTAAGGATTATGCCAGGAAAAAGCTAAGCAGAATGCAAATGGCTTACATAGACACATTTCAAATTCAAAGGAGCTTCTTATCTACTTATGCTCAAGTAGCTGTGCCAGAGCTAACTTTATTCCTTCTATATTTAATCCTTTTAAGCATTTTGGAGGGTTTATAATGCTATTCTCTAATGTCATGACAATCATAAAATGACTTCTTTCTACTAAGGAACTCCTGCTTGCATCAAGTCAATGTTTGCTTCTTTCTGAAATACTGTGCTGAAGACTAAAAGTTTCAAAGACATCTTTGCTAATTCTGTGGTCAGTGTCACATGCCATAAAGACAAGGTAGGAAAGACACGCCTTATTTTATTAGAAAAATAAAAATAAATTTTAAAATTCCATTGGAAGAAGCCTGCTTCCAGTATGTTTCAAATCTCAAGGACTGTCAATCAAACTACAGAGTGAAAGGACAGTTTGTGATTTATGTAGAAGATACTTGGGGAACGACAGAGATTACACTTTTTGGTGTATCTTCTGAGACTACGACCAAAAAAATTATTAAGAAAGTTATTAAATAGAAACTATCTTATTTCTTCATCTTATTCATTTACTGTGAGGAAAGAAACCACTTAGGAGCAGCAGCTGGGCTGGCTGATCCCTTAAGAATCCTTTTACAATTCTATGAACCTTATAACAAAGAAATGAATTTTAGTGATCATTTCAACCACAGAAGGCAAAGAGGAGCTATTGTACATCGAAATTCATATGCCAGTTTTCGCTGAATTCAGCAGGACTTGAGGCTGCAGAGTCCTGTGGCAGCATTAGACAACATTCACCACTGGATCTATTGGAGCTTTGAGGCTTGGCTTGTGCTATACATTAGTCCTGTTTCGACTTTCCGGTTCTTATCATTTTAGCCATTTGCTGGCAATGGTGGTGTAAAGGGCTCAGAGATTTCCTCTCTCACAGATTAGCCACTGCTTATTTTTCCTTGGAATCTAATACTTAGTCCTAATCAGGCTAATCAGCTCCTGCTGTAAGAGTATTAAAAAAAAAAAATGAAGCTCAGAGAAACTACATCTGCTCACATGAGCACTGAATGTGCTGCTATCAATTATCTGTTGAGAGCAAATCTCAAAAAAAAGTATTTTCCTGTGCTTCCCTTTGGCTCAGCCACAAACCCAATTCATTTCCCTTGTGTCACAAGGTGTGCTCTGCCCTTCAGTCTGTGAACTGGGTGACTCTAATCAGCACAGGTCTGCTTTACTGGGTTATTACTGTCTGAGAGATGGGCATGCCTTCTGTTGACATCAGCAATGTCCCCAGTGAAAAACCTACATGCAAGCATTTTCAGTCCCACCTGCTCAGGACCCAGCACAATGCAATGGAACATTTCAGCACATTTTGTCACTCAGTAAATTACTAATCTCTACACAGTGCTGTCAAAGACCGAGACTAGTCAGAATCCAAACCTAGGCATAACATACTTTTAACTGTGTTTAGCTCATTAACCAATGAAAAGCACTTTCCCCCCCTCCTTTTATCTGAAAAGGTAAAACTGAGAGTCAAAAAACAAACTAATCAACAGGTACTGTTACATATTTAGCATTTCTGACATGAAAACTTTGGGAAAAATTTGTTCTTGGTAAATGAAAAGCTGTCAAGAAATGCTTATAACAAAATATGAGATTGAGGTTTTTTCAGCCTGTTAAAACAAACCCTCCCTAGAATCCCACGGACCACATCAGGCCAACAGAAACTCCTCCTTTCCTAGTTAAAAGTTCTCAAGCTATCTGTCTCGCTTCGTGTTACACTACCCAAATGTCAATTGAACTTGCTCCATCAAGTTTGAGGAATTTGATAACATGTCTATGAAGTTGCTATTGGCAATTTACTTGAAAGGAGAAGCTCTCTCCATTAATATGGTAATGAATAGTTTTCTTCCCTGAGGTGTCAATTTAATGGGAATGAACGATTGGTTAATAGCATGAGCTGAAAGTAGTGGGCAGAGAACAAATCTGTAATCTTCTAGTCGTGCAGAGGTAGAAACAGAGCAAGACCTACAAAGACAATAAATCAACCCTCTTTGCTCAAAGATAAAGACCAAGGAAAATTTCAAAATCAAAAGACAAATGTGAGATGTCAAGAAGAATGGGGTAGAGGATATTAAAATACTTGCCCTCCTTGCTGAGATTTGTAGAGATGCTTTCAAGCCACAATCTGATGAGAAGAATCCCAAAACTGTTTATATTCAGGGGTGATAGGGACATAAGTTTATATAGTTCTTTGACTAGCTAGTTTCATTTATAATTTATCTCAGTTTTTCTAATGGATGCCAAGAAAACTGACCTTCCTCAAGGACAAGAGGAACTTTAGGAGGTAATATTCATCACAAAGAACAGCTGCTGAGGGTTCAGCTGTGACACCTTCGGAAAAAGCCACAAACAATGGTACACAGGTCAAAGATTAGAAGAGCCTTTCCCTTCTCCTATTTCCAGGGTCAGTTTGGGTCTAGATATAACACAGTAACCTCTGCCCTACACACAGCCCCAAGTGATCAGTCTGTCAGAGGCAAACTGGATGCAGCTCTGTACTTCTGCAGGCTGTTGCTGGAAGCAGAGGACTACAGTGGAACAGCCACAGGGATTCCATGTGGAGCCTGGCTGGCCTAACTAATCCCAGCTTGCTCAGAGCACCATTGACTCAGCTTGTCCTGGCCTTGGGGCAAAACGAGCAGCACAGGAGGACCGAGCCTTTGTACCACTCCATGAGAGCCAGCCCTGTCCTGGCACAGCTCCACACAGGCAGCTTAATAATATTCACCAGGGGCAAGTTAGCTCCTGCACATTTTCCAGCACCCAGATTACCTGGGATTTCCCATTGTCTCAGTGTTACTCCTATTAAGCTGAATAATGGTCACTGACTGGAGATAGACAAATGTGTCAACCAAGTAACAGTTTCACTTTTCTTCATGGTGAAGCTGATCTACTATGAAATCCCTGTGATAAGTCTTGCAAGTACCCAGGTGACTCACATCTTAAGCCTGCTACTCAGAGAAACGTGGTGTCTAAGATTACTTGTGCTTGGAGAAGTTTCTACCACAATCAGTTCTTCCACTACTTATTTCCTAGTCTTCTCAAAAACTATTTGGAGAGTAAGACATGTGAGCATGCTGCTGAACTCCCATTATCTACCAATATCTATATAATGCCCTAAGAGGCAACAGACCAGCAGTAGGATGCATCCAAAATGCTCATCTCCTGTCATCTCCGCATGTCCATTTCTTTTCTTGCAAAGGAGGCCTAGGAATGTCCCACTTTTTCTACACTCCCAAGTTCCTAACACAGGCCCTTCTTTTGCTCCTCCTACTCTCAGCTCTTTACCTTTAGGACAAGGTCAGACAGAGTTAACATACCAGAGAGCTTTCTGTCAAATGCTTCTCAAGAGTAAGAGCAGGTAGGGAATTTAACTGCTATTTGCTTATGGCGTTTAGGGAACCACTACCTATCTTGGTGATTTCCACACACCAACTCATGGAGCATCACTAACAACTTCATGCACTACCTGGCACACAACACGGACAGACACGGTTTAGTAGGTCACTGGTTCAGTGGTTTTCCAGAACATGTCAGGTCTCTTGGCTATGTTCTAGTGAGTCCTTTCATCTATACAACAGCTACACGATATGAAGTGCTTTTCCTATTGATTTATTTATTCTGCGTGACTTGATTTCTACTTTTTTTTTTCAGACTTGAATTGTCTCAAATCTAGAGAGCTGTTCCCCCATCAGTCCACGTTTCAGTGATAATGTGTCTGCTAGCTCGAAGTACAGTGATAAAGCCATATCCCAGCCTTGCCCTTTCCTGTAGCTTGTATTAATAACTTCTAAAAAAGAAATAATACCTTTTCATTAATAAAATTAGCAAAATGCATTTTTCTCCATTTAAAGACTAAGAACATTAAGAGGTTTCTTATCAGCTCTATAGATTTTTTTCCCATTTTCTATGTCACGATGTGTTTGTTATTTCTCAAATGTTTTCTATGAATGCTTTAAGTAATTCCTCATTAAATCTACTGAGAAGCTAAATAATGGGTTAGTAAAATAGCAGAAATGGAAATGGTAGAAGCAGAAAAATATATCTTCAGTTCCTTTCTTTTATACAGTTCATAAAAGCACATTTAAAAAGGTCTGATGATTCACGAAATACTAAGACACACACATTTTAAACATTTCAAAAGAGGAAAAGAAAGTTCTTGGAATTACATAAATCACATTTCGATCTTGTTATTTACCATGGAAACGTAAATCAAGGATACATTTCAGAGGGTCACCAAATCATCCAAACCAGAAATGTTTGCCCTATTTTATGGGGAAAGAAAGGCCTGGTCCAAAATTGGAAGTCAGTGGGAATGGTAACTTTAGTAGGCTTTGGAAGAAACAACACAAGTTACAATTATAAGGCTCCATACCCCTAAAGGATGCAGACAAGGAGATACTTACAATCAAGGATACTAGTCTTGATTAAAGAATGGCTGGTGAGCTTACTCCACACACCACAACATCCCAAGGAACTGCTCTGTTAGAGAGCTAAAATATCAGTATGTCTAATTTAAACAGAGACTAATTTCAGCTTTGCCTATTTTATGAGGCAAGAAGCCCAATATTGAATATTCCTGTGCATTTGATGGCAAAAATCAGTAAGTCATGAAACCACATTAAACCTTGTCATAAAAGAAGATAAAGATGGATGACTTTTGTTGCCAACATTGCCAAGATATTTCAATCTCTGTTTTAGTTAGTTGCTGGGCCTGGGCTCCAAAGCCCAAAATTTTCACAGAAAACAGCACATATCTGGAAACACACCTTAAAGATTTGATGTGTCACCTGCATACCTGTTTAGTTAGAAACAACCAGAAGTCTAATAAGGTTTTACTGGAGAACTTCAACAAATGATGCTAATATTAATCATTCCATCCAGCAATGATGTCATAGCTTAGATACAGAGAGAAAAATGTCAATAGCCTTTTAATGAAAATATACGAAAGTAAGGCATGGATTTCACTGCAATCTTTTTGGTTGGTTGGTTGGTTGTGTTTTTTATGCTTTTTCAAACAGATTGGAGGTCCTATTAAAAATAGGTATTGTTTTGGAATTATTTTCTACATTTAGTAAGAAAAATCAGCAGAAATTAAATTAAACTTGTAAAACTGCAGTGAATTCATGCTATAATAGCTAAATTATATTAAAGTAGCTAAATTATGTTGATCAGCATGAAATGTATGGGTTTGGTCTCATCAGTGATAACTGGAAAGCTAAATGCAAGAGAGAAAAAGCACAGAGAGAAAAGGTCCTGTTCACAGTGGCACCAAGAGGTAAAAGTACATTTAGCCAGCTGAATTCTTCATCAGCTACAGCCAAATAATGTCCTTGGCAAGGATACTGTTCTTCAAATTCAAAACGGCCTCCACAAGGACAACGTACCATGCTTGAAATGGCATAAATATGCAATGCTCATTAAGCTTAGTTAAATGAGCATATCAGATGCAGGACATGGCCCTGAGAGCAGGAAGATATATACATATATCTGTATATATGCACTAATACTGCTCATTAAACAAGGAACACGTACATACACAAATATGGCATGTTTACAAAACCCACAGAAAATAGGACAATGCAGAACAAAACAGAGAACATAGATAATAACTATATAATGACTTAATTATCCTTTTTTTGTGAAGAGCATCATATTCAGGTTAAAAAAACTCTTACATCTGATTTTTAAAAAACCCTACTAAAAACATATAAAATCCATTTTCCATGAAGAGACAGATTAGGCCAATATTGCAGGAGCCTTACAACAGCCAGTAGCCTGCCTTATTGCACAAGCTCAGAGACATCTAGCAGGTACAGGGTCACCATCAATGCAAGTACATTCTCAGTAGATAAAAGTACGACATACTCATAGCCAAGGACTCAGAAGAATCATCCATGGATCTCTAAAAAGCAAAGGGCAATTTGCACTTGCGTAAATTTGCATTGCCAGAATAATGTTGAGGGGGTTTTAAAGAAAAAAAAATGGTTCTGAAGAACTTTCATGCTTTGGATTGCTTGGATGAATCAAAACAAACTTTACTGAGTGAACCATTCAGAGCAGACTAGCCATATATTATATGTCTACATATCTTTTTTAGTAGTGGTGCCTTGGTTAATCACCTATCCTGCTTTTCAACAGTAAACTATTTCACCTAATATACAGAAAAATCCACAGTGTTTGGAACTCAGAATAAAATTAACATAAAATCAGTATAGAAAGAGGTCTCTAGATGCTAGTCATGTTGACTTTACTCTTCATTAATCTATAAAATTCCTTCACAAAGGAGAAGTAAGAAATATTTAAAACTCTTCACTGGGTGGACCTGAGCAATCATAAAGATCTACAAAGCACCCTCCTGACAAAATTCAGTTCTGAGCTGTTAGTGTTCCTCAAAGGACTTCTTTTATAACCATTTTTAAAAGAAGCCCTGCTTTCCTCTGTGCACAGATTTCTAACAGTCCTGCTGATTCAAAATTGAGAAGTGCCTGAAAAAGCAAAGTCAAGGTGCTGAAGTAAATGCCTGTAGCAGCAAGACTTAGAAATCTGTGAGGAGCTTTCTGGCATTGGTACTTAAGCTCAAAAGCAAAGCTTTTGGAACTATTTTTGACAAAATATTCCTAAAAATTCCCCAACAAACAAACAAAAATGTGCACAGCTAAAGACCTCTAACATAAACCCTTTCCAACACACAATGAAACACTATAAAAAATTTGTTCCCCCTACCATTCCAAGAGTGTAAGATATACAAGGCACATGTCTACAGGCAGTCTCTGCTGTGCAGAATGGTGTCAGCCTGAGCCTCCCTGGTCATTTTCCCAACCCCTGCATCCAAAAGGGGAGAGTAAAGAGAGCTTAATTTCCCATCAGGGGTTTCTACTCATTCCTTTTGACGATGCTTTCCTGTATCTTCAAGCTGCCTAACAAGATGAAGCAGCAGGAAGGAGGAGCCAAACCCAACCATCTTGCCCCACATGTTAAGTTCCACTTTAACATTATTTTAAGAAAAATACAGAAGAAGGAACATGAGCTTCTGACTACACAGAGAGTAACCTTTTACAGAATATTTCTGAAAATGACACCCTACACACTATACCTTGAAAAAGCTCAAAATCCAGAAAGAAAAAATTAAAGTAGCATTAGTGAATTCCTCATCGCTTGAGCCAGGAGAGGTTACTCAACACCTCACATGACCTATCAAAACCCTTTAAGTCCTTATAACACTAAGGGCCACCCTACCCAGAAGACCCTCTGCTCCTTGTTAAATTTTGTTTGTGATACATCAAACAGATCACTGCATTCCTAGGTTTCTCACCCATTCTTCACATGTTGAACCAATTCCAGTGTAAGGGTCAATTTGTAAAGTCAACTCTTAAGCAATTTCCCCCGAGTTTCAGCTGAAAGATTCAATTATAAGACTTCTTAGGACCTCAGCATTTGGGTGACTAAGATTTTGTATTTTCATTTTCCTTGTTAGCTTTAAAAAATACTGTCTACCTACAGATTGTGTAAGTTAGCTCTTGGAGTATTTATAAATTAAGTTAAATAAGTTAATTTTTATAAATTAAGTTAAATTTTAAGGTAAACATACAAACTGACAAACAAGAACTAGTCATTTGTATCATATTGTGATTCATAGTTGATTTGCTTGTAAGCAGAGAGCTACAGCAGAAATAAATCTTGGAATATTTTTATAGTAAGAGTATCTACTAAATACTCTTAATTATGCATGATAGGTGATGAGCTTAGTGCTTGAGCAGTTGCTGTACTCTTATGTAGCACTCCTTGTGCTGTCTTGATCTTCCACATTAGTCTCGTCTTGTGAGAATTAAATGCCAGGCTGTAAATCACTCTTGAAAGACATCTCAAAAGCAAGCAGGCTTTCAGGTTTAATGTGCTTTCAGAAATTAGCAACTCCACAAAATTACCTACTTTTGCAGTGGTTTTTATTTTTAAAGCTTTCAGAAGAGCCATGTTATGAAATGCTCTTGTAACAATGAAGAACAATAAAATCTAAACCCTACAAAACAAAAACTAGCACAGTTCTGTTGAAACCCATGGGGCTAGCCTGGCTTATGTCACCTAAACATCTGACCTTAGCTAGGCTTGGAATTTGAGAGAAATGTGTCACATTTTAAGGCTACTTTCCTTTTTTCTATATTGATAAAATTAAATATATGAATATACAGAATTCTCTAAAAGGAAATGGATTGCCCATTATGATCTTATGATCTGAATTCCTTCAAAATATGAAATGCTTTACCTTTTGCAGTGTTTTCCTGAGTGGGACTTTGAATCTCGGGCATAAACAATACAGAAAAGAAGCATCTACCACACTGTTTGGGGGACACTGCAACAAAGGAGACTCTCAGGTGATTTGTGGTTGACCCTGTTTAAGGAAGAATGCTGCAACCATTGGTTATTGTCCATTTCATAAGTTGGGAAACCTTTTTCTTCAGGTGCATCATCTACACAAGGATCTTGATTTAAATTTCAGCTAAAATAACAGAACTTTATATTCAATTGAGAATTTCCATGCTAAAATGTCTGACAGAGAAAAGAGTGATGTCAAAGCAGATACTACAGGAGACCTTTTTTGTCTTGTTCTTCCCTTGAAGGGGTTGAGAGAATCATATTTCATAACTGGGACTGTGGTATATTAGGAGGCACCTAGTGACTTTCCATTCAAGGAGTCTGAATACAACTGCAAAGGAAAGGTCATTTTGCATAGTGTTTCACGCTGTTGAACTGAGCATTAAGCTTTCTATATGCCCTGACTTTTTCATGTAGTTATGAAAACAAACACAAACACACACAAAGGTAGGCTGGAACTGTGCTGGACACATACCAGCTGCTTCTGCCTATCAGAAGAATAAAGACTTGAAAGTGTAAAAATACATCTTAGCAGAACAGAAGCAAAAAAGTAACACACAGCAAAGCCAAATGCTTACCATTACTTAGGAGAAATAGAACATGATACTTTGAAAAAGGACTGAGTGATATTTTTAGCCCCTGTGGGCAGATAGGAGCTATTAGTTCCATTAGAAAGCCCAGATCAAGTCATGCTGTCACAGCTTGATGTCAGAGGGACATGCTTGCTGATTTAGAGGTAAGGGCAATCAAATGGAAATCGAGCAGGAAATGAGAATGTCTTTCTTGAGAGATCTTCAGTTCAGCTGGTTTTCCTTTGAAGAAGGCAGCAAAAAGCAGTCCAGCTTTCCCTCTACTAGCAGTAGTCAAAGCTGGGGTCAGAGCATAGTGAAGGCAACCCCTTCTGCCAAGCACCAAGTCCAGAAGAAAGTGCCAAAGAAAGACAGGCACAGCTTGCTACTGCATGGAGAGCATGGAGCAGGGGAGCCTGCCCTGTTTCTCCCTCTGCCAACTTCACTTATTTTGGCTCTTGGTCTCCATCAAATGCATTCCCAGCTACAAACTCCCAGGCCCCACAACAGTGGGAGCTACTGAAAGGATAGGGAAGCCCTCACGTAATATGGGTGAAATATTAACGTGAAGGGAATTGTTCACAAATTTAAAAGAAAAAAACACCAAAACACATTTCCATTTAATGTAGATTTGATTCATTCTTACTCCACTCCTGAGGACTGAGCCTCAAGCCAAGCTACTCTTTGCTCCATAGTGTTTGAGTTTGGATGCTGCTCTTTTGCACCGTCTCTGATGAAGAAGCAGGTGTGGGTTGCTACATTTCTTGCTGGCTTGCTTGACTGCACAAGTCATTTGAGAACAGAAACTCTTTCTGATACAAGGCTTTTAAACCTTCTCTGTAAAGGCAGAAGAATAACATTCTTCACTGTTCCTTCAGGAAACAGATAATTAGACAGATGGCAAAAAAAAATCCTACTTGGTGCATCATTCCTTTCATCTGTTAAACACAGTAAGATATCTTCCAGAAACTGGTAAGAACTGAAATATTCACTACTTAATCTTCAGGCTGATTCTAACATGGGCCCTGCTAACACTGGAATCTTAGTGCTCAGAAAAATCTCAGGTTTAAACCTGTCAGTCTCACAGGCAGAGCCTAAGGCCATGTGATGGTGTCAAATTCTGACGAATGCGTTCAGAAAGCCGGGACTGTTGTGGATTCCTAAGGATAACCATAACATAAATTAGTTGTACTGCCTCAAGACCCTTACACTCTGAATACGTAGAGATGTACCTAAAGTGACAGGTAAGACTCCAGGCAAACATAATTTTCTGGACAATTCTACTTTTCAGGCTGCTTCATCCTTTGGCCTCTGTTACTGGGGAAAAAAAAACCTGTGTCAGTGTTTCTTAATCTATGGTCCACACATCTGGGATGTTCTGTAAGATGCTTCTTTCCTCCCACTTACACCTTTTTCTCCTCAGGAGACAGCTCTTCTGATTTATTTTCTGCAACACTCCTTTAGGAAAATGTCTTGTTTAGACTCTCTGCAGTTTTACACTTTTCTTTGGAGTGGGTGTTACTTGGATGGTTTAAAGGCAGCTGTGATATTGATGGCACTAGGTGACAAATTTAATTTACTATAGGGTACTGCTCAGCTTTCCAGAATAAGCATTTACTTGAGCAGAAACCACTTTAGGGGTTTAGCTTCTATGTTTTCTACTTATTCTTTTTTGTGTATAACAAATTTCAAAACAAATAATGAAAAAAAAAAGATTCCCACCAGACAAGATTGTGCACATTTAAAGGCTAAAGGCTCTGCTCAGGCACAGAAGAAAAGTAATTGTTAGCTTGTCTGTCAGGCAAAGAAAGATGTCTCAACCTTTGAAATGGCATTCCAGTTTCCATTTCCTTTCTGTGCCTTGTTCCAAGTGGATACTGCATTTTGGCAGTAAATTAAGAGCAAAAGCTTCCCGCAAAGATAAACTTCATGATTCAATTTATATAAACTAAGCCTTCTGCGAGTTTAACGTTAACCTTCAGAAAAAGCTGACTGAATGCTCCAGGGTGAGCAGAAGACAAATGCTGCACAGGCTCCTGCACACTGCCAGTCACTCCCTCACTGGTCGTCACACATCTGACTCCTCTCTCCTGTTGGGTTTGTGTCTTCCAAGGGGACTACCAACACGACCACCAGACTAAGCTCCACCCAGGCACAGGGGTGCAGCCTCTGTGGATGCCAGTGGGACTGCACCCACCTAATGCCACAGCAGGACTTTCCCCACTGCACCTGAAACCAGTTTGGGCCACTGCCAGCAGAATGTCATCTCCTGCCACAGGTGATGTAGGAGGAGACATTTCGCTTTTCAGGTCCCCAAGAAGATGCCCAAATTAGATTGCATCTGCAGTGCTGGGAGGGTCCCCTGTTCTGCTAACCACTCAGCACCACATGCATCCAAGGAAAAAATGTTTACCTGGTAGGGCCACGGTTAACCTTTTTTCCTTGCTGAGACGGTGCCCATGGATGAATTCACTCATGGAAGGGGGGCCCCTCAGAAGATATGATTCTGTGGAGGCGGGATGAGGGGGGGCTCTTAATAATTTCTGGAGGTAGGTCCCTGAAGTCCTGGGATGGCTCTGATCACAAAGGGAAGGTGAGAATAGTCTTGCAGGAGATCCAAGAAAAATACATATGGAAACAAAAGAGTTTTACTTTAATTACCTTTCAAAGCCTCACAAATGACAACATCACGTTAACTTGCTTAACAGGTAAAAACCAAATAGTGTTGCCACCCTGTGTCATTTCCAGAGCAGGACACCGTGCCTGCACTGGAAATACTCATTCACATTAAGGAAGGAGGAGATGAGGTTGAGTTATATATCAGCATCCTGGAGACGACACGTACAAGGCTCCCTAAATGTTCTCTCGATTTTGCATTGTGATTAGAGCATATGAGAAAAGAGAATGATTATCTGGACTTCTCTAACAGAGACCCCACACCTATAGAGCTTTGGCAGGGCAGTCAAAAGAAAGAACTCTCTACTTGAACAGAAAAATATTTGCTTTAGGTTATGAATGGCAGCCATTCCCCTTCAAAAGCTTGCTTGCTCCCATGTAGAAAAACTGATCTGAGTGAACACATCCATATGATTTTTGAACTGATAAAAAAACAACTGAGCACCAGAGCTTAACAAAGAAATGCGTTTTCTTTTGTGTTAAGCACTGCAATTCTCATAGTGTACAATCCTTTTTTTATTTCAGATGCTCATGACAGAAAACTTTAAGGAAAACTTAATGAAAACTTGTCAAAGAAAATACATTCACACTTAATATTAAAGACATACAAGATGCACTAAGACACTGACAGAATATAGTTCAGAACACTGCATTAAGGAGGAGGATATAACAGTGAGTAGGTGGATCAGAACCACATGTTGCCAGGCTTTGAATTTCATATTCACACCCTCCCCACCTCCTTTTCCCCAGTCAAAGTACAAACACAAAACATAAAAATAATAATAATAAAAAAAAAAAGGAATCATTATGTTTACAATTCAGTGAACGACTTTAATGAAAGTCTGGCTACTGCACTGTACTGTAAAGATCACTGCATGCATACCTTTTCCTCTGAGTGCCACTGCTGACCAGTAAGTTTGGTTGCTGTGGGCCCTGACTATGCAGGAGGAAAGTGTCTATGCTTGGCACGGTGGCTGATGCCTCCTCACTTACTTTAGGGCTGCCGATCTTGCTCTTTCCAAGCTTGCCTTTGCTGCGTCGGGACTGCTCGTGGTCGAACTCTAAATCCTCCAGTCGCTGGGTAAGGGCAAGTTTTTGCTGGATAGCCATGCGCAACAGAGAGTTCAGGGTCTTCTTCTCATCCTCCGCAGCTGCCAGCTGCCGCTGCATCTCGTCCAGCTGTGTGACGTACTCATCACACCTGGGGGGACAAACAAGGCAGAAACCTGGGGAAACGGTCCAAGAAACAACTCTACCAGTGAGCACATTCCTGGGCTTCAGTTACAGAGGCAGATTCAGACCCAAGCGTTTGCTGGCCCTAATCCTGGAAGCAGGAGACAGCCTGAATTCTTCTGTTCCCACTTTGAATAGATCTGGTCTTGGATCTGAATGCCAACACTTCCCATTCAGCAGGAGAACCTCTATCTATATTGACAGAGTAGTCTATGATAATGTAATCATTTCTAATGCAGGTAATAAGCAACTGGAGAGGAAGCTTGGGATTATCTCCATGTTATACCATAAATAACAAGTTTGGGTGCTGGTTCTGACAGTAAGTCATGATAAGAATGTCTATTAATTAGATAATACTATTTTTCATAGAATGTTATATTCACTTCAAGAAAATACCACGAAAGAAGTCTGCAAGTAGTGTGAACACTGGACACATCAGATTTTGGAAATGAGAAGCCCTCAGTTATTTGCCATTGTTAACTGATTAAAAGGTACAATTCATGAAACCCCACATCTGGAGTTATTTCACATTTATTTGAGTTATTTCACATTAACTCTTTCATCTGCATGAAAAACTCCCTTTGTTTGCTTTTGAACTCTGAGAACTAAGACCACCTTTCCTATGATTTTGTTAATATCTAAGACCAAATTCAATTTAGTTCTGCTTTAAGCAATAATTCCTAAAGTTAACAGGAAGAGCAAGGCATTTCAAGACAGTCTTAAGTCATTTTCTGAAGAGCAGTAGCTTTAGTTTGTTAGCAGCAGACCAGCTAATCAGTAAGAACCAAGAGCAATAAATGTACACCAGCAGAGAGATGATTCAGAGATAGCAATACTGTCTGACCATCAGAGATTTGTGGCAGTATCCAAGGCATGTTAAAGGATTCAGCTCTTGCCAAATCTCCTTCCCACACGCGATCTGTATAAATCCAAGTAGCTTTGGTGTGTAATTGCAATTGTGTAAATGGATGAGGATGTAACTTCATCAGCATCACTCACAGAAAACAAGCATAGAAAATTATTTTAGTTTGCCTTATCAAAATGTGTGATGCATCAAACTTGAATTATTGCAAACTGAGGGAGGGAACTAATTTCTCTGAAATTTTAATCTTCCCCTTGGGAAACAGAAACAAAGTACACTTGACAATTTGCAGTTCTTCTTCACACACAAACACATACATACTGCACTTTCCTCTTGAATAATTCAGGCACTGGAAGCAAAATTACTTAGTTGGACACAGTTTCAGCTACAGTTTCAGTTTTACTTTACTTTCACAGGACCTTAATAAGCATGACTGTTGCTATTCAAACCTTGAAGTAGAGAGATATTATGAAATGCTAGTTGGCTTAAAGACAACTTGAACACCTATTTCTGCTCCAAGCCATGAGATGTCTATTGATGCTTAAGCCAGTTTCCCTGACACAGCTATTAGAATGAAATCAGCGTTCTGTAGATTATAGTAATTCCTATTTCAAATTAATTGGCTTTAATGTCTGTGTTGCCAAAGTCTTAAAGACCTGTTCTTGTAAACGGATGGATCCTGTATCTACCTCTTATTCTCTCCCGCTTTCCTCTTTGTCTAGGAGACATCTTTTTTTTTTTTTTCCAAATAGTTTTCTGTTAAAAGATTTTTAAAGTAACACCTGGTTTGTAAAACAGCACAACTGAACAGTTAAGAGATATAAGTGCCATGAAGGTGGATATTTCTAAAGCAGACTTAGACAAACATGCTTTTTGGTGCCTGCTATGAACTATATCAAGCTGGCTCAAGAAATCTGGATCTGCTAGATGCTGTTAGATGGTCTCATACTTGAAACAAAACCACTCACATTTTCCAACCCATCTAATTAATTATATGTCCTTCCTAGAAATCCCCCCATAATGGGAATCCCACATTTCTGGCAGTTCCCTGCAGAGTTTGGGTGGTTCCAGTCATCTGACCTCCACCACAGCTTGAAGTTTCCTATTATTTTTCTCAAACACATGGTCCATTGTCTCTGGGTTTTGTTGCTCAAGCTTTTTTTTTCTTTTTTGAGAAACAGTGTTCAGAAAGGTTAAACCTAAATCAGTCAAGTAAAGGCCATAATTAACTTTAGAAACTGCTGAATTAACAGTCTTAGGTCTCCCTGAAGTTTGCAGCAGTGAAGGTTATTCCATATAGTGGGAGGTAACTGCTGCCTGCAGCCACAGCATTTCCCTTCACTGAAATATTCCTTGCTATGTGCAAGTGTGGGATAAAACCAGAAATGTTTCCAATTAAAAAATAAAAAAGCATTACACACATCCATGTTGCCTTTTGGCCACATTTGATAAACATTCATGAAGTCTCGCAGGATACTGAGGAAGAAGAATGTTAAGAGCTCCTCAAAGGCCTGACTTCTCGCATGATAGTGAGCACTGTGTTCTGAGCAGGGCTCCAGGATGCTCCAGGGCTTTGAATGGTCTTTCAGAAGGACTCAAACAGTGGCAAATAACAAAAGTTAAGTCATGTCCTCACAAGTCAGAGCTCTTTCCCAATTCTTCCCTCATCCCAGGACAGGTGTAGCCTACAAGTGACTATTAAATAACCAGCATTGTTATCTTGCTGTCTGCTGGTCTACTTACTGCCAGAGTAAAAGTCAAGGTTCCACCTATTTCTCATTTCTCTTGTCTCAGAAAGGAAGCAGACAGACACTTATTTTGTATGAAGTGATCCAAGAAGCTTATATAGGATTTTAAGGGATTTCTAGTTCCATCTCCCTCTCTTGTCTAGGAATGTAAACCAAATACTGAATCAGGCTTATGCGTAATTTAGGCAACTAAATCACAGCAGAGCTTGAGCTAAAACCCAGTGACAGTGACAGTTCCCTGCTCCAGTCATATAATCATAGTTCTCTTCCGCTCATAAAAGTTTCCTCATCTCCAGGACCTGTCCAATCTTCCCAGTCCATCTCTTCAGCACACCTTTTTCTTTAAATATTAATCACAAGAAAACATCTTGATGGATGAAGAATAAAATCCATGTCTGCAGTGTCAGGACTATGGTAATATCAGAAGTAATATTTCCTGTTCTCTCCTTTTAAGTATCTCATTTTAGACTAGGAAAGGAAGCATGTGTAGGGACTCAGTAAAATTAGTTTCCTGAGTCTCTTTAGGTTCCTACATTAAAAGTAGTTCCTTCTCTCCTTCAGCATGGGAGTTCCCTTCCTCTCACAGGGCAATATCTACTCTAGACTGGAAAATGAACATTTTAAAGAGTTTATTATTTATTTTTCATTTTTTCCCTGGATGAGTGCTGCTCACTGCCTCACATTCCCACAGCTCCCATCCAGGGTCAGCATCTCAGGGATGGAGTGAGGGGAAATGACAGGAGGGGTAGGGAAGGCTCTCACCATTTTCTCTGGTCTGGGAATACCAGAAGCAGCCCAGGACAAAACAAGCAGACTAAAGGCAGGAGCTGCAAATCTGATGGGCAACACATGGCTCTGGCATGAAATAGAAACTTCAACTCTGCTTTGCCAAACCCTCGTACCCCACAGAAGAAATTTTTTTATGGTTTTGTGTTATGGGTTTTATTTTTTCTGAGAGGTGTTAATGGAAAGAAGAGCTTGAGCTGTATTGAGGACATATTCTTGACAGGTCTGAAGTAAATAAATCCCAGAAAGGGATCACAAAAGTAGTGAAGAGGGAAGGAGGAAGCTGTAGAGATCAGAATCAATTTTTCGGACCAGGTTAAAAAGCAGCCCCAGAAGGAAAAACAGAAAAGTGGAAGTACAAGCAGGACAGAAGGACTTTTGAGAGGAAGATGAACTGAAGAAGGAAATTAAGGCCTGCAAGGATGAACAAATGACAGGGAAAAGCACAGAAAAAGGAGGGCTCCTGCTTTCTGCATAAGGGAGCTTTGGAGGTAAGTGCCATCTTTGCTGTTCAGACCAGAAACAGATGCCCTGTGCTTTCCTTATAACACGCTGTGGCCTTTATCCAGCACATTTAAGGAAGAAACCATGCAGTTCAGCACCAGAATGAGCATCCATTTGGCGACCAAATGAACAGAAAAGGATGGCTTATAAATGTGAAAGGATACTGTTCTATCAAAGAGTATATGCAATTTTCAGATTTTTAATACAACTCTGCTGTCAGAGGGATGATCTCCCTATGGTACAAACTCTGGAGTAAGTACCATGTGATGCACTGTAACCATGGAAACCACTGTTTTATTCAACTAAAGATGAAACAATTGCTTTTTTATGCTAGAGCTTGCTATTGCATCTAATGTTACTGCACAAGAATCTTAGTGCCTTGTATTTTCAGATTTCTCTTCTTCAACAGACTTCTAGTATATCAGCTTCCTGTCATTTAAACAAATGCTCTTCGAAATGGACCATTTGGAATGAGTCAATGATTTGAACATTTAGGAAGATTGATTTAATTACAAAGGCCATTAAACTCCACGCTAAGGAAGGAAAATGAATATTTTACAACAGAAAAATCTATAGGAGCACACTGATGTGCAAGACCTAGTAGTGAATAATTTTTTATAACTCTGCTCAGAAAAGAGTGGGCAAAACTTACGACCTCAAGGGCAGGGATACGTTCCATAGGCCATATACTGAGTGTTTAATCACTACTGCATGCAGTTTACCAACAGCAGTAGATGCTTTGGTTGGGGTTTATCTCTGATAACACTGGACATTTATAAAGTGAAAATCTGTAACTCAGCAGATCACCCAGACTCCCTTTATGGTTCATAGAAGAGAAACAGAAGCTTCATTGCATCCGACACACGAGACATCTAGAAAAGGTACCTGGATCAATGGCATCATTTAAGCATAATATTCATGGAAGAGATGCTGCTGTCTCCCACCAGCTTTAGGATATGCCTTAAACCCACATAAGTCTGCACTCAGGATGCCCAAATAAGGTGAGGAGCATTCAGTACACCAGCAATCTAAGATTCCCTTTAATTAACTTCTAAATCTTCACAAACTACTTTTACCTCGTTAGGTTGATGGTTTATGCTCCATGCAAGACACTTGTTTGCTTTATGCTCACGATGCCACTCCTTTCCTCCAGAGTTAGCCGCCTTCCAGGGAGTCTTACAGAGTTAGTACATTCATGTATCTCCTAGAGTAATGAGCTTGCAAGTAAAGATCAACACATGCATTTCTAATACACACACAGAGCTTTCCTTTCTCGAAGAAAATCTTTAGATGCCAATGGAATCAATCAGGCTACCTTGGTTCACACCACCTGCTGAGTTGGGTCTTCATTTCCATTATGTCACTACACGAACTCTTCTGACGATGAACCTATGATGAATTTGTACATAGCACCAATGTCATGACACAAAAATGTCCCTTCTTCCTTCCTTCCCACCTCTCCCAGCTGCTGCTGCCACTGTGACTAGGCAACAAAGGACTTTAGAAGGCTGGAAGTGGTGAGACAGCACCTATATACCACGGGGAGCACTGGAGGGATGTTGACAAGAGGCATGATGTCTTATCATTTGTGGACTAAAGCACAAACAAGAAACCTGCATTGTGTTTGATCATGAGGGGGGGAAAAAAAGTCTTAATCTAACAGAATAATTTCCTTAGGATAATAATTTGCTTGTGTAGTTGTGGGTTAAGAATTTATTGATGAAAATGTTGATCTTTAAAAAAATTTATTTTTAGGTAACATAGTGTTAAGCTGAGCCAGGGGAGTTTTAGGTTGTACATTAGGAAGAATTTCTTCACAGCAAGGGTGATTAGACATTGGAATGGACTGCCCAGGAAGGTGGTGGAGCCACCATCCCTGGCAGTGTTCAAGGAAAGACTGGACATGACCCTGAGTGCCATGGTCTAGTTGACACGGTGGTGTCTGGTCATAGGTTGGACTCCAATGACCTCAGAGGCCTTTTCCAACCTACTCGATTCTGTGATTCAGTGTAAAACCAAAAGCTCCTCTGAAGAAGATGTGGGAGAAGGAAAGATGAAAGATGATTAATTACCGTCCTGCCAGGATGAACTATGTTACAGAAGATGAGTGAAACTTATTTTGTGAAGGAGAAGATAATAAATTGAACATCACGGTGGGAGAAAATAAGAATTAATGCTGGAGTGGGAAATTGTAGTGGCCTTACAATTATTAGCACTGGATTACAGCACAGGCTGGTTGATGAAATAGATTTTACTAGTGGTAAGTAATAAATCTCATTGTAATGAAAACATGGGATTCTGAAGATCATCATTAACCATACGATAGCTTTACATGACAGAATCACTGCGTACTTCTGAATGGGAAAATCAGCCACATAAATCTACTATTTGATTTCCACTTTAAAAAGCTCTATAAATGCAAATATACTGCAAGCCTATATTGGCATTTATAACACTTTACTCAAGGTTGTATTGACATTGCTATTCTCCAGCTTTATTTTCCAAGACACGCAGCTCAGTAGCACTTGAAAGCTTGCAAGTTTTGCACTGTGTGCATTCTAGGACTCATTCACCTTCATCCAGCAAACCTCTGATCTTGCAGAAAATAATTTCTCTCTCTTCCTAAGCACCCAACAGACACAGCTAAGTCTGTTGTCACTTAGTACACACGTATTTGTTTTTACAGTGCTGAGCCGGATGGTGACACCATTTCCCTTACCTGGTTGCAAACATTGCTCTCAAGGATGAGAAGGTTGCCGCGTCTTCCTTCAAAGCCTTTAATTCATTCCGTAGTTTGGTCATGGTCTCAGTCACCATTGCTTTTTCATTTTCATATTTATTCTTCAAATTGGCAAGGGCCACTTCAGCTGTCTGAAAACACAAACAAGGATATATGCTTATGAGCCAGATAACCTGATCACAGCTAAAATGCCATGTCTGATTTTGGTTTTGATGTCCTCCTTCATTCACACAGTAAAAGAAGTAAGACCTGATCTCGGTTGTACTGCACACTTTAATGTCTTCTTTTAAGCTGTACTCCATGAAACCAGGAAAGGGAAAAAGCAGCTGAAAGGCCAAAGCGTGTTTCAACGCACAGGCAAAACTCTGCAGCTCTATGTTGAAGACTCAGGCAAGTGAATATGTTGCTGCAGCTTAAGGAACTGCTACCATGTTGTTTGAGCTGCAACAAACACGCAGGTGTGTCCCCTGGCCACGGTGCAAACAGGATGCAGAGCACATGAGGCTCAGCCTCTGCTGCCAAGTTATGACCCAAAGTGTTTGGCCTCATGCCTCCTGCCAGCTGAGCCTTTCCTTGGGCATGGGGACAGCCAGGACCTGACAGCTTGCTTTTATGTCTGAGAACTGGCAATGCCTACTGTTGTGCAAAAGTAGCATTATCATGGCAGTTTTAACCACTGCAATAAAAAAAACAAAAACAAAAACAAAACAAACAAAACAAAAACAAAAAACAAACAAACAAACAAACAAAACCCTGTAAATTACAATTTTCATTTAACAGGAAAGCAAAAGGTTTGTATTTGTCCTATTCCTAAATTTTTGCTGCTCCTTTCTTTTTTTTTTTTTTCAGTTTCATCCATTAAATTTCTTTAATATACTACCTTACTGATTTTAATAGTTACATTTGTCTTATCCTTGCAAGACTTCAGCTCTCTGCTTTACCTATGAATTTAGTTAGTATTGCTTTGAAGTTACTCAAAATACATAATTTTATAGAGGCTTTATACCTACTGCTGCTTCGAGACATTTAAAATTATCACCTTTGAATGAGATGAAGGAAAATTTATTTCCTTTTATGTTTACTCAGAGAAGTTTATGGTTGTTTTTTTCACTTTGTTTAGTGCACAATAAGTTGCAGCATTTCATATAGGCAATCAATTGCCCCTGTTGATTTTGTGGATTCTTGAATCATCACCAGGGGAGAGGAGTGTAGGAGAACATTAGTTTAAAGCAATCAGCAAGGGAACAAGACAAAATATGGTAATGGCCAAACAGCTGGAAACCAATTTTAAACTCAGTTTTCTGAAACTCAATACACTGCCCACTAACAATGTCTCTTAACAAAAGGACATATTAGAATCTCCTACCAAAACACAACTTTATTCATTTGTGTCTGAAGAAATAGCACAGCCAGCAATAGGAGCATTAAAATAATTTTTTTAATTGTATACTAACCAGTAATATCTTCTCTGCTTTCTCTTAATTTACATTAAGAGATTTTAAAAAGTCACTAGCAGTAACCACCTACCATTTTAAATAGATGTGTTTTTCCAATCTAAATTTGAAATCATCAAAATACTGAAATCATCAAAATGTTAAAAATATCGACTGCTTAGGGATATATTCAAATCATTCAGCTTTTTTTAACCTTGCTGATATATGCTTTGGTGCAATGTAGACACCATCCTATGCCTTGGCAGGATAAAGCAGTAATCATCAGCTTTCTTTCTGTTTTCAGGAAGACCAAAACTGTACACTCATAAATTAACATAGAGAGGAAGGATTAACTATCTTTAGTAAATCCACTTTTTCTGAATGGAAATCCAGGAAATAGTGCATCAGAGGAAAAATTCCTATTGAACAGTTATGATTAAATCAGATTTGTTTGAATTTTCAGGTCACTGATGAGGCAGAAGTGATTTCTGAGAGCACAGGTGGACTCTAAAGCTCAAACTGAGTTCTGCTTTGCCCCCGAGGCAGGAATTGACATGTCTTTGCTTTGTAAGAGAAATACAGCCCCATATGCCTTAGCCTATCACACCTCATCTTCAAACACAGGATTCACGTAAAGATTTTTTTTTTGCTGTTGTTTAGGAATGAAAAGGAGTTAAAGATAAGTACCATCTATTGCTAGCCTTATTTATATTTTATTTTGTTGCATTATTTCAGCAGCGGGATTACATATTCCATGTAAACCCAGTAATTTACACATCACTGAAACTCTACACAATGACCAGACAGACTGTGATCCCTACTTTTTAGTCTGGATGTCCGGGTAAGTTAAATGGACATATAACACTACAGGATGAAAAATAACATAGAAATATAATTTACTTGGTGAACAAGAGTAACAGAGGAAGGACTGTGTCAAATCTTCAAACCTTTTTCCCTTCCTATTAAATTTTCCCATAAAAGAACATATATAGAAAACAAAGCATATATTTAAAATCTTATGGAAAGTGTCTCATGGCTCTCCATGCACCAGCCAAGATGTTGAGCACGGCCCTGTGCAGGCTGTCTAGGGTCTCCCTTCTGAAAGCCTCCGAAGAGAAGAACAAATGGGCACAAGTGCTCTGCTGGAGAAGCAAATAAAACTAACAGAAAATCTGGTTTTACGGCAAGAGAAAGAAGGGGGACACAAGCTGAGGAAGCTGCTGCTGGAAACCTGCAGCCAGGGCCAGATGAGAAGTTGAGGAAGTCCTTGTAAGAGCCAGTGGGCACCGGATGGGGCAGATGCTCAGGTTACCCCCAGCTCATGGGTTTGGGATCTGGATGCTGACTGAAGCCGATTTCCATCAGACTGCTCAGCTCAGAAGCTGCCATTTTACAATGCAGCTAAGTCAATCTATATTGGCTAGCTGCTACCAGAAGAGTAATTACACAGCTTTTCCCCATCCCTATGCTTTGCACACCTGCTGTGTTTTTTTCTGTGCTTGCTGTGAGGCAGTTTAGGGAGCCTGAAGAGGCAGAAAACCTGCCTGAATCATGCTGAAGCCAGAATGTGTAACGGGGAGTGGGGCTGAGGGTAGAAGAGGAACTCAGCTCCATCTTTTAGAGACACCTATGTGTCTGGTCACCTCAGCTGAACTGCTGGACTGTGCCAAGACCAACAGGGACAAAATGAACTGAAGTCACAGCTTCCTGTTACTCTTCTTCCAGCATCAGCTATTGTCAAAATTATTTCTATTTGTTCCCCACCTCAGCCAATCTCCAAAATGGTACCCACTGAGCCATATATGTATGATTGTGCCTGAAACCAGTCCTGTGGGATAATCTAGATTTAGATAATCTAGAATGGTGCATTCAGAGAGTGCTCTGAAAGGAAGGATGGGGCAAACAAGAGCCTGCATCTTCAACTAGTGGGTGCCAGAAGGAAGCAGATGCCCAGGACCTGGCTTCGTTTTTAACAGCTCTTTCCAAAGCATTTGGTTTCCAGCTGTGGTTATGGACAAAATTCTATCAGAAAAATTAGAGAACTTTGTTCCACATAAAAATGCAACCTCTGATCAACAAACAAGGAAATGGAGAGCACAAGAAAAAAGATGAAAACAGAAAAAAAAGAAGTGTGAATACTCTTCGCTGAAGTCAATAATGCAGTAAGACAGCAGAGGTGCTAATGACACCTCCTGTCAGAATGGTCATGCTGAGCAACTGGGCAAATGACTGCTCAGCCTCTCAGTGAGCCGCCTGCAGACACAGGATTAATGGCTCACAGAGCATGTAGCGTTTGCAGAGCAGGAGAAGTCACCTAGAATTGACAGCAAGGCTGGGAGGGAGCAGAAAGCTCCAACACCTGGACTCCAGCAGGGTGTGAAACACTAAAAAGGAAAAGATTGCTGGGGCTGTAGCCCCCCTCCCTGTCCCCAAAACCCAGCCATGGAGCTGCATAGGCTGAGGGGAGCACACTCATGAGCCCCAGGGCCCCAAGCACTGGCAAAACTAACAGTGTCCTTTTCATCCCACTCCTTTATCCTTGCAGAAGAGATGTTTGCCCAAACTCTGCTGCCTAAAGGTTGCCACCTTCATCCTGAAATCCATGAACAAATCTCATTTTCTGAGATGACTTGGTATCCCATTTACTTTACATCAGCAGTGTGAGAAGCAGACCAACTAAAAAAATTTTTGCTGAATGACTAATTTATCTTACAGTGATAAGTCTTTATTTTTCACACAAGAAAGAAGAAAACTAGCCTGTTATTTTAGTGGTGAAATAGTACATGGTACTGAGCCTCACTTTCCCAAGAAATTCTACTGTATTCTTTCTATATAATATCATGGCATTTGTTTGTAGATAAGGTTCTGTATGTCTGGGGTTATCAAATTATTTTTTCTGAAGGACTTTTACAGGTATCTCAGTTTTGGGAGCTAAAGACACCACAGTTACTGTTAATGCAGTTGTGAAAATCTTACTGACTCAACTCCTTCTCATAAAATTATTTACCTATGAAAACAACCACTCAGTTCTCCATCAGAACTTCAGGATATTAAATTCCCATCATAGCCAGCTTTTCTTTCTGATTGCTATTAGAAATCGAAATCAAACCCATCATTGAAATGGTCCTAAAAGTTATAGCATCATTAATTTGATATTACTTCCTTATTTATGTCAGCCTGGTGCTGACATGGTAATTATGGCTACAAAGAAATGGACACATAAATCAAGACAAGGTAAGCAAGCAAGCTAGCAAGATCTTTGTGCATCGCTTTCTTGAGTAATTGATCTAATAATCCATTTTTCCAGTCTTAGGTTTGCAGCTTCTTAGAGCAAATCTTGCTCTTTTTTTATGTTACAGAGTTTTGTGCAGTCTTTAGGAAGGCCAGGTCTTGCCATTTTTACAGTATGTCTGGCTGTGTTCATCCTCCTTTCCCATATTACTTCAAACAAAAAACCTTCACCTAAAGGATCTCTGTCTGGAGTGCTAACAGATACAGGTGTTTCATAATAGTATTGCTACAGAGCAAAATGAGGTGAGATGTGGCCACCCTGGAGGCTGAGGAGGAGCCAGGTTATCTCTTTGAAAGGACTCCCTGCAGCTCTGTACTGCTACACTTGGCACCAGCAGTGTCTTACCATGGTTAAAAGACATAGTTTCATATTAATGTCAGCTTCACCACAACTGAGGGAAGGCTTTTATTTAAAAAAAAAAAAAAAAAAAAAAAAAAAAAAAAAAAAGCTCTTGTGGTTACAGAGAAAATATGAAAAACTGAAGCAGATGCCCTCTGTAGGCTCATCTAAACTGAAACCCACAAGGGAGAAGTATCCCCAGCCTATTGCTGCTTAGAAACTTATTCTTTTGAAGGGGAAGAGCTGAAGAGGATAAATCTTAACTTATGGTTTTTTGAACATGAGATGTACTCTGGGTCCTGGGATACACTCACCACTTGAGTCTGGTACATATTAAATCACTCTCCCCACTCTAACTTTAAATTTCTCCCTCCTTTTATGTTATCATGTCTATTAACTTGAAAGTTTGAGGAAGTTGTTATTAGCTTTGCATGAACAGTATTGCAAGTTTCTGTGGCCAATTGTACAGTTACCAATATCTATGCTACTATCCAATAAATAAAAGTTTAGTTAATAGAAGCTCCTTTGTCAGCAAATCTGTCTTTCCCATTTCAGCGAGCACGCCTTATTTCTGACATGCATTATTTCTGACAGCAATAAAAGAGTGAGACTGAGCTAGATTTCCTGGTAGTAGCAAAAAATAAATGATAGCTCTACGCTAATGGGAAAAATCTTTAATTTGGAATCACATAATCTAAACCCACATACATCAATTCCATCTTAATTACGTTTTAATTACATGGAAACCCCACATATATTTGCTCAAAGCTATTACTGCTTAGCTAGAGATGGTATTTAATTACTCGAGTTAATATTTAACATGTGTTGTATCAGAGGGGGGGAAATGCTATAAAAGTCTCAATGTATGTTGAAATATTGCTGCAATTTAAAAATCCCCAGTACCCTAAAAATGCAGTTACAGATGCAACGATCAATTAAATTTGAAATTGTAACTTCAGAATAGTTGACTATGGGGAATTTCAACATCCCATCACTGTCATCAGCTAATAGTATGCCGAGCTGTTAACCAGGATTCATGCCCCCATGTGGTGATCACTGCACTTTCTAGATGAGAAAAGTCGCAGGCGACCTGGAACAATGATGCTGCAGCCTCTTGCATTCCAATGAGAAAAGCAGAGCTAAAGTCCTTGAAGAGGAGGCAGGGAGGGAGGGAACAAAGGTCTGCCCTTGCCGTGACTGAGTGAGAGGCTAAATAACCTGTGAGTGAAACCTCACCTCCAAGATACTCCTGGGAGAGCTTGTAAGTGACCCGTGTAAATAACAGACTTTTCTGGCTGTTTTGTGAACACCTTACCTGCTTGTTGGCTTTCAGCACTGCTCTCAGGGTCGCGATCTGCTCTCGCTTTGTACTCAGGAGCGATTTCAGTTTCAGTATCTCTTCCATTAAGGCCTCCTTGTCCTTATCGATCATGGGCGCCAGCTCCCGAGCCGCCGCCCGCTGGCGCGACAGCTGCAGCGACCGATCCACCGCCTTCTGCAAGTGCTTGATTTGGTCCCTTATTATGGCATTGAGGTTGTAGATGTTCATAGGCTCCTTGCGGATGTCACTGGTGTCAGAGACGGGGGAGGAAGGAGGGGCTGTGATGACAGGAGAAATGGTAGGTGTTTTTGTTGGGCTCTGTTCCTTGCTGGGCTCCGGGGCCTCTTTAGTCACCTGCTCGGTCGGGGTCCTGGCTTCCACGGGTGATGCCACCCCCCGTCTGGCAAGTCGTGGGGAAAGGAGACCTCGAGGGTCGTCTGGTCCTTTCAGGCTCCCGCTGCGGGTGACTCTGCTTTGCCTGTAATAGTCCAACATGACCCTGTTTGGTGTCTCATTGTTGCACAGGCAGACGTGATGGTAGAGCTGAGCCAGCTCCTCACTAAATGTCACCAACTCATCCTGGGCAGTGTTGAGGGTATTATGGTTTTCGTTTGCTATGCTTGTCATCCTTTGCAACTCCTTTTCCATGTGGACCATTTTTTCCTGGCTTTCCTTGGTCGACTTCTCCAGGCTTGTCACCTGCTCGTCATATGTCTGGATTCTGCTCTCATACTTGGCCTTCTCTTCAGTGTAGTTTTCCACGTACTTATTATATTTCTCCTTTAAGGCTTTGATTTCTGCTTTAAGGTCTATCACCTCAGTAACAGCTACTTTGTATTTACATTCTAGGATCTCCAAGCCGTTGATGTCCACTTCGTAGTCGTGTGCTTCCTCGCCGGGGTCTCGGCCCTTCTCACAGTCGAGCTCAGCTTTCAGCTCCTTGTTGCTCTGCAGTCCCCTCATGGCATTGACATGCTCCGTGAGCCTGTGGACTCGCTCGTGTTGCTCCGTCAGGGCTCCCTTGGTGTGCTCCAGCTGCGTCTGAGACTCCTGAAGGTTGGCCAGGAGAATGGCCTTCTCTCGCTCCACCTGAAACAGAGTCAAAGTAAGAAACCCAGGATCTCATCCTACCCATGCTGAATACCAAGCTCTGAAATCACATTAATTTCTTCCATTCCCACAAGGTGTACACAATTTGAGTGCTTTTGAGAGATTTTAGCCATATTCACCTAAACCATAAAATTAAGTCACAGATCCGTAACTCTCAGAGGTTTGGGAAGTCCCAGCCTCTGTTACAATTTGCAATATCACTAGGTCACGATTTTACATGTTGCCCACTGAAGAATTACTAAACACTGCATGATTTATTAGGACATATGTTCCCTGAACACAGGAACTGCATCACTGTCAACTATAAACCATTCTACTGGTACATACCCATTTCTTAATGGAGTTTGAATTTACATTTCCCATTAATAGTTCTACCAATCCTTCACAAAATTCATTTATATCTTTGAACTGTTGTAAACTTTCATTATGGTAAATACAGTAAACAAATAGCTGTGTACATTTCCACAGATTAAATAACCTGCTGTGTGGAAGTGTAACACAGATAAGGAGACTGAGCACGTGCAATTCCCAGGGCTCCCCATCGCCAGCCACTTAACTGTAAGTGAAATCCCTCTGTTTAAGGCCAAACCAGGAAAAGCAGGACTTGTGGTATAACTGACAACCCACTGGTTCTGACCTAGTAAGTTCTTTTCTGAATATCCACATAGAAATGTGGATGTTGAACAAGAGAAGAGGTCATGGAAGACACTTCTAGAAGTTTTAATGCACAGCATCTTCAAGTAAGTGAACAAGACAAACTTACAAGTTCGATCCGTTCAGGTATTTGCTAGCTGTGATAACACCCCTAAAAGATTCACATTTCAGGTTTTAAGTGTAAGGCTCCAACTTTTTTCCTGTTCTGAGTTGTGAATTGGGAAGCAGAAGAAGGCATATGGAGATAGGATCCTTCTTCTTTCATGGCTTTTTCACAGGACC
>JAWWES010000041.1:60791733-60802723 GCA_035583135.1 Lophotriccus pileatus
AGTCTTACTGCTCTTTTTCTGCCTCGGTTGCAGTATCTCAGCCCTGTGTTTATACATGCAGTGAAAATGGCATTCTCCACATTCCCTTTATGAGTTGTGGAATTTCTAATTCTGAGAATTAAATGCTTTCAGTTCTGAAAAAAACTTTTCTAAAAAAAAAAAAAAAAACAAAAAACAAACAAATCCAAACCTTTCCTTCCCTATCAGTGGTATTTGGAGGAGAGTCAAATTAGCCACCATGGATCTTAGTAAAGGAAAAGAAAAGCCTTTTAGAAACTGAGAGGGTATTAATGCTGTCTCAAAAAATGTTCCAAGCAGTGATTCAGGCTCCTGTTTTCTCAAAACTAGGCTTTTGAGCAGTGGTTTCTGCTCAGAAGTACTTAAACATTAAAGCATATGGTGATCCCCTGGTTTTACAGACAGGCTTTCAAAACACGGCCTCCATTAGAATCTGAAATCAACTGCAGGCAGAAACTGTATGAATAAAAATAGAAGCCATGCTGAAAACATCTAAAAAAAAAAAAGAAATCAGCCTAGTGTTTTTTGTGAACAGGGGACTGACGACCTCAGAATTTAAAAACCAGGGGCAAACCACATTATAATTTTATGAATCAGGAAGAGTCTATCTCCTTAAATATAAGGTGTTCCATTTTTGGCACTACATAGTCTGTACAGAAGAGGACAGCCAAGAACCACGAGCCTTTTGGTACTCTTCTCTATTTGTTGTTCCCTTGTCACTGTCCCCATGTGCCTCCCACCCTCGTTATTGCTCATTCCCCCTCCCCAGTGTCAGTCCACTCTTATTGAGAAAATCCAAAGTATGGCAAAATTCCCTTTTGCCAAGTGCATCTTCTTAAAAGTGACCACTTCCTACAGATCTCTTGGTCAGATCTGTCCTGAGAAACCTCAGAGATCAACCCAGCAGAAATCTCTTCGCTAGTTTTCCTGGGTTCTTTTCTGGGAAAGGCTTCAGTGTTAGACACATTACCCTCATCAGATAATGAAGGTATTTATTCCCTCAGGCTGGTGAGTGATGCATATTCACAAAAAATCTGTGTTTTAGCTATTTTAGAGGACCATCTCACCTTATAGTGAGAAATTGTACGGATACTAAAGAACACACCAAAGGCAGTTGGCTTAATAAAGTGTATGGGTCCACTGTGGGTATGTTCACAACAAAGTAGGTAATTCACTGTAGATTGCACTAGTGTAAAAATAAATACAGAGCTTACAGAGCCAGAGAGCCTTTCCCTTGAGATAGCAACCGGGTGATACGGCAGCACAGTGCTTCAAGTGCCCGCTTAAATTAATCAGACAGAACTGATCCTGCAGGATTACTGATCTCAGCCATCATACTCTATCGTGAAGAAAAATTGTAACTGAGCTAATTTGGATCTTGATGATAATTTCCCTGCTGAACATAAATGTGCTCTGGAAACATATTACTTTTCAAGTAGAAAGGATTCTTCCCAGAGAAAACACGTGACTTTTAAAATCCACATATCAACCTGGACAATAGGTGAAAGGAAACAGATATTCTAAATGTTATTCATTCTGGCCCAGTAATAGAAGCTAATCTGCTTCCATTTAAAATTTTAAATGCATACTTCCACTTCCAAGGGAAAAAACCCCAAAGCTCCAGCTCAGCCCTAAGCACACCTTTTGAATATTAATGACTCTGCTGTTCCCAAGTATGGTAATGATACTTCTTGTTCTAAACAATACTATACTCTTATTTCCACCACAGAAAACTTATGGGAATTGCAGTTATTTTTCAGTCCAGTTGATGGGAAGGTTTTTTAGCATTGAAACTGGGAGCTGTATATAGGCTTTTTATAATCTTAAAATTAAAATAAGAGCAATTCAAAAGTAGCTGCACTTATTTTGCAATGCATCCTCCCCTTCAAAGATTTCAGTTTGAGGAGATTTTCTTCCCAATTTGCTCTATAGTTTGCAATTATGGAAAGCAATTTTACCCACCTTTTTTAAAAATTTGTTTAAAATAACATCAGAATTTCAGTGAACAATTCCTAGAGGAGTCTGAAACCAACAATAGAACTCAGCTTAAGAACCCCAAATCTCAGCCATATCATATTTGTCAGAGAGTACAAGGCAGCTGAAGAGGAGTGTCAAAACTGGGCTACATGAGGTGTTTTTTTTATTTCCTTTCTTAACAGAACTTAAGTTTTCGAAATATGATGTTGGCCTCAGGAATAGGGAAAGCACGAATGCAGAAAGAAGAGAGGAGTCCTAAACACTGGACAACAAACATGAAGGGAGAGCAGAAAGCCTTGAGCTATTCTGAGAAAATCTCAGAATATGAGACTTTTCAGCAAGACATTTGTTAAATTGAGGATATAAAATATGGAAAGGGAATAGTTGCAAACAGAGATCTCCTAGAGACTGGCACAGCTCATGAAACGGCAGCAACCTAAAGCTGCAGAAAGAATTATATCTGTCATACTATGTGTTCTAGTGTTCTACGTGCTCATGTTCTTCATGAAATTGGGGACTTAAAAAAATTTGCCACGCACACTTAGGAAATGGTAAATCTGAAGTTTGCTTCTCTCAAAAAATTGAACTTGCTGTCCTATAGACATAAAAATAGTTCCCAAGAAAGGGTCAGTTCTTTCAGGAACTCTGTCATAATGCAGCCTCTTCAGCTGCACTGAAGGAGCATGAGGAGCATGTACTGAATACTGAGATATGGCTGATTGAACACCACATGGCAAAGACACTGCAGAGGAGGAAAAAAAAAATCTAAATTTTTTTTTTAATTACCTTTTGTCAACTTGAACCCAATTACGTCTCTCATCTACCACAAGGAAAACTTCTCAAGGAATTTTTCACATTTAATTTGTGTGACTCAAGATGAGCTGATGCTACGCAACAGTGACGATGACCACCTTTTACAAAGTACACACCAGTGGTTTGCAGTCAGTCTTTTCAGTATCTAAAGAAATCAGCCTTCATCTAGGTCTAATCTTTCTTTTTAAACCATAAACCTTTTGACAGGATGAGAATGACAAGCAATGGTGGTGACTGTTGGCATGGAGGTTCTGGGGCCCAGCACCAAAAGATGTTATATGGCTATATTTATTGTCTGGGGTCCTAAGTTTGTGGCTAGTCAGAAGTAGTGACTGCCAGAAAGCTGCCTCTTTGTTTAAGAGATGTAAAATAAATAAGCTTATAAGTCAGAGAAGATAAGACAAATTCTGGTATCTTTCAAATAAAGAAACCTGCTGACTCATCAAGCTCAATATTTAATTTAGTACAATCAAGACAAACCATGACCAAAGCAATCCTTTCTCTTTTTTTTTTTTCATTTCTGAGCAGCTTTCACTCCAAATTTATATTGCATAAACTTCATTGTAAATTACGGTTTAAAATGCTTACATTGTGTTTTAAAAGATGAACATTTCAAAGCATTTCCTTTGAAACTGTGTTTTCAAAATTTTTAACAGTGTATTTCTGAACCAAATTAGAAGCTGCATATAATGCATATGTGCACATATTACAGAGATACATGTATATGTACTTACACATGCATATTTGTATATATACATACATACAGAAAACATACACACTGTGTACATTTTGATACTGGAAAATTTGACAGAATTTTTCACTTATATAAAATTCTAAATTTCAAGCTTTCCCGTTTAAATTATGTATGGTTTGCATCAGAGTTATTTGTGCAAAGCACTAGATGTCATCAGTGTTCACTATGTCACATCTCAGATCAAAACTTCCCACAGTGAGTTTGGCAATGAAGTAAATAAAACAATTAACTCTTCAGCAAATAGGACAGATGACATAGGGATTTATTGTTCTCCAGCAAGCACTGAAAACTGGGTTTGCTCTACTTTACTTCCAAATCACCTTTTACATTTTAAGCAGTCAGGGGTTCACAATTACTCTTCTCTTTAGAAGAGGCACTATTTAGAAGCCTGAAGCTAGAAAATGCTGGATGTTTCCTTGACAGTGCCAGAATCTTTCAAGCTCTTGTGGCAGACAAGATGCTCAACAGCTCGGGCAGCAGGACCCTTTCTCTGTGTGGCACTGTACCCCTTCTAAGATGATGTCAACATCGGGGCTGGCAGCTTGAGTTTTTTCTCTGGCTTGCATCCCAGGCTCCTATTCTGGTTGTGCCTGGGCTGGGCTCGGATGAACAGAGCACAAACACTGGCTGTGGGTCCCCAAGGCACCCCCTGCAGCCTGCGCATCCGCCGGCACTGCCAGCGCGGACAAGGGCGCTCTGTGACATCTCACACGCCACATGCTCTCCCAGGGCACGGCTATTAAGAGGAGCGCTCCTCTCCTTTTGTTCTGCCTTGACACTCTGCCAAATCTTGTTCAAGCCGAATTCAATGGCAAAAACTCCCTCTGACTTGCAAGGGAGCACGATCAAGCCTGCCTGTATTTTAGTGGGGCTTTTTCCAGATAGCTTTTGGTCATATTGAAGAATACTTTTTTCCCATTGCAATTTCAGGGACATCTGCTGTTATCAAAGCAGGAAAAAAAATATAATCTAACCTTCTTCAACCCCAGCAGCTAGGTCCTTTCTCCTCTTTGCACTTAATATCTACTCAGATCACAATGACTTTTTTGCAGATACTCTGTTTACTAGGGATATTTCGCAAGACTTGATATGAAAAAACACCAAAGTAGAAGTCTGAAAAAAGCATACATGGTCAAGAATTTCACTGGGAATAATCATTCTAAAATTGGCACTAGGATTCAGAGGATGTGTGTCTAAACACTTCAGGACATTAAATTCAGCTCTTACCTGCATGAGCTGCTGCTTCAGTTTCTGTATTTCTGATATGTTGAGCTCACTGAAGAGGTCAGAGACGGGGTGCAGAGATTCTCCTTTCCTACTCGTGGGAGTTCGGTAGTCACCGTTGAGTTTCACGAGAGGCCCGTGGATGTGTCCGTTCATTTTGTCATCATTGTTGGGCTCTCCCCCGTCCTCTGAAAACTTCAGTCCATCTACTGATATATTAATATGGTTATTATACATACTATCATTGAGGTTGATATACTGGGAGAGTTCCTTCCTCAGATTGTTCTTTTGCTCTCTCTCATTTTTTAAAGTTTCCAGAGCTTCCTCCAGCTGATGCTCAGCAATCTCCTTCAGCCGGATGGCATCTTCTAGCTGGCTATTGAGCAACACTGTCTCCTCCTCAAATCGTTTAATCTCATGCTTTAAGCCTTCATATTCAACCTGAATTAGACAAGACAAAGAAGATTCATAATACTAAAACTTGAGTCATGAAAACCTGCCATTTATCAGCCCTGTTGAGATATTTCAAACTACAGTTTGAAATATCAGACATTGCCTGCAGCTGCAAAGAACTGACTGAACAAAAAAATGCAAGTGCTCAGTCTGTCAAATACTCCAGCGCCCACTTTTTCAGCATGTCAGAATCAAGAAATATGACAACTTATGGTAAACAATGTACTTCATGGAAAGAAGGCTGTTGAGTAGCAGATGTCCTGGTAGCCACAGATTTATTATGCATTGCCCTAAGCAATGTGGGTATATCGTGGCATGTATAGATCTCACGTTAATATAGTGTGGTTCATGATTTATAAGTATTCTGAAGATGACTTCATATCTAAATTCTTATTAGACATAAAGTCACTCAGGCAGAGACACTCTCAAGTATCTTAAACACTCAAAAGTATCTTAGTGTCTTAGTTTTCAAAAATACGGATGGAGGGTAAAAAAACAGTCGAAAAGCCTCAACTCTCCTCTCTGTATTTTACAAGGGCCTCCATTATACCAGAAGCATTTAATTTTAAAAATTAAACAGCAAACTATTCATACAATCATTTGAAACTCTAAGATGGCCCAAAATTGTTAGAGATTTTTAAACTGCCAGAAAAATGTAGTCAACAGCTCATCCAGCCCCCCACCGTCCTTAAACTTCGTGTATGGATGCCATTCTGGAGCATGTGGCAATATGTTGCTCCATCCACGCTGCCTGAAGTGTGTCCCAGTGACCTGGTGCAGCCTCACCAGCACTGGAGGGACTTGCTGGTCTTTTTCCTTCTCAGAGGGCAGGTTCCCTGCCTCACACTGAGACAAGGTATTTTATCAAGGTTTTTATGGGTGCTGTGGGCTGAGGAAAACAACAGCTTCTCCTCTCTTCTTTAAAGCAGCTCCCATGTTTATGCAGTCCTCTCTATTCCACCTCACAAGAAAGCAAGTCGGGGAAAAAAACAGCCTAGTTTGAAAACAGTTAATAAGAAATATCTAGACAGTGCAGCAGATCCCCACTGAAGAATATTGTCCTTCCTCATCTTCTTTTTCAATGCTGAAAAATCCCACAGCAATGAAAAGGTAGACTTTTGTTTGTAAAGGTCCATGTCCATGCTTGACCAACACTCCTGCTATAGCTTGGTGAAAGGGAAAAAGAAATGCTGAATTTTCATGCTTCCATTAAAAAACCTCTTTATAGCTGAGGCTTTTATAATTCAAATGCAGTAGTATGCACTACTATCTACAATCTTAAGACATTGTCTAGAATGCTTTATTTTACATATCTATATATTTAAACAAACTAAAACAAGATTCTGGCAGAAATTAAAAAATCCACCATTTTTAACGGAGCATAATATTTATCAACCCGTCAAAAGTTCTGTATTCACAAACCTTTGAAAAGACAAACTTAAAAACCAAAGCACTAATCTTTAAATCCAGAAAATGAAACATATCAAACAACACAGAAAGTTCCAAAGTCATACTGGAGATTCTTAAAGATGAAAGGAAAATCCATAGGAGTTTCAAATCTCCATTTAGCAACCTGATGTCTTTTCTGACTGGAGGGACAGATACATCGGAAAAATTATGAAATATAATCAAATAGCTATGTTTATAACTTAAGGACATTAAAGGAAAGCCAAACCCAACAAAACAACCAATACTTTTTAAGTTTTAAATCCATATGCAAACTACAAATCTGTATTATCTATATGATTACCTTATCATAGACTCTTGCTTAAAAAAGCTACAAAAAACCCCAATGTAGATAATTATATTTTAGCACCAAGACTTATAACACATGGGTTTGTATGTTTGAGCATTAAAGTATAAAATGCTCTTAACATTTTATCTTGTAGAGAAAAGTTATTTTAGGAGTCGCAAGTGCAGGGATATGTGATGTAAAATGACTGATTTTTAAAGCTCTTCAGTATGTGGTAATGGTTTTTCTCTCCAGACTGTTGGCATTCTGTTTCAGTAAGAATGAAATATTATGACAAACACAAACACGTGCAAACAGATTTTATTTCGGGGGAAACTAGAACAGTCCATAAAGGAGTCTTTTATTTCCTGATAATGTGAAAATGTCTCCTATGAGGTTGGTGAGGGAAAAAAAAATCCATGCCTCAAAGGGGGAATTTGCTGGCTAGGTAAATAACTCTGACACAAAGATGATCTGCTATAAATTCAGCTGCAGGAGTGTGAAAGTCTAGGCATCTTCATAAATAAGGAAATTAGGTACCCGTTTCCATTACCTGTGTATTCCCTGCAGCACAGCTCTGTTGTTTTAACTGTTTCCATTGCATTCGTGCTAGAGCAGTAAAGCAGCAGTAAAAGAGAGCCGAAATGGCACTGCTGATTCCTGCAGGAATAAGGCGGCTTTGTTCTCAGGCTGCCCCTGGAAACTGTGACAGGGCTGGCTCTTCGATAAAAGGCCTGACTGCACTAGGCACAGGTTAGGACACAAGCCAAGGGCTCCAGTGCAGTGCTGTTACCCTCTGAGAGCAGGTAAGGAAATAGTGCCATGAAATGCAATGTGATGCTGGTCTGGACAGTGTCTAAAACACTGAAAGCGTTACACCATCCAGCTTGGACACTTAAACATTGATCACAGCAAGTTAACTCTTCTGATGTGACACCAAATCTCTTTTGTACAAGTTTAAAGGACAAGTGTGTTCTTGATTGCTTTCTTCAGGGTACATACACAGCCAGCAGCAAAGGAAGCTGTGCTTTTGTAAGGAGGAGAGAACAGACCCGTGACTGCTTATGCCTGCATGCAGTGGGGCTGTTGTTTGTTGTGGTTCCATAACAAGCACTGCAGTGAGTATTGCAGTGTTGTTTTGCCATCAGCTGCAAATGAGGAAAATAAAAGAAAAGCTAGGAACACCTGGCATCCCTTTGCCTATTTTTGAAGCTTGCTACACTTGAGGGTTAGCATGGCTGACAAGAGAGCAATGCCAGCACAGGAAACCCAAGGGCAGGAAAAGAAAAGAGAGAAAGATGAAGAGGAAAGAAAAGGGAAAAGGAAAGGGGGAAAAAAAAGAAAAAGAGAAAAGGAAAGAGAAAAGAAAAGAAGAAGGGGATTATTTTCCCTCTTCTATACTTCAGAAGAGGAAAAAATGTACAGGAAACCAACCAAGAGGAAACAGAGGGCTGAACTTTGCCACTGGGCACTGGAGTTCAGTGTGCAGGGAATGAGGACAGGAAAAGCAGGAAGCAAAAAGATGCAATTCTATCTATTTTAAAAATTCCTCTCTGATTACACAGTTCTGCAATAAAATATTTCACCAGAACTTTTCAAAACTGAGCTAATGGACTCCCTATATTTCAAAAATGGCCAGTAACACTGTCTGAGAGTAAGTGATCAACAAAAACCCAACTGAAAAAAAACATACAAAGAAATTTCTATCAATACTTTACAGGATCACATTATGGAAACAGGAGAAAATGGTGTCACTTTACAGTATAATGCCTTGAATCTTTTGATGCTTACTTGATTCTGTTTCAGTGTGGACACCAGCTTCTGTAAAGTGATGTTTTCTTCTTCAAGCTCTGTGTAGTCCTGCAGGAGTCTCGCCTCTCGGAACTTGTACTCTCGGATTTCATCCTTCATTCGTATCCTCTGTAGTTCCACCATTTCGTTATTCTGACAAAAGGAAACATAAGTACATCACCATTCATGCACAGGTACTTCAATGATGAACACTACCTCTAGAAAACACCAAAGAAAAGACTAATCCTCAAATAGAAATGATTTAACAGTGCATATCAAAATGGCATCACTTATTAATCTGAGGCCAAGCAATAATTTCAGGTGGGTGGTGGCAATGCAGAAATGAGAACATCTGATAAAGAAGCCTGATTAAAAACAATTTCAAGATTAGGTGCTTCCTGAAACAGAAAATCTGGCAAAGCTGTAGTATCTCATCAGTTTCATTGCTCTACAATGCACCAGGATTTAAATAAAATTACCACCTGTTTTCCACCGAAGGATGCTTTCTACATTCATGCAGAAAAGCAGTGAGTGCTGCCATCCATTCTGTAAAGACATCTGCTATGGAGCAAGGTGCACTCACACATTTGTATCTGCAGGCACTCGAGAGGCACACGGGCAGGCAGACAGCTAGAAAGCACTTGTCAAAAAACCTGACAAACAGATCCTGCTGAGCAGGCTTACACCCAGCCCTCAAGAACACACAAGGTCACTATTTTATTTCTCCCATTAGCCCATACGGTGCCCAGGCAGCCTTACAAGAGAGAGTGTGAGTGATCAGTTTCACCAAAAAATGCTTCCATCAGATTCCAGCTCTGACTGAGTTTGACATCAAGGGTCAGGCCAGACTCTGCTGGCATAAGCACCGTGTAAAATGGACTACAGGAAAATGGAGTTAACACGGCTGGAAGAGAACAACCTCCCGCCCTGCCTTGAAGAGAAGCCTGCATTTGTCTGACTAACAGAAATAGCTGTAATCAGTCACATCTTATCCCTGCCTGCAGGAGGATCTTGAGCATTGCCACACCAGCTGGTGGAGAGACCTTATGGATGGGGTAGAGCCCTGTCACTGCTGGGATGTCAGAAGGAGCACACCGTGGAAGCAATAATGAGTTCCTGTAAAAGATTCCAGTGTGGAGAGAGGGCAACCACTCCACACTGATAGCTACCCAGGCCAGACAGCTATCTGGAAAAAAAAAAGATCAAATGTTTTAAGAAATCATTACAGCAGAAATTGTGGTCAGAAAGCTCTAAATCGATCAATCCATGTAACTCACAGTCTTAGTACATGAAGGATAAAACCCTATATTCTGAGTTGAGGGTAAATAGAACTTTGCTTAGCATCTAGGTTAAATAAATAATTAAAATAACCCAAAGAAAAACTTTGTAAAGCATAAAAAGATATGTTGATGCAAGACACATTGATGCAAAGTGCTTTTGAAAATGAAGCCTTCCTGTTAGAGAAAACTAAAGCCATCACCCTCCTCCTGGCAGCTGATTAAGAAGAAATAAAGCAACTACCTAATTTCTTATCTGAGGGCAACTGAAAAGATGCCCAGTGGTAGAAGAGTCATGGAGCACTAGATAAAATAACTGTGTAAATATTCCTGCATCCATCACTGCCCAATAAACCTCTGAGTGGTGGAAGAGGACCAGCACAGCTGATTTCACAAGGTGAAGGCATTTTATACCCCCAGGTTACCTTTAAAGGCTTTATTTCTGTTAGCATATCCCCAACTGTGGCAGTACTTACTCTTGCTAGGTGGGGGTACACGTGCAAGGCTGAGGCAGTATGTGGACAACACAAAATGCACAACTCCACCCTGTCAAGTATAATTAAGCTGCTCTGCAACTCCCCCAGTGTTTGGAGGATGATCAGCCGAGGGAATGAACTGGCTGACAGGAGTCAGCCTCCAACACTGACAGGAGTCCTGGGAGAAGGAGCCTCCTGACAGGAGCCCAGAGGAGCTCTGCTCAGTGAGCCTTTTCCAGCAGCATTGCCTGCACCTCCCCTGGGGAGCTCATCACCAGCACAAGCCAGAACAGACCTGTTCATGATCCAAACTGCCTCTGCTATCAATGTTGCTGGGTGAAAAGAAGGCCTCTCCAAAAGGCCAGTTTGGATGTGGCTTTCAGCACTCTGGTCCAGTAGAAGGTTTCCTTGTCCATGGCAGGAATTTGGAACTAGATGATTTTTAAGGTCCTTTCCAACTCAAACCACTCTATTA
>JAWWES010000041.1:60805140-60818425 GCA_035583135.1 Lophotriccus pileatus
TGGTGTCCTCAGGTTAATTTTCATGTCAGAATGCCCCCAGTGCTGCCCTAGAAGCCATTTGTTATGCCTGTGTCCTTCAATACAACTAACAAAAGCAAACTGGGCAAGGAAGAGAGACCTGAAGCTGGGTACTCTCATCTCCAAGGTGACAGTGAAGTCCAGTCGCTTTGGTTTCCTGAACTGTGAACAAGTAAACTGAACTTGTTGGAAAGTGGCAGTGTTTTGAAACCTTCTTTGGAAAGTGAAAGCAGTTCCATTAACTATTGTGGTTCCCCCCTTTGCTGGAGTACATAAGGGACTTTTTTGTATTTCTGGGTTTTGTCTACTAGCTTTTATTCCAAACAAAATCGGAGAACCAGTTTTTGAGCTTTTTCCATTCAATCAAATTTTCATTAAGAGATTTCAGGTCCTTACTGCAGCAAAATGTACTATTTTTCACACTGAAAAACAGCCTTAAAATCATCAATTAATTGTAAACCCTAAAATACTCAGAACTAAAACCCTTCTTATTTGTTGGACTATGCAAGCCATAGCATGATGGTGCATGTAACTTTTTAATTTTCATAACTCACAAGAGAATAAGAGAACAACAGCAAAATTGTATACATCCAATTTAATAGCACTGGATTATAGCTGATGTAGTATAAAATCCCATTTTATATGATGACAATTATATTGCATGAGCAGTAAATTGAATATAATAGAAGGCTTATGCTCAGCCTAATATCCATGATCTCATGTGTTTGTTGACAAGTCTCACTGTAAATTTGTATGCCATGTTTACTTTACTCTGCAGAGGAAAATAAAATACGTATTTTTTATGAAGAATAGTAATAGTGATATCATAGAAAATACAATTTAACAGGGGCTGACAGAAGAGAGGGTGAAAGTGGTAATGTCACTGAAAATCTTCAGGAAGAAATGAAACCCTCCAGTACTGCTTTGTATGTGTTAGTGAGCCAGGCATTACTTTATTCTGGCCAGAGAGATACATAGCAAATCATTCCAGCTATATATATCCCTTTCAAAGCTTTTCACTTATTTATACATTTTAGCAAACAAAGAAATTAACATTCATTAGTTCTAAGTTACACAATTCACTAATTAGTATTCTAACCTTTATTGGCTATTGATCTCTCGCCCTTAATGCTAATGTGGTCCGAATGCTTTGGTCCTCTTATCATTCTTCCTCAGACAGAGAGTCCCCAACCCTCAGGCTGTAATGTCTTTGTTAATCTCCCCTGTATCTTCTGGTTACTCCAACGCATATTTGAAGGACCATAAATTTAAGATCCAATCTTCAACTCCCTCATGCTTTGTTTATTGAAGCTTATCAGAGCGAACCCAGAGAAACTCAGAGCTTCGGTGGTTTAAAGATCACACCGACAAGAACTACTGAAAAGAAACCTAGCTACCTGCTACCATTAATTTAAAAAATTTAGGAAAGTCGTATCATTTTCAAAAGCAATAGAAGAGCAAAAACCATTTTCATTATTTGCCATCAAGTGTTTTATGTCCCCAGAGTCCTCTCAACTAGCCTTAAAGTTTCCCTCCCTCATATATGGTAATAGTCAGCTTGAATTGAAAGATTAACATTTTCTGTGCTTCCAGATATGTTTAAAAACATAAAGGGATTTTGTGGATGTCACCTGGTCTGACCCTTTTGCAGAGTTTGCAGCCCAGTCCTCCTGATTCATACATACCTTAAGCAGGGCTGGAGCATCTCTTACAGAACTGTTATTACTTTCCTTTCAATACACTATATAGTGTATTGATACAGATATCTCTCTATCCCAAAATAAAATATTTCAAATATTCTTTTTCGCCACCATTAGAAGTCTGCATCCTTCTTTTTAACCTGAATTTGTCTGGTCTCATCCTTCCAAAAGTTTCGTTCAGGTGGCTTTACCAGAGTTCATTATACTGTATCTGCTCTAAGCAGTCGTACTGGCATATTGCTTTAAGAACACAAACACAATACAGCTCCTATTGTCCAAAACCAGAAACCACTAACTTTTTGAAATTATGTGTGATTCTAACATACCTCAGCTTTAGATATATCACTCATTGTCTCAAAACAAGGAAGAAAAAAAACAAAAACCAACAACCCAGACATACTATTGCGCACAAGATATTTCTGAAAATATATCTGTAGCATAACATAGGTACCTTTAATCTTTCCCTTCCATGGATTTACTTGCAGAATGACAGCACTATCAAAGACAAGGATGAAAAAAGTCATATATTTGTTGTCTATAGCATATTAAATAGAAGCCAGATCATGATAATGTAGGTTTCAAAATCCTTCACCAGCAACAGATCTTAAATAAAGCATTTACAATACATCTAATAATTTAATCATCTGAAATGCTCAATGCATTTAATTGGAACACCTAAATCTAAAGAAGTAGGGTAAATTTCTAGCAAGGCAATTAAATGGCCCATTTATGTACTTACCACAGAGTTTGAAACCTGTAATATTTAACATTGTAAATCCTGCTACGTATAAATCCCCACAAAGTAGCTATTTTATTGACTTTCATATATAAGAATATATAAATAGGTAGAACTAAGGAATGTTCTGGTAGTTTAGATATTAAATTTTGCTGTTGAGTATCATGGCCACATGATACGATAATAAATTCTTTATAAATTGATATGAACCACAAATCTCTAATCATGCATGCTATCTGACAAATAATTGTTTGATTTGACTGCATTTATAGCAATTAATGCGTTCATACTCCTGCATTAATTATACATAATCTGTTAATGTATTAATTATAATTAGCTATAATTAATATTAGCACTCTGTTACAAACACTGCCGTAATATCCTTAATTCCTTCAAAGGAAGAGAAAGTTCACCAAACTAATATTTATTAAAACAGTGTGAAGGAAAATTCAGACCCAGGCTTACAGCACAGTTCAGCTTATATGATCCTTCTGCATATCTGCAGAATGACATCATATATGAACATATGACCATTGCAAATAGCAAAATATCCATTGCCTGGAAGAAATTTTGCCACAAGAAGGGCATTGTGGATGTCATTTTGTTTAAATTCAAAACTCTGCTACTTATCCGTCTCCTGCAGCTCTAGTGGCATTAAAAGTATCTGAGAAGTGGGAGGATTTATTTCTAAATTCCATACTGGATAAAAAAAAGATGATGACACATCCATGCCTTGGAGCAGGCTGATAACAATATCCTGCAAACACAGCACTCCCCACAGTCCATTCAGGCCTAGACTGGCTTCCAAATTTCTCCAGGTACCAATGGAAAAAACCATGTTGATCCACACTCCAAAAGCCAGTCCCACTCCCGCTTATAGAATCATAGAATCACTTAGGTTGGCAAAGACCTCTAAGTTCCTCAAGTTCAACTGTTAATCGAGTGTGCCAGAAAGGCTGATGTGCACCAAAGTCATCGCAATCATCACAGCTCCCCCATCTCTGGAACGCGTTAACTGTGTGAGCATCCAGACAGTTCCTCCTGCAATATCCACATGGCAAACCACACTGTCCTCTGACGGCAAGAGAGAGGGGGTTTTGGTGGGGAGAGGATGCACATGAAGACCAAAGACCTGATTATCTTTCGTCACCATCACGTGGACCACTGCCAAGTCCACCACTAAACTGCATCCCTAAGTGCAACACCTACATGTCTTACCTCCAGTGTTTGTGACTCAACCACTTCCCCAGGCAGCCTGTTCCAGTGCTTGACAAGTGAAGAAGTTTTTCCTAATATTCAATCTAAACCTTGCCTGGTGCAACTTGAGGCCATTTCCTCTCATCCTATGGCTTATTACCTGGGAGAAGAATCTGACCCCCACCTGGGTACAACCCCCTTTCAGATAATTGTAGAGAGCAGAAAGGATCCCCTGACCCTCCTTTTCTCCAGGCTAAAAAACCCTCATCTGCTCCTCATAAGACTTATGTTCTAGACCCTTCACCAGGTTTCTCCATGCTGTGTTTCTGCTGCCATCTGCCCAACCCCACTTCTGCAGGAGAAGGATGGGCTCCGGTCAGGATGAGAAGCACAGGATGGGAGCACGCAGCCAGAGGTGGACAGGGCACTCACTACCTCTGAACGTCATGCTTTAGCTGAATTATTTTGCATCCTTATTCCACTGCACTGAATAGTGCCCAAGTAACAAATACTTGAGTTTGCACTCTCTGAAGCAAGGGTTCTTGCCCATTACATCACCAATTACCTCCCGGCCGGCTAAGTACTATTATAAAGATACCAAACTCAAATTGCTCTTACCACATTTGACTGGCGGGGTGGGGGGGAAAAGGGTGGATATGGATCATTTTGGACTGAATGGCAATTTGTATTTTTTTCCGCAATTACAACCTTTACTATAAGGTTGTCACTTTCTATCTGCAATTTAAGAAGCCAACAGCAGTGATTCTACATGACAATGCCTCAAGGCAAGCTTTTTGATGGAGAAGCTGCATGGGCCTTTTCAAGCTCATCAAGAGGCCAAGAGCAGGTTTTAAAGCCTAACTGATCGCTTAGGAGAGGCATCTGCCAGTTACATATATCTCTTTGAGAGGCCATCTGTCAGGTCCAAAATGCTGAATTTCCTTCCAGACCCAAAGGGGTGCTGGCTAGCCGATAGGTTGGGCTAACAGGGTGCAGGTCTGTGATCAGTTTAAGTTCAGCAGTCCCACAGCTGCTGCTCCTAGGTCCTGACCCTCCCATGGGCCAGCACTAGCTTTCAGCCAGATCAGGGGCAGGAGCCACCCCATAAAACAAACAAACAAACAAGCAAGCAAAAAAAGTTAGTTTTAATGGTATTTATGTTCCCTGACACTGCTGACAGGGTAGACACACAGACACTAGTGCTAGCAGGAGGTGGGGAATAGGAAAACATGCTATTTCTAACTTGGATGTGCTTACTGCTCAGCAACAACTGTCTGATCTGTTCCAAGTTCCAGAGGTGGAAACCCATTCCCGTCAACGTAAACTTTAAAATTAATACAGCCTCCAGCACGACTAAGATTTCACTGCATGCACTGAAATGCTGAGGAGCCAGGAGCAATAAAGTGAACTCCTGAGGGTGGAAAGGAGTAAAGAGAAAAGACACTAAAGCACACAAGTAAGAGGGATGAGCTTTACTATTTCAGGCCTCATTATGCTCAGTTAGTATGGAAAAATATGTCCCTGTTTATTGACTGCTTGCTTTCACATTGCTTTCTTCTAACATTCCATGTCAGCATGATTTCAGTGCTCCCTGTAGTAACCCATCTCAGAGCATGCTGGGCAGTGACTCTGTTCTCCCATATTTCAGGCACAGAGTTACACTCCCCCTAAGCTTTCCATTCCCCATGGCAACTGTATCCCCTCCTTAGGATTTGGAGCTATTTTAATTACAGCTCACTGCTAGCTCAATCCTACCTTCCTTATATTCCCCATACCAGTAATCAAGCCATGCTGCCGAGGGATGCACGTGCCAGGCCCAGGCTCTCAGCTCAGCATCCCCATCCTGAACTGTGTTACAATACTGCTCAAGCTCTGCTTGTTTTCAATTTTACACACCAAGACAATCTTTGGTCCTGTAAACACCAGCTAGACATTGCAATATCGACGTCTGTGAGCAAGTGCCTCTGCTTTCTCCTGCTGTGGGAGAGCTGTGCTGCAGCACTGTGGGAGAGCTCAGAAAGCTGAGAGTGTGTTGATAGGTTGGGCAGCAGTACTAATGAATCTGGTCCCTGGGACAGCGCAGCTAAATTAGTAGTGGGCTGAGCTCAAATTAATCAGACATGTAATTAATCCTGATCCTCAGCTCACCAAAGATCATAAAAATCATAAAAAATGGATCTCAGATGGGCCCCTGGGCAGCTTCTAGTCCATTTACCTTTGCCAGGATAGGAGCAACTACCTCTATGTCATCCCTGGTATCTGTCTAATCTCTTCTCAAACACTTCCAATAACAGAAAGCATCACCTTTCCCAGAAACTTGTTTTCTGGCGTTACTTTGGCCTTTGTAAAAGATCTCTTTTGAATGGCTAATCTGAACCAGAGTCTTTCACACCGAAAAAGGAAAACAGTATTTCCTCTCCTACACACCGGAGGCAGGAAAGTAAATGCATCTGTTCCTCTCTGCAGGAGACTTCCATTTGCCCACCGTATCCACCTTCAGCCAACCTCTCTCTCCCTTACAGCCAGAAGGGCATGTAAGAAATGAGGATTCCAGACAGCTCCCACCATAGAGCAAACTCTTTGGATGCCCTTGAACGACATACAAAGAGATGGGCAATTAAGGACGACAAAAACTAGATGGTGGGGCGGGGCAGGAGGGGAAAGAAGAAAAATAGGAGACCCCAATTAACACTTTATATTCATTTATGGTTCCTCACTATATTGAAGGAAATAAAGAAGAAACCTTTAATACGTTCTAGAAAGTAGTGTGAATAAATGGCCAAAGCATACAAAGAAACTATTCACAGGTACAAATCTATTTCAAGTGGTCATCTGCTGGCACATTCTCTATTGTGCTGCAGAGGAGCTGCAAGAGCTCAACATCAAAGGAGCTCCATAAACCCATGCTCATAGCAGAGCTTTCCTCGACAAAATTATTCTTGCAGATTGTCAGCTGCAGAGGTGTTTTAAAAGCCCTTTGTGAATCTGCACCCACCACCCTCTCCCAATGACGACAAGCTCTTTCAAGTTCCCCTTGAAAAATATCAATACAGTATAAAGAGCTGCTATGAAAGGAGGACCAACAACAAGATAAACTTAAGTAATTCTCCTTCTTCTCCAGAAGGGCAGTGGCATGGCATCTTTAAACGAACACATCTGTGCCACAAAATCTAAATATAATTATGTGGCCAATTTGGTCATTATTAAGGGAGAGTATTTCCTCAAAGTCAGGAGCAATTGCAGTAATTAAAATCCATGTAACATTACCCATCTGCTGCAAAAAGCAGCACAGCATTCTGCAGCTTATTTGACCTTGTGTGCAGAACGCCCACCCACCCCCGCTTATTCTTCTGTGGCATGGACAGAAACATCAATTCAGAAACAGCAATTGATTAATACTAAAAATATGAAAATGGCTCAATAACTAATGACTTTTTTCCTCAAAGACTTAGGATTTTTATTTTAGAGCACATATTTGAGTGACTTAGGTGGCAAATACCATCAAAGATAAGTACCTCATCTGTCTGTAAACTACATCCTTTAGGACCGAATTTTACACATAATTTTTACTCATTACAGCGCACACGGTGATTCGTGAATACAAATGCCTACACAGAAGATTTGATAAAGTAAACTGTGCTGAAGGTTACTTGAATTTATTGATACGGGCAGTGAAAATACCTGTACTCATGAATTGTATCTATAACACCATAGTACTCTTAACTGCTCAGTATAAATTGGTCTGAAACCTGATCTTGGCTTTTGCAATCTGCCCTTTTTTAAAAATTTTAATGCAGACTGTAAATCTCACATATTTACCTCATATATATATTGCAGTCAGCAGTAGTAATTTTTATGTTGACAGTTTTCTATCTTCTCCTTAAAAGGCTGAGCAAACAAGATTCTTGCTGCTTAGCATGCAGAACTGAAATACAGATGTATGCCATAAGAACACAGTGCAAGGGCTGACTATCAATACCATAATTCTCACAGAGATAATTGAAGCATGTTGCCTATGGCTGCAAAGCCTTAGAATTAAATTATTCCTTTGGGAATTGAATAAACACTGAATACTATATAACTGCCTGCAATGCATCAAAATGGAAAAAAAAAAAAAAAAAAAAAAAGCCATAGAATTCTGTATTTACTCCAGGAGTAAAATATCAGGCAAGTTATGGGATTGTTCAGCTATGGATATTAAAATTATGTTTAATTCTATTTTTTTCCTACTCTTTTATTCCCCCTTAAAATAACTGAATTTTTTTGTTCACCATTTGTTTCTACTGGACTCTCACCCAGCTCTCGATGGGTGTTGGTCTGATATAGACTTCTGCTAAAACAGATTATTGATAATAAGATATGGGTAAAAGAACTGAATTGGGAACAACCACCAAAAAAAAGCTTCAAACAGCTCTTCAGTTACCTAAAGAGAATGTTCACTAAGCACTGATGTTTTTCTATAAACACCCTGTGGCATGAGGAGGCCAGTATCTTGTGACAAATACCGAATGGTCTTGATGATCATTATAGCACATGTGAACAAAGGGACTGGGAAGCTCTTGGAGCTGGGCTGCTGCAGAGTCCCAGGTTAGCAAGAAAGAGAAGCAGTTTTCTCGTCCTTGCTCAAGTTGCACTCAAGGCCCTTGATAAATGAAGAACTGCTTTCCTTCCAGATTTACGGAATTCTGGAAAAAACGTGCCCATCTGAGAAGTAGAGGGGAAAACACCTAATTTTAAACACACGTTCACCTAAGTATTCTCTATCTCAGTATCAGTGTTTCCAAATTCTGAACACAGCCTTTGCTCAAGCCTTCGAGCCTGCCAGTGACAGCTGGGAGAGAGGGGGGGTGCCAGACCCCACTGCCCAGCCCTGGCAGGTTTGGTTGCCTGGGGGAGATGAGGGCAGCATGACAGCTTCCCCACCCAGCCCTCAGCTGCAATACCCCCGAGGTGCAAGGGCACCCACGTGTGACACTGGAGTGCTGGACTGTAAATCTCCAGATACTGCTAAGAAACTTCCATGGCAGTGAAGGATTGCAGTCCAAAGCCTTAATTGCTCCCTCTGCTTCCTACCATCCCATCAGACCACTGCTGAATGATAGATCATGCTCCCTTTGTTTTCTTCTAACTGATTTTTAATATAAAATATAGCAAAACATTAGAGGATGCCTCCAAGTTCATTACAGTGTTCTTATATCTTCTCAGAGTTTTTAAAGTACTCAATTAAGATCTTGATGTAACACTACTACTAATGAAACTCAATGTTTCATCATCAAATAACTATTTAAATGCAAGTTTTACAGTTCTTATTCTGTTGTATGCCCAGTGGTTTGATACAGCACAACTGAATTCAGTGCTGCACAGCAAAAAAGTGCAGCAGAATAATCAATCTGGTAAAACGACAGCCATCCTCAGGGAGAAAAAACAACATCACACTTGAACTAGGTCAGAATTCAGACAAGCAACAGGAATAAGGTGAGATTTATGAACTCCCCTTTGTTAATTGATCAATATATTGTATGTCATACCTACACAGTTGTGGACTATTCTCAGGTTTTTCATCACTGAAATGCTGCTACCAGTGTCTATAGGGAAGGCAATCTGGGCTGCTAACAATCCCTTCAGCTTTTGATTGTTATACTGAGGTTGAGTTTACCCAGCATCTCAAACAGAGATTAGACTTGGCATCTTCCTGATCTTGCGTACCTACACGTGAATATAGATATTCACAGGGTCACAGGATACACAGCACACCTACACACCTGCACCACGCTCTCTGAGCAGTGTAATGTAGGACTTACAGAGTGTAAGTGCCTCTTGTGAAAGGCAGAAACAATGAGGAGAAAAAATGAACCCTGCAGCCATACCTGTCTGTTCTTTGCCCTCATCCTCCCTCAATCGATGGAGGCTCCTTAAGACCAAGTGGCCAAACTGCCCCAGTATATGAAGTGCTACCCATTTTAATGTTCCAGAGTACAGTGGCCATCACTTTGCAGCAGTTTGGTGTCTGCTGCAGGAGTGGCATAGCTGCAGCAAGCACAGGGAAGAGAGCTGAGCTGCGTTAGGAAAAGAAAATCCCCATTACAAATCAGAGATGTTAATTGTGTGGGAGGTACTAAGTCAAAATCCCTGGGTTTCCATGAAGTACAGATTTCTTTCTATGTGCAGTTCAAAGCCTCCAGTTTAAGCTAAAAATCCATTTCTGGCCTTGGTCCTCAGAAAGTAAGAACTGTGGCTTTCCCCGTGGACCTTCCCAGCTATCATCACTAAATGGAAAGCTTTTGGAGACTGCATTCACATAGCAACAAAAAGATAAGACATCAGCCTCTGAATCCTAAATAATTTTTCCAGACACTCTTGAGTCCCCCAGAAATCACATCAGTTGATTTTCAGGAGCACCCAGACAGAATGCAGATGTACTCATGGTTATTAGCTTAGCACACTATCGTACCACAACCACTTCCACCAGGCCCTTTTTCTGTAAATAAATTTAGCATAAAGCCTAAACATTTTCCTCCATTCAGGGGCTGGAGTGGCTGTAGCACTGTTCTGATGGGTTGCTGTTTGACCCTGACCAAGCTGGTATTTTATTTAGAAACTGCTTTTACTCAGTAAACTATATGTTTCAGAGTAGGCCTGCAAGTTGCTAACAGACAAGACAGATTTCAAGCAAAATTAAACAGTCCTGTTCTAAACAGACTTTCATTTTCTTTCTTCTCATTCTCTTGGGGAAGCGTTTGGGTGACCCAGAGAAATTCCAGCAAATCTTTCTCAACTATTTTCTCAAATCTAAACATTGTACTGAAAGCTTTTCCTGCCCTGACTTGTTCTAAACTCAGCAATAAAAACATCCCACCCTGCCCAACACCACCATCAATTCAATTTTTTCTCTCCTTTTTCTTTCCACTAAAGACTGTCAAAATCTTTTGTTCTTCTGCCCCTCCAACCTTTACTTCTTACTCACCATTTTTTTCAAAAGAGGCATGAGTGTGCTGAAGCTGCATTAAATACTAATTTCTTCACAATATCTGCCATTTGGGTTAAACAAGAGTTAATGAAATACATACGAATAATTTAAAATAGCTAAATTTTTAATATTTTTTTAACTTCTAATAATAAAGGTTACAAGAAAATAAAAGGGATTGCTAATCTTGTAGGCTGCTCCTTTGCCAAACCTCATCAATAAAATGCATTAGTACCCCAGTCTTGACAAATGTTTTAAGCTGTTTATTTATTTGCTAAAAAAAAAAGAAATTAACACACCTCCATGATAAAAATCAGAAGCAGAGGACAAAAGCAGCAGTCTATGTCACTGTGCTCTCTGTCTAATGAACAGAGAGACAAACCAGTCTCTAATACTCCCTATGAATCTTAGAATATCCTCTGGCAGTCAAAGTAATTTTATTTTTTTAAACCAAAATGTGCTCCCAAGTTACCCCTTAATTTTAAGACCATATTCTCATATTCATGGGGGAAATCAAATCAAGAAAAACAAAATAAAACCAACTCATCATTTTGAAAAAGAAAACCCAACAGTCAGTAAAAGAGTTGTCATATTCTTGGCTCTCAGCTCAGCGGAAGGAGAGGCTGGGGAATCCCTGTGGACACAAATTTTGTTTCCACAGTGCAGACCTGCCTAGGTTAGAATGCATATTTTAACATATACCATCTCCTGTGTGTTAATTAGCCCATGTTAAAAGCATACAACAGAAAAAGTCTGTCATAATATATATATATATATATATATATAAATATATATATATATATATATATCCTGTCAGTTATCACAATATGGCTTTTCATTCTTTTTATGTTTGACAAGTCTCTGAATGCTTGCTTGAAATGAAGGGTAGTAAATTAAGGTCAGTCAGAGCTTGATTAATCACACCCAACTCTTATTTTTCCTCCTACTACAGAACTACCTTCACACATTTTGCTTAGGTGTAAGAGAGTGTGATAAGAGATATCCCATGCCACAAGCTCTAGCATCAGCCCCTTTCTCTTCTACAGAAATCCCAAGTCTGAGTCAAATCCAGGATATTCAGGGGAAGAATACAGACAGTAAGCTTTAAAACACTGTCAGTTTGGTGAGTTTTTACTAGGATCTCATGTTTCTGACAAGTGCAAGGCTGGAAGGGGTGGGTAAGGCAGCATCAGATCACAAAACATACACCAGCCTGTGGCAAAGCTATTTTCTTGCACTGGCCTTGAGGTCAAGCATCATCTGTCTGTCAAGCTCTGCACAAAGTCCAAAGGCTCCCCTTCTCCCAGCCCTGGGAAATGGCTTGGAGATGGTGCTCCAATGGTACCACCTATTTCATCACACCAACACTGGTGCTGACTGTGCACTGCACTGATAAGGACAGTCAAGGCTCTGGATAAAGCTCAGTACAGGTCTCTAAAAACACTGAAATGCCACAGTACTTGCTTCAGACAGGAACTCTGCTTTGTTTTCAAAGGGGACTATTTTATATAAGGCAGTCTCCATTAATATGTGCTTTCACAGGAGAACAAAAGCCAATGATGCAACTTTTCCTGCTTAGAATCTCAATTGGCAACTTGGATTTAGCATCGGTACACAGCTTGGAAAGCAACAGAGAAATGGAAGAAAAAGAGTTGATACAGGAGGGATTTCTTAAAACTGAAAGAAAAACTTTTCTTTAAAGAGAAAGACAGTTGTAATACTCTGTAATTGAATAACAAAACAAAAGGATAGGTTGTTCAAATAATCCACCAGGGGAAATACAGATTATTGCTAGATATTTCTGTGTTCAAGCACATAAAATACATGTGAAACACAGTTGCTACCTGACAGAGTGTGGGTCTTTTTTCACGAGATATAAAGAAGAACCAAATAGATGCATACTAGCTCTGTTAAAAGCTCTTCAATATCAGGAACACTGGAAAAAAATTATTGCAGTATTTGAACCTTAGGAAGGGAAAGCAGTACCCTTGAGTTAGTGTTGTGGATACAAGAATCCCAGGAATTGCTGAGCTTTAGGATGCAACAAAAACTTTCTCCACCATCTCACATAGATCACCAAGCGTCAGAAGAATCAAAAAATGCAAGAGGGCAGCCAGTTACTAAAAATGGGGATCTCTTAGCCAGAGATCCTCATTTGAGCCTCAGTGCCTCAAGGTGTCCATTAGGGAAGAAAATCTATCTCACTACAACAAATTTGTACAAATTATACACGTTAAGAACTTAAACCATATTTAAAACTCAGTGCAAAATTTTGATCAGCAGTCAAAACAATGAGAGCATTTATACAGAGAGGTAGGAAACTTGAAAAACATGTCTTGATTTAAGAAAAAAAGTCTTTTTGCGAACAGAAATTATTTCCATAGTATTTTATCCCTCATATGAATAAGATAAATGTGCACTATAAGAACAGACTGGTTAAATTCTCTCACCAAGTAGGCAGGGAGCTGAACAGATGGCAGCACTAGGAATCGTTAGACCTCACTTATCCAGATGATCTTTATCATTTCCATAATATTAGAAAATGACTCACCTGTGACATACAATGTTCTGAGGGTAGGTCGGAAAATTTCACTTTTTTTCCCCTGGAATCAAAGACTATGGACTCTCCAGCATTACAGTATTAGTAGTTCTAAAAGGAAATCACATACA
>JAWWES010000041.1:60818525-60888661 GCA_035583135.1 Lophotriccus pileatus
CCTTAGCCACAGAAGGTAAACCATGGCTGGTTTGGGGCACTTCTTGAATTTATACAATTGTATGAAACACACGGGGAGGTGGGGGTGGGGCGGGAGTACCTTGGTCAGAGAAACAAAGCTTCCTTCCTCCTGCCTATTTATCCCATCCTGCCATATGTTCCAAAGGAGGAACGCCTTAATTAGAGCAGTTAGTGGAGGTACTTCCCTGCCTACTGAGCACAGCACAGCCTTTTCAGAAAAAGAACTGATTTTATCAGTATTATCATTAACAGCTAAAAACTCATTTGTGAGCTCTAAGTGCAGTGTTGCACACAGAGGACAGGAAAATTAGTTTATCAAAGAGAGGTGTTGAGGATTTTCTCTCCTTGGTTTTTTTTCTTTGACTTAGCATGTCACTATGCAAATGGTTAAACACCAATATGTAGCAATTTTTAGGAGCAATTTTCAAATAATGAGGTAAATATATATTAGATCTAGTTCAGCAGAAGTCAACAGTGATGCCTTAGGGCTTAACTTTGGCCAAAATCTATACATATACTATGCATACAAATAGGTCTTTGATGCCTCTTGATATCTACATGAGACCAGTTCTGGGGGGAAAAAAAGCAAAAAATTAAGGAAATAAAGGGGCAGGGGGGGAGGAAAAAAAAAGCACAGCACTTAAGGTCTCAAAAACCTGTCCCTCACATAAACATTTGAAAAGAACAAGTCAAATAAGGCCACAGACTAGAACAGAGCTTCTCAAGTCTTATCTGGCACCAAGTAAAATGCTTCTTGTAGCCAGCTCTCTGTACCATAGAGGAAAAAACGCCTTCCGGGGTAATTCTTGCAATGTAAGAAGGTTGGAAATGTTTTCCATGTTGCAGAACTTTATTCCAATGCAAATCCTGCATTAGTTTTTTCCACAGTAACTGTGAAGTTTAACGTCCTTGAATCAGGGCACAAAGCTGAGGGATGGTGATTTTTCTGTAATGGCACAGTGCTGAAGGATATAACCACTGCATTCCCTGAATAAGGAATTTCTTAACTTAGTTCAAGATGGAATACATGCCTGAGTCTGCCTTCAGGCTATTTTTACAGCTAGGATAGTTGAAATGCATGTGTCTGGCCCCAGAAAGGCACAAAATTATTAAAAGTATAAGGTTGCAAAATCTATGAAAGTCAATAATGCACAGGTGAAGAAAGGCATGCAATCCTCCTGGGAGGGGATGCAAGAGAAAGACGTCTGAGTCGGCAAGAGAAGACATACCTGTAGTTCTCCCTTTACTCAGAAACAACAGTGCGTGAGGTCTGCAAAAGCCACTTCCTGGTTGATAAAAAGACCTGGTGGTATCAGCTTGGAATGTTTTTTCCCTTATTAGCTTCTCTTAAAACACGAAACGACCAATCCTACTTACCTTACACAGCAATGATCTTGGGAAACAAAAGCCTACCATCCCATCAATCCAGGGTCATCTTTTTAATGTTCATTATCTTAATTGGGAAAGATGATCTGTTACTGCTTTGGTTGTTCCTTCATATCCACGTCCCCTCAGAATCTGACTGCTGTCCTGCTTATCCACTCCCAGAAAAGCCACGCTGGAGCCACAGGAAATTCATCCCTCTCCTCTGGGAGAAAAATCCTCTTCGAATAAGACCCAAGTACTATCACTAGCTGCCAGCCAGGTACCAGCCAGCTCAGGAAACCTCTGCTAGGACCACATTTCTTGCAGACGGTGCCCTCTGAAAGCCCAGCCATGCACAAGGGAGCTCAGCACACCATGACGCATCTCCATCACCACAGTTAAACCTCTCAGTACAACTGTATCTTAAATCTGGCTGGATTTAAGAGAAGTGGTGGGATGTGGCTTGGACTATGTGACAATAATATGTGATGAATAATTTCTTTTAAAAGAAGTCTGAGGCCTCTTCTGAAAAACACTAAGTACATAAATACAGAAAAATGTTCACCTTGGGAACACTATCTCTGCTATTAAAAGAATTTGTTTATTCTTTATCTATCTGCATAGCTTAAGTTCATTAAATAAATGACATTTTTATCTTTCAGTGAAGCTTTTCATTGTGAAGACTCCAGATACTAGTGCTGCAATGGGCTTGTTGTTCAGTTGGCCACCTGCGTGAACAGGGTACTACCACAGGCATCAGAGGCTGCAGCAGGGGAGGAAAGGTGAGGGTGAGAGAGACAGACACTTCATATTACAGGTGCACTTTGCTGAAAGGTCAAATTAGTGTTTCAGTGCTTATTGTTATTTTCTAAAAGCAAATAAGTGAAAATTCTGGGAAAATACTAAATAATTTGTTTTTTAATGTACCCCCTGAAGAACATGAAAGTGCTTCCCAAAACAATCAAAATCAAAATGTCTACTCCATATACAATGTCTCTCAGACCTAACTGTTTTTCCCCACCCTTACTTGAACAATAATAGGCTATCAAGGCTGTGCAATAAAATCCTACACTATAAAGTGAAAATTAGAGGAAGAAAGAAAATCTGAATTTAACTGGAGAACAGGCTAGCTGAAAACACAGCTTCTGCCTCTGTATTCATGAGAGAAAGCAGCAATAAATCATGTTTAGAAGTTGACCCCGATCATGTGGAAATAATGGAAGTTTCTAATGGATTACAGACAGGAGGTGGAAAGCAAAAAGAGGAGAGGGCACATGGCTCTGCACCCCAACAGCCCCTGAGTTATGTGCTTCAGTGGAGGAAGTGACATGTGTTTATTTTACTTTAATGTTGTTTCCACAACCCATTTCACCTCACCACTGAACGACACCTTTATAGGGCCTGAACTGTTTTTCAGCTGCAGCACTAGATTTAAAAATAATTTCACCCTCCAGACCTAGGATGGGAACGATGCTCAGAGCTGCCTCCACTACTACAAGGCACAACTAAGAGACAGAGTTTCCTTATAAAACACAGCATTCAAAAAAAAATCCTGTTAAACAAAAATGCTTAAATACATGTAACAATAACTGATCCTGGTTTTAGCTTTCAGTATTAAGCGTTGCAGGATGGTGTAGCATATACCAGAATTTTGTTGCAGTGTTGGACGAAAAAGAAATAGCCATGGCTAAATTTCCTTAAGCAGGGACATGTAATAAAGAAGAAACCAGCCTATTTTGTTTTCAATATCTTGGGCTTGCTTACAACCCCTGAGGAACAGGTCAGTGCAATATGATATGAAAAACAGAATGATAACCCAGTCTTTGCATTTGCTTCTTGATGGAATGAAAGATTATCTCTCCATTTCACTCTGAGTTATTGCCATGATTTTTAATGAAATGATAACAGGGATGAAAACAATCTCCAACATATTTGCGACCTTTGGAAGCAAGGAGATTTCCAGCTGTAATCAGAACCCAACATTTTTAGCTAACTATTCTGCCTTTAAATAGATGATCATGGCTCTTTCTGTCTCAAGGCACAGAATTACAGAGGCTGTAGCACTGGTTATTCTGACTATGCAAAACATCATTATCTATGAGTGCAGCTAAGAACAAAAATGTAGACTGTGGTAGGGGAACTTCAGAGTTTCAGTTTGTAATGTGCATTTATTGGATCTGAAAAGGAAATACGACTCCCCAAAGTAAATGCTAAAAGAATGATTAATTTACATAAATGTTGCTGAGGCTGAGCTGGTGGTTGATTTGCCTTGCCTTTCTGATTGCTGCAGTGGGAAGCTAGATATTAGTATTCATTGAATTCCTGAAAACTGGTCCTTAGCTCACCCAGGCAATCCTCAACAAGAGGCAGGTAGTGCAGCTGCCCTGTGTTAGAGATTACCATAAAAAAAAGAGTTTATTACTATTGATAACATGCTAAAAGGAGAAGGTTTTCTTAAACAGAAACAACAGCAAGGTAGTATGTTTCTTACTTTAAGTTTACAGACGTACCTAGTTTTCTTTTTCCTTCCCAATGCTCTAAAGCTTTTCAAACTTCAGAACATCCACTGCCATTACTCCTTTCCCCTGAAAAATGTTAATATAATTTCAAGTGGACTAACAATATAGAGGTATTTTTAAATTCTATTAGCATTTTAAGGTTCCATTCCAATTACAGCCTATAAAGTGACTTACTTTAAAACAGATTTATGGCAGTTATGACCCTGGCATAAAACTCCATCTCACAACAAATTTGGTAAAGATAAACTATATAGTCAGGTTAGGAGGAAGAGCGACTCATAACTTCTAGAGGACAAGAAAAGTGGTAATCGAAAACTCATAATTGGCTTTTTAAAAGCATTTGCAATGGACAAAAACATAAAACACAGCAAAAAAAATATGAACTCCTCAAGGGACTGACTTCAAATCACCACTGACATTTACAGACATTGGCAAACCAAGTCGCATGAAAAACAGCTGTATGTCCTATCCTCCAAAACAAACGTATTTTGATGATGGCTCAAAGATCTTCAATAAAATTAACACCAAAAACATAATCTATAATTAATCACATAAATCTATACCTATAGCTATGTCTTACTCGCTTAACAACTTACTGTGCAGTAAAATGTTTATGAGAATTCCTGCCAAAATAAGGTGAGCTCCAGCTCTACAAAATGTCTATGAACTTTTCTGAATATATCATTAGTAAACCTATCCACAGGCTTCCTTGGATATCTTTTATGCTTCTGCTTCCAAACACGCTTAGATGTCTTGGAGAATTTGACCTTCTTTTCCAACATCTTGCAAAGGGGTCTGTGGATTCAGTCATTCTTCCACATTACATTTATGTCTTGCCCAACAAAACAAGGCCATCGTTTTCCTCTCAGATTTTTGGAGCAAGACAAGGCAGACTGAGTTTAGGAACCCTTTTTGCTGACTCAGTATAGGCCAAAATATTGAATTTTTCCCTTTAATACATTCCTAATTATTTGACAATAGGCCCCTGCCCATACTTATTCTTTAGCTTTTTTTACTTTTTCTTCCCTGCTTCTCTTATGTGCCTTGAGCCCTCTTGTGTGCCTCATCAGACAGTCACTGCACATGAACCACCACTTGAGAGAAACACTTTCCTCTTTCAGCACTGACCAGAGTTTTGCCCTTGCCATTTTAATCACACTAGCTACTGAGCAAAGAACCAGAATCCAGTCTTTTCTGGCTGCTGTTGTGTTGCCATTTCCTTTAGGAAAATGAGTTGTGGGGAAACATGAGCAGCAAACACAAAATACCCTGTATCATTAGCCAAAACTCACAGTACTGCATTTGTGCACCGTATTGCCTCTGCATCCCATTTTCGTGACTAGGTACGCAGGACTGATGGGAAATGGCCCACTTTTAACTCACCTCACTCTGAAGCTGACACTGTAATGCCACAGCCATTCCTCACCCACAGTTCACAGCCAGTATCTGAGTAGACATCCTGACCGTTTCATTGAAGTGAAAAATCACATATCTATGATGATGCCTTCAAGGCACATTTAACTGAAAGAGCCAACACACCGTGCTTCAGGAGAGGAAAGGCTATCTAGGCAGAATGAATAAGCACTGAAGACAAAAATTGCATTCATAACTAGTCCTACCTATTTGATGGGTTCTTTTAAACAATAACCTCACAGAAGCAGAAAAGCTCTGATTATGTATGAGCATCTGCACGTACACGTCTAAAACATTTGCCAGCAAAAGTGCATTTCTCTCAATCCTGAAGCTTAAAAGTGGATTTGACCATCACAATGAAAGGGTGATAACACTGTCTGACCTCTGCCTGACTTGCTGCCCACCTCCTGGATGCTGACTGGCACTGACTGTTGAGAATAACTAAAAATAACCAGCTTGTCTCACACATTGTAATAAGGGCGAAGGGAGAAAAAGAGGTGGCATATTTGAGGTCCTTGCTGTTCACCCTTCTGTCACCTTCCCCTTATATTTTTCCCTTTGAGAATAGAGTTTGTTGCAGAAAGCACAATTAGCACAGATGATGGGAGCCAAGAACTTATTAATGATTTCATACCAATGACAAACTGGTAATGAGTTTGAGGCTTTGAGGCAGAAGGAGGGAACTGGAGAATCTAGTCCACAGAGGACCATCTTTAAGAATAGCATCACATTGCCACACAGAACAGGCATCATTTTTGTAAGATGTAGGCTGAATGAATCCAAATCAGAAAATGCCAACATACAGAGCACAAAAAAATAAACCCCAAAGATGCTAACTTTTCTTATATTTTTCAGGGTTTCATAGGTTTTTGCTTCTTTTTTATTTTTTGTTCAGTGGGGTTTTTTGCCAAAAATATCTTTAGTAGCTGCTAACTATCCAAAGGCACGTATTAGATGTGTTATGCTCCATCTCACTGCGATTGCACCTTGCAAATCATCCTCTTCTGCGGTCAGGTCATGGGCAATACTCCATGTCCTGGTATCCAAGACGGATCCCTAGGAAAAGGCAAGTCCCATTGCCCCAGATCACCTAGTATATCCCAGGAGAAACCCTTACAAATAAATCAGTATTGATTAAAAGAGAAAAAAAAATACCCTGAAAATAAATGCAGTTTTTGAACAAACAAGAGCAGACGTGGAAGGTCAAGTACCTTGGCTGGTAATTATTGTGCACGTGTGATTAGCATGCATGAGTTTCTCTCAAGGTTCAAGTACTAATCACAGCTCCAGAAGAGATTATTAGATTTTTCAGTTTAGTTTGGTGGATCTCACCTCTGAATCAATGACTGGTCAGTGTCATCAGTTCTGCACTGCTTCACCATGAGCAATAGTTTAGGAGCAAGCAGATACAGAAAACAGGCAGTGATGCATCCCTATGCAGAGAACAGGAGAAAAATCAACAACAGAAGGTAAAATCAGGCAGAGACACAATGTACACGGGGCATCCAGGAGAAGAGAAATGCAACTGCACCGCTTGTGTACTGATGACTGGGAATACATCAAGATTAATGTTCTGTAATCCCACTGAGTACTGAAGGCATAAAACATTCAACAATTGCCAGGTACATTCTAATACTGAATGACTGGATGAACAACATTAGTCTCTCAGAGAAGCTTTGATTAGTTTTCTTTTTTAATTGGAAGCTGCTCAGGGTATTTAAAAAAAAAATCAACAGAAATTAATTGGAACAGGGACGACAAACTTACCCTCATTCTTTATTTAATATTCTTTATCAGTGACACTTGTCACTGATATGCTCTATTTGCTTACGCACTCAGGCAGTGAGGACTTTCAGCAAAAATTTCTCCTTCTCCTTATGCCTTTACTTTATCTGCAAGAATGCTTAAGCTTTTGGACCCAAGCTTCAGAAAGTCTGCCACTTTCCCACTCAATCCCAGGCAAATGAATGAAGACACAAGGTACAAATCAACACAGCTCCTGGGCTCTTGCTCCTGAGAGTCCAGATCACATTGCAAGGATTCTGTAAAAATTGGCAGTGCAGCTAATCACAGCACTGCCAAAACCCATCTTACTCCCCACCACTTGAATACACAAAAGCCCAAGTTATTTTTAACCAGCAAATTAATACTGAAAAGAATGAGTCAGCACAAGCAGTTCTTAAGAGGGCTTCCTCATCTAGAAAAAAAGCAAGGCAGCACATTTTTAAAAAGTAAAGGCCACAAAGACAAAACAATAATGTTTTGACAAGTTCAGAGAGCTGCTAGCCCAACACCCAAGGGGCTACGCATCACTCCCTGATGCAAGATAGCTGAAAAATGGGGATGTTATACAATGATACATTTCCTGGCATCCCCTACCAGCCCTGGGTGCTGGGACCAGATCTTCAGGTATAAGCAGCACTGATGGCCCCATCCTCCAGGAAATCTGCCTCACTTTTTTAAACCCAGGTAATACCTCCGGCTTCCTCAGCACGTGCTCACTCAACACCTTGCACAAGGTGGTACATAACGGGCTTTGAAACTACCTTGGCACAAATAAGGGGTCATTATTTCAAAGAACTTATGTAAGAACAAGCACTGCCAGATCCCGATTTGATTAATTACTGCCCAGAGATTACCAAGTGCAGCTGAAAGTGCACCCTCTTTCATTTTCTATTTGAGGCCCTGCAAAGAACCCTTTCTGAAAGAAGGAGCTGAGAATTTGAGTATTTATAATAAGGCACTCTGTTATTTATGCAACAGTCCCTTGGTTATGCTCCATTATCCCACTTGGCCTTTTTTTGACCTCCCTACTGTCCATTGTATGACTCTATTCACAGCAGAGCTAAATGCCTGAACCTTGCCAAAGAAAACAGTGTCATGAATGTGTCAGATAACAAGTTTGCATCCGAAGTCATTGTTTTGGGCTCATTAACAAGAAACATAACCACTCAAAGATGTGGCTTGCAGGTATGTTCCAGGGTGATAACCAAAGAATAAGCAGCTCAAGATTACCCTGAGAAAACAGTGCCACAACAAAACTGTTTAACAAATTTAAACAAAATTTATCCTGCACTGTTGACCCTCCTATTCTATTACAGTTGGTGCTTATGAAGAGTATGAACTTGGAAACGCAGTCATTTTATGAGTGATTATACCAATTTAGGATTATAAACCACATTTCAGGAAACAAAAGGTTGAGTCTTTACCACGGCCACCTTTGGTTTCACCCGAGTGGATTGTTGGCCAAACTGTGAAGCAAGAACCAGAAGAAAGTGTTTGGCAGTAACTAAAGAGAAGATGGAGTTGAATGGCAGGTTTGTAATTAAACCTTTGTCTGTTAATAGGTCACTCAGAAGCATTTTGTGCTGGACAGGTCTTACTGCCTATACTCAAAACACTTTCTTTGACAGAGAAACAGCATCAGTCTGTTAGTATACCTATCAGCTTCGTAGCATGAGAAGAGATTTGGCAGGATTACGAGTTACAGCTTTTCTGTCTCCAATACAAAGAAAATAATTTTGATTCTTGTTCGAAGTTCTGTGAACATGGAAAGTGAAGTTCTGCACAGGGCAGAGGAAACCATTAAAAAGCACCAGCATCTAACTCTACAAAATAACACCCTCACAAAACCACTGTAAAAACTACATTAAAATGAGTAAAAAGGTTTTGTCAGCAAACACTCATCGATGCCAGCTCCACAGTTTTGCCCCTTCCAGGTTGTCCTATGCTGCAAAACAAAGCTTTGCACTTCAGTGTGGGCTGCTGCTATTTTTGACTCATCACAGCCCATGGTGACACGAGTCACCAAACCCATCTGGATACTACTTTTGTGGCCTGCTGGGAGAAACTCTGCAGTGGACCTCTTTCACAAGGATTACATCTTGGCCCACATCAGTTTGAAGAGAGCAGAGGTAGGCACTGTGTAGAAATATCAATACTGATATGAGCACAGTATGAAGGGAAATGCATGTGTAAGTGTCAGAAAGACAAAACAGAACAAGGGTTAAAGGAACTGCCTGCAGTGATAGTGAAGAGCACCACTTGCAGTCAGTGCCCTTGCAGCCCACCAGTGCCCTTTGCCTACAAACATTCACTGGTGATTTTATGGAGACTGTGTCAAGAGGACAGCAATTTGGAACAAGGACAGGGTCACTCTTCACACTGTTAAGCCTGAAGTCCCCAGAGGTCCTGCGGCTCTGCCCAGTCTAGATGGAGCACAAATAAATGCCTTCACAGGGAAAGCAACACTTGAACTGTTAACAAGTGTGTTAAGAGGTCCAGACAAGACACAAGTGTATACTGGACTTTGATTTGAAGCACATCAGCAACAGCTAATGAAGTTTCCTATGTTATATAGCATTATGCTATTATATGACATTGTGGATTAAGCTCAGTCTGAAAACTGAAAGCAGAAGGAAGCCATACATTTTTAGCAACCTTTGCAGCCTCTTAAGGCAAAAATACCACCCATTAACACTGTCAGTAAAGGAGGGAGAAAAATTTTGAAGGCTGGCTGTCATCAGCAGGCTGGAGAATCTTCCTTCAGCAGGCTTTTCTAAAAACAGGAGGGAGAACATAAAAAACAACTCTCAGTGAGCAAAGCAACAAACTGATTTTTAAGCCTAATTTAGTGCTGGTTCTAAGCAGTTGACAGTGACTTCCAAAACAAAGAAATGTAAATATTGTCAATGGTACTATGATAATAATGCCCTAAATTGTGATGAGAGCACTCTCTTGACAGGAAGAACAGTTCTGCCATCTCTCTACCACACCCAGCTCCACTTTGTTTCTCAGACAGCTCCAACCCCTACAGTCATCTCCATGGGCTGCTCTAGCATCTCATTCCTACGCCTTCTTTTCAAAAAGCAGTGCTTGCATGACAATACATTAAGATGCAAACAACATTAATGAAAATACTATTGAATACTTCATCATACTTTCTTAATCATTCTCCTTCTAAAAATCAGAGAATCATTTAGGTTAGAAAATACCTCTAAGATCATTGAGTCCAACCATTAACCTAGAACTGCCAATCCATCATTAAACTGTGTTCCCAAATGGCACATCTACAGGTCTTTTAAATACCACCAGGGTTGGTGACTCCACCATCTCCATAGGCAGCCTGTTCTAGTAACTGACCACTCTTTTTGTGAAGAAATCTTTTCTTAATATTCAATCTAAACTCCCCTGGCAACAACAAGAGGCCATTTCCTCTTGTTCTACCACTTGTTACTTGGGAGAAGAGACCAATCCCCTTTCAGAGAATACAACACTGCACTCACTTAAATCACTTCACTGTCTATCACATCAGAACACAATCACAGGTTGCCTATTCAGTGCATGAAGAAAATTAGACAACTACAAGGAAAAGCCAGCTAATAACATCAAAAAAGTACACTAACTTTGTCACTACAGCCAGGCAGCTAAAAGGTGCTTCCTGCAATACATGGTCAGTAGCAGTGATTCCTCTTCCAAACTTAGCTTTTCTGTCTTTTTTTCAACACAGAGTTGGTAAAAGCTGCCTCACTTGCTAACCTGGGGCTACATCCCTCCAAGAGCTCATCAGTCAAACCAGTAGCCATGGGAGATCCAGGCTGAAGATCACGCTCTCTTCCAGAGCATGGAAACAGCTTTGCTGAGGGCTGCCACCTCACAGAGGAGAGACTGGGGTTCTGGTCTCTGCCCCAATTAATATTTAAGTATTTCTTACCAAACACTAATTGAAACAGGGACTAGAACTAGTTCCCTATTCCCAGCTGAGAGGCTTAGCCTTTAGGCTACAGTCATTCGTATCAGCTTGCTCCCTCCCACTCTCCCTGACCCACAAAATACTAACTATCCCCCAACAACATGGATTGGCTTCACCTGCAGGAACAAAGAGCCTGCCAACTGACTGCTATGGCACTTTCTACAGAGGAAGGAGTGGATTCATATATCCTAGGCTGGAGAAGAAACTTTCCACAATCACAGAACCAGAGGGAATCACAGAACCAGGTGATGAGGTCATCTGGGAAACATCCCCTTGGAAGATCCCAGTATCACCTACAGCAGTGCTCAATATGTAGCAACAGTGTTGTGACAGACCTCAGTCCAAGCCAAAGGTGTTCCTGAATGCATGTGGAAACAGACCTTTAGATCTACAGAAAATTTTACAGGTGGAAATTTAGGCACATTGATGACTGCAGAAGCTTCCAGTACTAGATGACAATTGAACGTATATCGGATCCCAGTTTTGGACTTACTACATCCTACATTATACAGGAAGCACTATGTAACCAAGCCCTGTTATAGTCTAAAACCAGAGCAACAAAACCAGAACCCGAAATTGGTGTGTTTGTCCTGACAGGTTACTGACTGCATATTGAAGGAAACTGTGTTCACATTTAAAGGTCTTAGGCTTTACTCAAAATTGTCAAAAATGAGAAAAACCTCTAAATCTTCAGATTGAAAAACTGTAATTTCTAAATAGGAAATAGCCAATTAAAATTTAAGATTTATTTAATATAGAAATATTTAATTTTTTTAGATTAAAGTCAACTTGAAGATGATAACTGTAAATTTTTTCCCCTTCTCAAACGTATGTTCCCCTGAAAAAAGCTCCAGGCTATCACACCCATACATTTCCTGATTAGCATGGAGTGCAAGATTTTCGTACTGCTGAAGTGAATAAATGTTTGGCCATTGAACTCAAGGGCAGCAGGGCTGCACAACTTCATCTTAGATGTTTTTTCACCTGGTTTCAGCACATAATATATCATAAATTTGTATTTTCTTCCCACTCACTTGTCCACTGCCCTCATTCCCGTTTTTGCCCTCCAGAAGCCCAGGTGTGCTGTTTCCATGGCCCATTAACATTGTCATCACATAAACCTCCCAGCTCATCTGTTATCTCATGGACTGCAGGTACCCAGCTGCTGATTTCTTTCTGCAATCCCTGCAGCTGCTGCAGTGACATTTACGGGAGAACCTATGAGTTTTAACCCTTTTCTTCCTGACTTTCTCCTTTTCACTAGTCTCAATGGGAAGCACCTGCCAGCCTCGGCAGACACAAAAGCCTTCATCTACCCACCTCACACAATTCCTAATCTGAGTCTACAAAACTCAAACAGTACCATCACCTTTCATCTCTATTTTCTATAGTTTCCCCTGCTTCCTCTTTGCTTCATGCTTTTCCCCCCCTCAAGTTGCCCCCTGTTTTGAGTCAGATGCCCAGCTCCAAGGCATCAAGATGGAAAAGTATGATCTCCTACATACTGACACTGATGTCACCTATATTCGGAGATCTCCTAACTATGGATACCACAGAATCAATTAGGTTGGAGAAGATCACTGAAATCATCAAGTACAACCTAAAATGGAGCTCTTTCTGCTCCAGCCTCTGAGTTTGGTCATCTGTGCTTGCATAACCACCTCTTGTCAATTATGTTTCTCAAGGTAATGGTTTCACTTCCTTACACATCTATAAAGTGCTTTTTGTTACCATAATAGATTTTTCAGCAGCACAAATCGAAAGAACAGTCACTCATCTCCCAACTATAACTGGTTTAAAACAGGAAAAAAAATAACTCCAGAGAATTAGAAAGTGATAGAACATTGTAATTTTAAAAGATGGTTTAAAAAAAAAAAAGTATTTCTTTAATATATTTATAACTGCAGACAATTTATATGCTGTTGAAAAGGTTACATGAGCTGATAACCATAATGATCTCTCCATACAGAGAGGTCATCTACCATAAACTATGTGGTGCCTGACAGATTTTGTCAATCTGGTCTCTGACTGCTAAAAAATGATCTCTCTAGCCTCAGTTTTAAAATCAGTATATTTTTGGTTCAAGTTAAAGCAAGTCTAAAAATCTCCAAATAACCATCTACGTTCCCTACCTGAGGTCTTGATGGGAGAAAAGACAGAAAAGGGCTACCAGCTTTCCAAAATGTATGTTTTATTTAGTTAGGTGACAGTTAATAGTATTCATATCCTTGTGGGTCCCTTTCAATTCTGTGATCCTGTGATTTTTATTACATCAAAAATGTTGCTGGGGTTTTACTCTTTTAATAATTATAACATGAAGCTAGAAAACTATCTTGTACAAAGATTCCTGCTTCATTATTCACCATTAGGGTGAAACAAACGCTCAAGGTCTCAAAGAAAATACATTTTTTTCTAGATATGAGTATTGAAATCAGTTTGTTTGATTTCTCAGACTGAGATGCACAATCTCTTGAGACCTGAGCCTGATATATTCCCTTTTATAGCAAGAGAGATCCAGGTCAAGCTGCCCTGCAGACATCAGCTGTGACTGTATGGCAGATACTTGCTAAAATGCATGAATTTTTAAACTCTGGGGCTATGGAATTCCCAGGTTTCCTAAAAGTCATCAGCATTCATAGGAGTGTATTCTGACAGTTCACAAAATGCTCATACACATTCACATGACTGTGGACTTCTGTGCAAATTCAGAGAGCAGCACATATTCATAAGGTAACTCCCATGACAGGTTGGGGAATGGAGAAGCATCAATTGTATTATTTAGGGACATGATACAATAACAGGGGTCATTTTTTGAAAACCTAGCTATCAGTCTACAGTATCCTAAGTGGCAAAGTACATGGATAAACTACCATACTTTTCTGTCATCCCTGCAAAAACACCATTCCCAGAACAACAGAGCAGTTATTCAGACTTTTATATTCAGACTGAAGGTAAAAGAAATTATTTTCTTTGTTGTTGTTGTTCAGTTTATAAGATGTCTTAGTAAGGTTTAAAAAACAACTATAAAGCACATTCTCTTGAAAGGGGTGGGCAGAGAGAGGAAAAGACAGGATGCAACCTGGTAACTTATGTCCAGAATCTGTCTTTACATCACTCAGTACAGTTGCTTACATGAAGATCATCCTGTTTTCTTTCTTTTTTTTTTTCTCTAATTAAATTTTCAAATATACTGGCTAAAGAGACAAATTGCTTCCTCATTGTAGCAATCCACCCAAGGCAGCATCTAATTCTGGCTTTACCCAAAATTTTACCAGAAACTTTATAATTTTTTCCCCCACCTTTGTGGTTGTCAAGATTTGGAGTAAGTTAAGTCTGCTTTTCCTACTTGCAGTACCCAGAATTAAGCAGACAGAGTTCATAAACACGTACAGAAAAAGGGCATCTCGTTTCTGCAGGCACTTGGATGTCACAGCTGTAGGATTTACATGGTTGGACCAAGGTATACCAGGCTGAGTACAAGGGTGAGACTCCTCTGAGCAGAAAGTGAAACACCAGTGTAATTCAGTGCGACAAGATCCCAAAGAGCCCAAAGTAGACGTCAATCACCCTCTATCTGTTATTATTATTCTTCAAGTAATTAAGCATAATTGTGTGCAGTATAATCTGGATAATGAACTGACTGCACTAATCCCATTTATGTTTAGATACACTGGTTATAGTAACACAAAATAAAAGTTCAACATAGTCAAGGACTTTATATTCAGGATATAACATCATCTTAATGATAACAGTGAGTTTATCAGCCTTATTTTTATTCAAGTAAGTTCCTTTATTGCACTTTAACTAACTACTATGGCTTGTTTCTATTTAGCATTAGAGCAGGAAATAATTGCAGCTGTCTTCACACTAGGGTTCACTATTACCTCTGAGGAAATGAGGACAATCAATATTCTAGGGAGGACAGGTACTGAACAACCTACAGATCGATAACCATGATAAGAAATGGAAGGGAGATTTGCATTTGAAGGAATCCCAAGGAGATCCCAGAGGAAGGAATCAAGTATAAAGACAAATGGGTATTTTCTCTAACTGTTTGTGTGCGACTGAACCCCATGTCATGAGGGCCTGTGAACTTAACCAAGTGGTTAGGTGGGTATGTCAGCAGCTGGTTGTCTGCCACCAAGAAGATTTGAGGATAAGTTGATATAAAATTATTTTTTTTGTTTACCAGTGGAACAGCAATTACAATCACATATTTTAATTGTAACTTGTGAATAAATGGCATGTATCTACTTCTTATTGAAGCCTAATTTGTATTATGGGCAAGTCCAGTACAACCATTAAATAAGAATATTCAATGGGAGTAAAGGAGTGTTGCAGGGATACCCTGTTCCAGAGGTTTCTGTAGGTTAAAAGGATGTTGTTCCACTCAGCTACAGAAAACAGAGTAAACTTTAATATTAACAAATTAATATATTAAACACTTTCCAGAATCACCTAGGAAAGATCTCTTCTAGCAGCAGGACAGTGGCGAGAGTCCCCATGTTCAAGCATTCCTGGGGAACGCAGGGAACGTGTGGGATCACTTCCACGTGCATCTTCTCAGATACACAAATTGGAAAAACAGCCTACACTGAGGACTTGGTGGTCAGTATATTCCTTATCCTCCATTTCACCTTAACTAACTGGCCAAAGTGGGACACACATCTCAGCGAGTCTAAGATGTGTGTGTCTAAGAATCTAAGAAAGGGAGCAAGAGCCAATCTGTTAGCAAAGCCGAAGGAAAGTCACCTTCCTCTTGTTGAGCTTATGTTGAACTTAGTTGGCAAAACTCATGTAGCAATCGTCAACAGAGAAAGCATAAACTCATAAAATTAGATCTGTCCTCCACTAACTGGGATGTAGAAACAATAGTAAGCAAAGTAACTTGCTATACCTTCCAGATTTCAAGGTGGAAAAAAGGCAAGTTATTAAATATTACTAAATTCTCCACTGAAATTATTCAAATATGGCCACTAACTACATTTGACTTTCTTACTGTTACACTTTTCTAAACATAAGCATGTGTTTCAATTTTGCTTTGAAGTAGAAGAAAAAGGGTGAAAGCTTTATCTAATTCCGGCCAATCCAGAATACCTGACAAATCATATAAATTCTGAGAAAGAGAGGAGCTGCGTGAATCAGAAGTGTGTTTATGTAAAGTTTACTTATATGTAGATGTTGTAAAATAGAATGCAAACAGCTAAGAGTGCTTAGGAAATTATAGGTTCCTGAATTGGGTTTTATTATACTCATAAGAATTTGTCATTGTTGCTTAAAAATAATAGAAGTTACATTTTTCACTTCCTGAATTGTAGCCTTTTCAGGCCATGGGGTTTCTGGGATGATCACAGACCGGAAGGTGAGCATTTTTACTTCTTGTATTGTTTCCCTTACTCAGAGCCATGTTATCCATGACACTCCAAGAAACTTCAGCCCCGTGTTCCCTGCACACCCCCATTTACCTCTTTCAAGTCTTGGACAATGGCAGTGAGCCTCTCATTCTCCGCCTGAACGTTGGTGACCACCGCCCTGCTCTGCTTGAGCTCGTTCTGCATCTCCAAAATCTTCCCAAGGTAATAAGCTTCTTTTGATGCAGATTCCTGGAGCAGAGTCTCTTCCCGTGTTTCTCCATCTTCAGCCACTTTGCGGTGAACGGAGAAGGACTGTCCAAACGCCTGCAAGAGGAAAACAGCGCACAGTAAAACAACTACCAAAGCCCTGGAAAAAATATCAACAATAACAAGCAGCTGCATAGCCGGCGGGAAGGAAATAGATCTGCGAGTCCCAAACTCTGACCTAATAAATACCGCCTTAGCAGCTCCCTAGCAGCTGAGGGCCACCATCTCATTTAGCTGAAATGAAGCATCTTGGAGCTGTTGTCATTTGCAGTATGGATTTATGGCCCCCATCCAGGCGACCTCCACTGAGATCAAGATGGTGCTCTGCTAACTAGCCATTAATTAGCGCCAGTGTTTAACTCTCCTGCATGAGGCCAGCCGGTAATTCATCAACTCCTTTCTTCCCTAGTTCTGCAAAATAAACGCTCGGTTTGTGTTGTTTTAAAGAGCATTAATAGCTGACAAGTCTTTCTTAATTGCTTTCCATTTTCAACAACCTTTTATTACAGGAACTGATCTCATGGTATGGAGAAAATCTCCTGTAACCTGAAAGAAAGATAAATGAGTAGCAAGCAGCGGCCATCAACATCCCTGGTATGCTAAACGCAGAGTTTGTCAGCCCCTTCATTTCATTTATGCTCAGTATTTTCTGCTGAGAAAAAAACAATATTTAAGTGTTCAAAAAGTGTCTAAACATATAGATAATTTCTAGTGATTCTCTTCTTGTTACTGGCTTAAACTTATCAGTTTCATAAGGCAGTATTTCTCAGCGGCAATTTCTGATGTTATTTTTGACAGCTCTGGAGCAACCTGGAAGGATGCAAAGTACAAGCCATGACAGATATGATGGAGATACCATTTAGATATGGAGAAAAAAGGAGAGGGAAACACAAAAATAATATAGTAATACAATATAATATAATAATATAATATATTATATTGTATATATTATATAATATAATGTAAATATCAATATATATTTATAGATAATATATAAAATATAAAAATAATATAAAAAGTAAAATAAAACAAACCCCGATTTGTTGTTTTTACCTTTAAAAACAGACATTTAGCTGAAAGTCACATGACCTAATTCTGAAAAAAAAAATAAAAAAAAAAAGAAGAAAAAAGAAGAAAAAAGAAGGCATCTAATGTTAAGAATATTTGGCCTAACGTAGGCAGAAGTTCTCTCATATATCATAATTCAAGGTGAACACATTTGAACGACTGTGATTTTAATTTTTTTCTCTAATGTATGAGAGAAAGATTTAAGTCACAGTAATATGTTATTTCAGTGAAAAATTATCCCTAAAAGCCTGATTTCTGCTCAGTTCTATGAAACCACATTTGTGCCCACTGCAAGCTGTGGCCTCCTTTGCCTACCTATCGATAAAAACTACTTGCCAAATTAAATCCATTGTTTTACTGTTGCTATTTACAGCCTTTCAGAACACATTCGAAGTTTTACTGGCACTATAACTGAAGCAGCCCCTTAAAAACTTCAAAGTAAAACCCTCTTCAAAAACTTCTCAGCTTTTAAGTCTACTTCACTTAGAGAATCCTGTGAACTCAGCATTAAAGGATGCTAAAAATATTCAATAATGTATTAACCCAGCTGTCTTCTCGAAAGACAGTAAGTTACTGAAATAGCAGGCGTCAGCAACTTGCCAAATAGGATTTTCCAAATAACAAGAAATTCAATTTAATGAAACTATTAAACACTGGTTCAGTCACTACATCTATGCATCTAAGATGACTGTTTCAGGAACACTGCTAATAAATTATATTTTAATTTACTTACTTATACGCAACAGCTCACTGCTCCTAATTTGAGACTGAGCAAGAAGCACCAGGCCAATAAAGACCCTACACGGTAAATGTAAAGGCCACTGACCCTGGGGCAAAGTCAAAACACAGCACAAGAGCAGGTAGGATTAAGAAGGATGGAGAAGCCCATGAATAAACGGGACCTGAAGTCCTCTCTCCCACATAACTATAGCTAAATACCAGTGCACAGTGATAACGGCCTTCCAGGTGCATTCCTCAAATGTACTTTGAAGGTGCATTTTTAGCAGATGTGACGTTTAGAATGGCAGTGAATACAGATTTTAGGGATGGTGCATAGCATAATGGAAAATTACTGCACACTTCACATTCCATTGTGCCTATGACTACAGAAAACAAACATTTTTTTTCCTATGGACCCAAATTCGAACATTACTGTTTATCATACTACTCAATTTCTTTCTTACACTGCTATCAATATGTTCAAAATCAGGGGAAAGAAAGCAAGGAAGTATAGTTCGCTTTCCATATTGTTGGAAATTATGCAGATCCATGCAAACGAGGAGAGAAATATGTGATGTCTTTTAATTGAAAGCCAGCAAAAAGTTCTGCTTCTGTATTCTGTACAGAACATCAAAAAGTTTAAACTTTCCAGTCATACCCACTTAAAGCCTTGCAAGAGACTGATCACTTTTAAATTAAAGCATATATTAATATTTTTCAGCTGATAGACAAATATTTGTTCTATTTTTATTTTACATTTTAATAATTTGTTTGATACATTTACTTATTTCTAAAACTTTATAGCCTTGCTATGATATAAATATTCCAATTTACTGTGCTCACTTATTTCACTGAAGCCATCCCCACAGTAGAAAAAGTTAGTCACCCGAAAAACTTTACAGGTCATCTAACTTTACAGCAGGCACAACGATTGTCTTCCAACAACAAATGGTTTCCAGACCTGAATGGGACAAAACACCTCACACATTACAGCCCAGACACCGTGCTCAGCCAACAGCATGAACAGACTGCAGCTAGGGAGAGCTAGAACAGCCCCCTCCAGCCTTCACAGTCACTTCCTGAACATGTTGGACATTAAAGAGTCAAAATGTTCCCAGGAGATGGGAAATCCATACTAGTGAAAGCCAGTAATGGACAAGATAGGAACTGGAGGAGCATTTGGCACAGAGGCATTCATTTCTGAGAGGCAGATGCAACTGGCATTGGCATCAAGTAGGAAGAAAGCAGCAGCAGATGAAGCTCAAAACAGAAGAAGCTGACAACCTGGACTGCAAGATAAAGAAAGTTCACTTGCATTTGAGTCAATTACTGGATACAAACTGGTATGTTTGCAGATGTCCCCTGTGTTCACCATTGTATAAGATACTGGTATTTCCATAGAATCATAGGGTGGCTTGGGTTGGAAGGGACCTTAAAGATCATCTAGTTCCAACCCCTCTGCCTCTAAACCAGGCTGCTCATTTTGTTCAGATATTTATAGCCAAGGTAAACAGTCTGGCTCCTGAAGAGATGCTATTCCTGCCTAAAAGTACTTTGTTACTTATAATTAGTACCACAGCAGCTTCTCCCTCAGTCAAATTTCAGGTGATGTCAGGACAACAAAAGCAGGGACAGGCTCTTCCACACTATTTTATCTTTTCAAATGGATTAGGATGTCAACATGTGCTATGGAGTTCTCTGACCTAGCCTTCAGGAAAGTAACCAGGAAAGCAAAGAACTATGGCTACAGATGCAGGAACAGTGCCTGAATCACTTGCTTGTGTGATTGCTATGAAGTATTCCAAATAGGTGCTGTACTACATTGTGCAGCTGTGTTAATTATTTACCACCATTCTTTTCAGTATGGTGCTGCCATGCCTGATATGAGCCCTCATGAAAACCACTTAAAAATCACTACTGGTCCCTCAGTGGCTCTTCATTTCAGTAATCACAGTGTGGAGCTTTTCCAGCACGGGACATCATTTTCCAAATTCAAGTTTGGACTCAGAAAGGGTTGTGTAGCCCTTTATGGCTTCTGCTTCCCTAAGAAACCCACTCCTAGTGCAGACACAACAGCTTAAATCAGCTGTAAAGACAGAAGCACGTTTGCTGTTTTGACAAAGACTGACCTAACAGAGACCAGTCTGAATTTCATCCTACACTGGTCCTGCCACTTCTCTCATGATTTTTCTTGAAAAGATGTTCTTGACTGAGTGAGGTGATACTTTTTTCTAAGTTGGTTGTAAAAGCTGAGTAACAAGATGCAATTAAATGTTATATATATATATATTCTGAGACCTGAGAATTGTAACAGCATCCTGACTTTTTAGAGGCATCTTAAAATTTGAACTTTCAGAACGATAAAATAATCATCAGTGTTTGAGGTCATGATAAAGAATGACAACAGTGGGCACACACAGGGAAAAGGTCAGTCTGACCATGGAGAAAAGTGCAACCTTTGAGGAAAAAGCCATTTACCACTGAACTCTAAATAACCCCAGATGGAAAATCCAGTGTCAGAAGCAAACTAGCATGACAGAAATAATGCTGTGAATAAAATGGGCACAGATCTGTAAAAGAACAATAGAAAAATGACTGTTCCAGACAACATGTCGTATTTATATGCAAATATAAAGAGCAGTAGAAAGCTAATGTGCAGCGAGTGACATGAAATGATGACTGTAAACCAAAAATTATATTTAACATTTAAAAAAAAATAAAAAGGAAAAAGAGAAGACAGATTTCTAATTTAGCTGTACAAACCAGCACATATGCAAAAGATCAATTATAAACATAAGTAGGTAACGAAGAATGCTATTTCAGAGTTTAACTTTTATTTTTACTTGCCACCTCTTGGGACAGGAATTCTGAAGTGTTTGGATAGCAATTAATTCTTCTAGTCCGTGATGATTAATAAGAAATAAAACCTGACCTGACTGCTAGCAGAACGAGGCATCCTGCCTTTATGGCTTTGAGACTTAATGTAGTTTTTCTGATGCATAATGCAACAGCATCAAATTGTTCAAATGATTGCCTATTTCAGCTGCTAACTTGCTGCAAAGCAGAATGTATTATGTATTAGTTACCTCCACATTCCTAACACAAAAGCAGGGAAAAAACAGCCTGGGATTATCCAAGAGGGTAGCATATTTCCTAGTCAAATGTCAGGATAACACCACAGATGGAAATCTTTGCTAGGGATGTTTAGGGGTTAAGGTCAGGGATGGGTCTTACATTTTAAGGTACAACTTGAATGCCCACTTATCACTGAATATTCCCTTAGTCATTTGCAATTCCACGTCTCTCAGATAAGATGGGGGGTTTTAAGCTTTTATACTTTAAAAAAAAAAAAATTACCATTTTCTAAATTTTAATTTTCTTTTTCACAACTTATTAACCAAAGCTCAGGGTTCTTTTCTGCTAAGGAGCAATCAGTGGCAGACACAGGTCTGCCAGGGAATCTCCTCTAGACAAGATCGAGCAGGGAAGTGAGTGGCCAAGCAGGCTCTAGCCCTTCCCTCAAAATCAGCTGGTACAAAATTGCTCTTTCCATAAAACATGATGTGTCTGCATTCAGACACATTATTTCCTTAACTTATCTCCAGTATTTTATACCTGAAGGTTGATGAAATCAACCTGTGTGTACCAGTTTCTTTACTAGTAAATCCAACACAGACTTCTGCCTAACTGACAATCCCTCTCTCCATGGGCTTTCTTACAGGTGTATGCTCGGTGCTCAGTTCTGATCACTTGGTTGTTTGCCATTCCCTGGTCCCTCACACTCTGGGTACACAGATTGTCCAGTGTCTTGGACAAGGACTGCATTTTACTCTTGAAGAACACAGGAGGAGGCACTGAGTCTAAGCCCATCGTGTTTCTTGGCAATGCAACAGCAAATAATGCCTTTGCAGAGATGACTGATGTTCTCCAGTCATATTATATTTGCTTTCTTAAAACGTGGGAAAATTTTAGGCCTCTAAAACTTTTTTCTTAATTTAGGCTAAATCTTTATGCAGTTGACGTGACCGCCTGATGATCATTTACGATGGCTGAGAAAAGGCAATAGGTTTGCTTTTGGAACCCAATATTGAAGTGATTAAAACCTTCAAATGTAAATACCAGGCATACTGCAATCAAAACACAGGCAGATGCAAGCTTAATGATGACAGAGAGGAAAATTACAGGTATTGTGTGGATAGTGCATCTGAGATGGACAGCCCATGCAGGGAAGCAGATTGAAAAGTCAAAAACAGATTGAGAACACAGCCTGAATCAGCATGGGCATATAGGCAAGAAAACTAGATCATGAACTTTTGGGTTGACAAGCTAGCTGAAAACAGCTTGATATTTTACAGCTTGATATTTTACAAATTACCATTTGTCTAATTGCTCCTGTGTTCAAGAAAGCAGGATGCAGAACTCTCCTACAGAGATACAGAAGATACAAAGATATTCAACCCCATCACTATTTTATCTATCAGCTGAGAACAACAAACAAGGTTCCTAAAGTCTCCCAGTCAAAAGGAATATGAGGTAATTGATCAAAATTCCACTGTACCCAAGCAACTGGCTCAGCACTGGTCATTTCAAAATTTCCAGACTCAAGATGACCAGTTTTATGATCTATGGCACACAACATGAATAGGATTTGTGTGTGTTTGTTCGGGGTTTAATATTTTTTAATGTAACAACATACCTTTTACTTCATATGCCCCATCTTGCAGAAAAAAAAAAATTAAATGTTTTATACTCTATTTGCAGCAAGCTAAAAAGCTAGGGTTTCCTTATTTTTTTCTTATGCAATCAGTCTGTCTTTTGAAAATGGCAAAAATTAAGCTCCAAAAGACAAGTTTTTTCAATTCATGCTTTGCTACAGACACTTGATATGACCTTAAGCAAAGTACTCCTCAACTTCCCACTTGAAAAATGTAGAGGACAGCATCTGATATCTAGTAAAAAGGGCATTATGACGGATCCATTCATGATCTGAATTAAAATATACTATAGTTACGACAGAACAAGAAGAAATGGCCTCAAGATGTGCTAGGGGAAGTTCAGATTGGGCAGGCAATGGAATAGACTGCCCAGGGAGGTGGTGAATCACCATCCCTGGAAGTATTCAAGAAATGGACGTGACACTTAGTGCTGTGGTTTAGTTGGCCTTTTTGTTTGTTCAAAAGGTTGGACTCAATCTTAGCTATCTGTCCCAACCTTAATGATTCTATGAGTATAGTACAGGTAATTGATAAACCTATAAATGTTACTTGAAGAAGCTATTTTATTACCACCTAAAGGCAGAAAGCATTTATTTCCAAACACCAGCTCACTTAATCAATTCAGTAATAAACCAAATGCTGGTGCAATGAAAAAGTAATCTAAGTTAATATCTGCATGAGAGATTTCACCTGCAAAAGTGACTTGCAAGCCAAAATGCTGGAGGTTTTAGTTGTGCCAGAAATATCAAGGAGATCAGATACACAGAAAACATAAGTAATACTGAGTCTGTTTACCAATGTAGAGCAGTAGGACAAATGTCAACAATTCATAGGCTTTTCCCCAAGGAAGCTTTGGATAACAGTGTGAAGGATGTGGACGCTTCTGTTTGTTCTCAGTGCATCCCTTCAGTGTCTACAGTCCTCTTGAAATTCATATATCAGATGCTAATCAACAAAGCCTTCAGAAAATACAGAGAGAAATGAGCATTTACATTCAACTCAGCTACAGGCACAGCCACACTTCTCCAGTCCCAGCACATAGTGTGCTGATTTCAATCAATACGTGAAGCCTTAGGCAACCGTGCTGCCTTTTTAAAATTAAAGAACAAAAATATGCCTAAATGTGATGGTTTAGGAAATATTTATAGACAAGAAGAAAGCAATACCATGAAAATGAACAGTCAATGCTAAACTCCATTGTTCATCAGCAATCCAGTAAGAGGGGGAGCGAACAAGAATTTCCATTTAATTGCCTTTAACAGCACTCTAGATGAGGATTTCAATTCCCCAGCCCTGAGCATTCCCTCCAGGCACAGAAAACACAAGAAAGGGGAAGCTTGTAACAAAGAGCACCACTTATCTACAACACAACTAATTAGTTTCATGCTGTTAATTTTAAAGCAGCTCTGTTCGAAACGAAAATGGCCAATAATTAAATCATTTCTATTAAAAAAAAAAATTCAACACCTTATTAATGGAACATAAGGTAGCTCAAAAATTGCACCAATTACTATATTTGTGCTTATGAGTTTGCACCGTTATCAGATCAACCTCCAGCTATAACAAAATTTTAAGTAAAACCAATAGAAGCAATACAAGAACAAGCATGTAAGACTGTCGAAGATTTTTTTTTTTTTTTAAACAAAAGGTGTCTGAAGGTGGAGATGAAACATGCCTTCCATGGAGGCCCTATTACCTTTGCGGTAAACGGCAAAATCCTGGTTGTACTAAAACTAAAATCTATTTCCCCCCTCTCTAACTGCTGTTCTTTTTTTTTCCTGTTTTTCTAACTCTGAAACGGCAAAAATAATTGCAACTCTGTCTCCTGTGCTTGCTCGAAAAAAGCTGTGAAGAAGCCATGCCAAAATACAATTCATTAAGAGTTGTCAGCCTGCTGGGACACTCTAGTTATTTCCCGTTAGCTCCGCATATGTAAATCCACATTCCACAGTGAGAACACATTTTCAGGCATTTTAGGAGTGGTCTAAGGAAAGTCATGTTCGTAATGAATAAAAAAAGAAACACAAACCATGAAGTGTACCAAGTGCATTCTACATTGCCGGTACTTCTTCTGCCACGATTTCCCAATGGAGAGAAGTCTCAATGTAGAGGGAAAGATTATTTCCAGCTGCATAGGCTTAACAAAGGAAAGGAAAGGAAAGGAAAGGAAGGAAGGAAGGAAGGACTCCTATCACAATCAAGTAGGGCTATTCCAGACCAAATATAAAGAGGTAAAGGCTCCATGCTCAGAATGCCTCTTCTCAAAGAGGAGGAAGGAAATAAATAGGATGCAACAGCATGAAGTTGCATGGAGCAAGGAAAAAGTAAGCTGCAGCTTAGATGATAATGCTCTTGGCACACTTATAAAAAGGGATAAGCAGAAAACTTATTGTATTGTCATAATATTAGATTCGTGCTACCTTTCAAGTAGATTCATGCAATTTAAAAAAAAAGAACTAATTGTTATTTTCGCATTCCATCCCCGAAGAACAGAACTACTTACACACCTGCTTATTAAATCACCTGAAAACTTTAAAGTAGCAGGGCCTCACTGACATCCATTCTCAAATTCAGAAGGAAATGGTGTTTTTCTGCTGCAGAACACTTAGCTGTATTTACATATATCCTATAAGCAATAGAACATCTCTTTTGTTTAGATTCTCTTCTTTAAGTATTTTACACTGTTTTCTTTCAATTAAAATTGAAGTAAGGTCCCTTTCAAACCAAACCATTCTATGAGTCTATAAACCACCTCCACAGGGATCTAAAACTGTGGATTCTGAGTATAGGGTAAGTGGTGGTATTGTTGCTAAGCAGCAAAATTAAGGATTTACTTCTCAAAGAACAGGAAACTCCTCTTCTTGAATAAGAAAACAAGTAATATATTTACCATCTTGTCCTCAAAGCACTGTAAAGTGTCCACCCTCAGGTAGAAGTTGTTACCCTGAGAATACTTCTTTGTCATACAAACAATAGAAATTAGAAGCTACAGTGGGCAAAGAGGAGGGAAAAAAACTCCTACCTCCTTTAAGGTATGTTTGGGACCCACAGAAATGGTCTCCGATAATCAAAACAGCAGTATATTATGCTTCAAGTGACATTTCAAGACGAGCATAAAGAGTGGCTCTGCTCTTTTTTGTTTCTCAGTCTTTTTCAAACCATGCCCTAATAGCTTGTCTATCCCAGCGAGTCACTAAGTAGATGAGAACTGACTACAATCAACATGGGCAGAGGTAAACACTGACATCTCAATCCTCATAAACGTTATTTTTTTCCCAACAATTTGGGATTTCAACCTTTTCACGAGCCTCTTAAGAGACTGTTTCTATATTTTTTTGTAAATGAAATGGGAGAATAGAGGGGGGATTTTTCTCAAAAAGAAGCATTTCTTTTGGTGCCTTTCTCCTCTCCCCAACAGGCTGAGCATAATAGCTCCATTTGGAAAACACCAAACCGGCTGTGACCAGTTCTTTAATAAATTTCTGCTTGTAATGTGATCCAAGCACAGACCTGCAGAGCTAAATGCATTCAGACAGGCTTCTCAGGAGATCCACTCCCAGCGTGCACAATGGTTCACACTGCAGAGCCATCCAGCATCATGCTATTCTGGGAAGTAAAAGCCAAGGCTGACCAAAGAGTTGCAGAAGGCTCTGGCAGCCCCAAGTGACCAAATATGTTGTTAAACTCACATGATTAAAAGGAGCAAACCTGGTTCTATGGGCACAGCCATGGCCCTATTTATGGTTTATTATCAATAGTCCTGTGAAACAAGCAGCCCTGGAGGAGCAGCAGTCAGGAGAGCAAAGTGAGTTTCATTGCCAGAAAGGCTTTCCAGAGAAGAGAAGAAGGAACTGGGTTTGTTCAGCCCAAGTAGAAAAAGGTTAAGGAAAGGGAGACCTACTTGCATTCTTCTCTTGCCTGAAGGGAGATAGGCTGTGCACAGGGAAGGGGCAGGAGGCAACGCTCACAATCTGAAACCATGGAAATTTGCACAAGACACAGGAAAACCCACTCTGAGTGGCACGACACCAAAATAAGTGACCAGAGTGTAATCTCCATCCTTGGAGACTTTCGGAACTTGTCTAGGACGAGACCCTGAACAACACTTAACCTCAAACTTCAGTCAGGGGACAGACAAGGTAATCTTCAGGAACCTATTCCAACCTAAATTCTATTACGATTGAGGGAGCAATTCTATATGCTGGAAGGACTGGGACACACTTCTCCAGGACCATACAGCTGAAAGAGCTATGACTCATGGCTGGCCATTTTCTTAGCTGTCTTCAGCAGAAGTGTGAAATTGAAGATGACCAAAAGCAAGACCATTGTGGTTTTACTGTAATCAACGAATTTGATCATTTAAATGGACCACACAGAGACAGGAAATTTCTATGGCCTTGAGTTTTATCATTTTCAATGGACCTTGAGTTTTGCCTATTTGGAACACCAGCACTCTCAACCAGTTTTGTTGTAGCAGTCATAAAAATCACAACCTGAGAGCAGGGCTCAGTCTCAGCCAAAGTCAAGATGAGGCTCAGGTCTGTAGCAGTTAGGGCAGTAAACAATCACCTTCCAAACTGATAACAATCTCGTGAGCAACTGTACTTACAGAATACATGTTTCCTGTATATTCCACAAAAGTACTTTTGCTTATTCAATTTAAAGCCTGAATTTGCCTGGCACCACTTATATTCCTATTCTCTGCAGTTCTTTATGTGAATTGCCAGCACAGCAGTTCCCACTACTCCATAGGTGATTAATAAGAACAAACTCTCTCCTTGTGACCCACACACATGACTTACTTAACATCAGCATGTGGTAACCAGAGTCACACCCAGCACAAGTAGCTTGGACAATGGAATACCAGGAAAGAGCTCCACATTCTAGTTCCTGGAGCTGGAGTATTTAAGTTGGGTGGGGAGGGGGCACACATTAACTTTTAGAAACATAATTTCCAAACTAAAGGTTTAAAAGGAGAAAAAAAACTATTCAGAGATATCTGCTGCTTCAGGCATTTACAGAACCTCTGAAAAATTTAAGTTGGAAAAATCTCCAAATAAAAGCACAGCCTTCAGAACAAGAGGCCAAAATTACAGACCTCTCATTTATTTTCAAAGGAAGGTTTAATTAGAATGCTGCCAACCACTGATTTACCATAGGGAACTTTTTGCTTCCATTAGCATTGATCAGTGCAGTGCACACAACTGTTTCACACAATGCTACTGCAGCTGGGTGCTTACTGCAAGTGCTGGATAATCTCACGCCTCCAGAGCAAGTGAGATTTTAAGGCATATGGTGGTACTGATAATCATTTTACAGCAACAACAGCTTGTCTACTTAATGTCCCCAAAAAAGTGAGACTCACAGAATGGGATTGCCATAGATTGTCCCACTGCAATCCTTAGGGAGGTGTAATTCATTTTGCATAGGGTGAGAAGAAAAAAAACCAACAAAACAAAACAAAACCAACAAAACCAACCCAAAATACCTAACTAAAAAGGCCTGCCCATTTATTCAGTCAAAGTAGATGAAAGTGGTTTGGTGTACACTGCTGACCAGGAGATCTACTAACAAGGCAAGGGACTTGTCTGACACACGAGGTTGCGTGAGAAGGTAGATGGCCTGGCACTCCTCCAAGTACCTCTGCACCCACACCACATGTGTCTGTCTGAAGTCAGCCTGATGATAAATTGAAGAAGGCAGACCATGCCCCATGCTGTGCATTTGTATACCTGCTTGTCTAAGTGCAGCAGGGCTCCAGGCTGATCCCACGTGTCACCCCAACACAAGCAAAAGGCAATGGCCCAACAAAGATTTAGCTTTATAAGCAAGAAATCTGCAGTCTAAGCCATGTGTCCAACCACAGCCCTCCCAGTGCTTTTGCCCAGGGGCTCGGCTGTCCCAAGCACTACTTGCCTTTTACTGCATGAACACAGAGGAAGTCAGTGTATCAGGGATGGGATTTGAAAACCACACACTAAACAGTGAGATCAGGAATCAACAGATAACGTCCAGGGTTGCAGGCATGTTCATAGGATGGACTCATCTTACCCCAACCAAAATTTTAAGTAGTTCCCAGTCTTCTTCTCTGACAGTGTTACATACATAATATTACCTGATGTTGTAAACTCCTATTTGTGAAATAAGTTGTCTCCCAGTAAGCAATTTGCAAAGGATAAAAACTTTAAGAGGATAATATGCTTTTGCTCTGTCAGCAGCTTTGTCTCAGGGTGACCTATCTTCCAGACTGTAAAAACCTGCATAAGCGTATGCAAATTGAGCATCCCTGAGTTACCCAGTTCTACTGAGAAGGAAACCAAAGATTTCATGAGCTTCACCCAAGCCCACATTTTACCCTTGGGTATTTATTTCTACATGATATGCTGAATTCTGTTTCCTGATTCACTATATTTACACATGTGGAAGCCGTCAGCAAATTACAATCAGTTTAAAAAACTAACTTGTTGCAAATCAGCAAGACCTGTCAATCTCTGCTCTTTCAGTGGCCCTCTTATTTGCACAGAAGCTTTCGAACTACTTCACCAGCATCATCAGAATTTTCCCTTCAAAGTCTTTGTTTTCATGACAGCAGTTTTCATGGAACCGAAAGTCTTCTTTCCTCCCCTGACACCGATCCACAGGAGCAATGCCCATGCTCCCACAGAGCAGAGGATCAGCAGCACAGGCAGAATACCTCAGTCAGCAGCCAGCAAAGGAGTGCTTAGCTAGCCAGCTAAATTTGTCGTGGCACCGGATGCGGGAGCTTTCCTTTTCTTTCCCAGAAAGGAAGCTTTCACACATCTCTGAACTTGATACTTAGCAAACTGTAATGGAATGTAACCCAGTACGAGTTAATGGTCATTTGCACAAGTGCAACATCAGAATACAAATATCAGTGCTCTCCACAAATGATGGTGAACAATTCCTCCTTTACAGACAAAGAGCCTTTGGAGAGTGTCAGGCAAATCCACATTGGGAAGGGATGTCAGTTAATTTAAATATTTTACATCAGACAGGGACAGAGAGCTCCCTATTGACTCTCATTTGGAGGCAACTTCTGAGAGAGTTGATGGTTTCTTTCCTGTCTCTCTTAAACTTGAACCTCTGAACTGCAGCACATCTATGAGTGCATCTGTAGGAAACACATACCAATAGAAAAAGAATCACTAAGCGAAAAACACATAAGGTCATCAAACAACACATTTGTCCTGCAATGGATTCATAAGTACTCTTTTTTGTCAAAATATACTTATAACTACGTTTACTGTTGGGAATCTGTAAGCCACCTTTTGAAGACACTGGTAACTCCGTACAAAATCTACGCAGATGATGTTGAAGTCAAACTTTACCACTTTCAGGTCTCTATGTACCCAAAGGGGGGCATCACAGAACAAAACAAAAAAAAGCCACCTCACCTACATGACCCTAGGAAACTGGAAGGATGTGTGCTTCTCAACACACTTCTGAAAACCCCGTAGGGACAGTTGTGTGCACAGCAACACTGACACACTGCCGGGCTGTGCAGTGCCCTGTCAGCCAAGATCCCTGCAAAGGCAGGGAGGAGGCTCTAATGGAGCTCAGCACCATCAGCCAGGATGGGATGTAGGCAGCAGTGAACCAGAAAGAACGAGCCGCCCTGCAGGATCTGGCTTGACCACTGCCAGCTCCAGCCAACCTGCTCTGCACCACACTTCCCAGCACTCCAAGTTTTGCATGGGCTTGTTAGCAAAGCAAAAAGTCTGGACTTAGAAGGCCCAAGAAGTATAATCTTGCACTCAAGCTGATGAATGCCTTCAAATGGCAGAGCACAGCCAAAAGGCTCCACAAGCTTCTTCCAATCCAACACTGGCCAAGCCAACCCAGGCCACCTCTGCAGAAGGCTCATCAGCCATCCCTGCACCACACCGTCCCACAACACTGGTTTCTGAGATGGCCCCTTATGACAGGAATTGCCCTTTTTGCTCAAAAGACTGAGTTAGTGAATCTGAGCTACCTCCAAGAATTTCTCAAGGGTTGGTTTCCCCTTTATAGGATGAACTGCAAATACAAATTGCCAATGCACCACTGGGACTTGTGACAAGATCTCATAAAGTATGGCTGGGAAGGAAAAAAATCAGGGAAAGGAGAACAGAATGAAATATTTTTAGTAAATTTCTAGTATAATCCTATCATACATTTCTGCCCTAATGCAAATTAAAGAGGCTGGCAATATACAGAACTCACACACACAGAATGCTAGATCTCTTAAAAGAAATCGATTAGACCAGACTTCCAAGGAAAAAAAAAAGAACTTGCCATGGCTGCTGTTTGTTATAAAATGACACCAAAACACTGTTGTGAATTTACATGCACATACACCTAATCACAAACCAGTGATGATGATTTCAGAATGTTCTGGGAAATGGAGATGGATTTCTGATTTAGAAGACTGTCCAAAACCCTAAAGCATCTTTGAAAATAGCAACTCACATGGTTTTATTCAGGGTTGCTCAATCCATTTTTCCTAACACGCTCCAAGCAAATTTATGAAGGTCTGTCTGGTAGGAGCGTGTTACAGCTCAGCTGGACCAGCCACGTGTGGCATGTCATGCCAGCTGAGAAACACAGGCAAATGCTGAAACTGTGCCCAGAGAGATCACAGGAACAGTAATACAGGGGAGAGAAATCAAGCATCTGGAACCTCATCATAGCTACGTCGAGGGTAAAATTCACCACTTCCACTGGTCTGATTAAATACAAGTGCTAATGACAGAGAGATGATAAGGGTAAAGAAAAATGGAGAAAAAAAGAGAAACACTCATGTGGCATAACAGCAGATACTTGAATTACTGCCTTTAAAAGTTCTTCTAGATAATCCCTGGCACGCTGTAATTTAAGACTATAAAATTCACGTAGATGCTGTGCAAGAACTCAAACTGAACACATATGTACTAAGTTTATTGAGCTGTGCTCAAAAAGCTCTATCATGTGTAAAAGCAAAAGAAATGCAAAATATTCAAGTGTTTAAAATATTTGACTTCTTGAAAAACAGCAAACAATTGAGACAGCTCTGCTGTCATAGCAGTATATTTATTATGAGACTAGCCCCAGTGGGTCAAAAGGTTAAATGTCTGAGCCACTGTGAGAATTACAGGAGGCAGGAAGCTATTTCATTAGATCCCAAGATAATTACGTTTCATTGCTGACCCTGGCAATACAGCACAGAATACAAATATTAGAATGACAGCACAGAGCAATCCTCAGTGACAAAGAATAGGTATATTTGAAAAAAACAAAAACAAAACAAACCAAAAAAACCCACAGACTTCAGCTTTTCATTTCAGTGAAATATCAGACAGGAAGGTCTGAGGTTTAGGTAAGGCCAGAGTAAGAAGACAAAATATCTGTAAAAACAGAATAATGCCATTTGTTGAAAGCTTTGATGAGCAAGGCTTCTCAGGACAGATCCACTGAAAATAAATACAGAAAAAGTGGCAAGATTTCATCTTGTGATACCCACCATAAAATTTGCTGCAATTCAGACTGAGATTAGGTGCTCAGCATAGAATGAGGTCTTATATGTCCTGCACTATGCAGAAGACTAGACCAAAACTTTGTAACAATTATTAAAAATGGTGGCATGGAGAAGTGCAACTCTAAAGAAAAAAAGAATTTATTAGCCTCCTTTTAGAGAGGTCACCAATGACAGTCATCCTGTTCAGCAACACTGATTGCTTGCTGTGAAAAATGGTAAGTTAAATACCTGAGAACATGTTACTCACTTGATATGTCTAAGCAGAAGCAACACTTCACATGAACTACCAGCCTGTTTCAGCAGGGACCTGGCCAAGTCCCTTCCAAGGCACTGAGGTGCTCGCTCAGGTCCTCTGACTGGCCACCTCCTCTGTTCATCACACCTCTGAAAAAACTCCAAACTTGGTCCCTGTGGCCTCTTTTCAACCACATTGTGACTACCACTACGTGAAAGAGGGGATGAAAGAAAAAGGAACCAAACAAAGGAAAATACATTTTTGCCCTTTCATTTCTGCTTTGCTAGAAGTAACTAGTTATAAACTACTCCCAATTAATTTCAATTGCAAGGGGACTCGTCTACTTTGTCTATCAAAAAAAATGGTGCTTACCTAAAGAAGCAAACCTATTTCAAGGGTAGGAAAATATCATGAAACAAGACCTATTTAACCAAAAATGAAAGAAGTTAAAATTAGACAAGTCAAAGTGAGAAATGAATACTTTGAAAAATGATAGCAATGGAACAAGTAACTAGTAAGAACCACAGCTTCTTCCATGTTAAAATTATAGAGTCACTGTATTACAACCTGAACAGGATGAAAATACCAGTATCATGGCAGTATTTAGAGAGAAGTTAATAAGTTATTAGGAAGAATCTGTCCACATATACACCCATACCTATACATACATACTCTTTTAATATTTCTACGTAGCACACATTTCCATGGGAACCTGAGAAATCTGAGGACCCCAAGGAGCAGAAGAATATTACATCATTAATAAACAAATAAATCACCTGACTAAAAACCTGTTAGTTAATATCAGTCATAAAGAACTCAACACACATGATAAAGACTCAGCTAATAGCTGGAGTCCTTCGCCTTCTATGCTCTATGTGAGCAGTTGTAGCCAGACACTTAGCATGTGCATCTGGGAATGAGAATGTGAGTTATAATTATGGAAAAATGAGTGCAAGTGCATTAATTAACCAATTACATTAATTATTCAACCAATTAAGTTCATTTTCTGCAATAAATCTCACCTTCCTCTTCCAGTGAGGTCTCTCATTGAGTTCCAGCACTGTGATGGGTGGCCTATAGGTAAACAAGCTGAATGAAGACAGGCACCTCCATAAGACTACACAAAAAAAAAAAAACAGCCAGTCTGATGACTCATTTAGACTGGTCCTAAAAGACTGAAAAATCTACCACTTCATTCTTCTTTTTATTCAGAACTGGGTCCACAGAATTGTTCCTGGTCTGTATCAGTAAACGTGCAAGTTTACAGACTGGGTTTGCTCAGCCTTGAGAAATGGCCAAAAAAAAGGCTTAAGGGGAAACCTTATCACTATGTTTCAGTGTTTAAAGAGTTGGCTACAGTGAAGTTACAGTGAGTCTTGTGGAAGAGACAAGGGACAATGAGTACAAGTTACTGTTGGGGAGATTCCAACTGGACACAAGAGGAAAATATTTCACCCTGAGAACAAACAGCCATTGGAATCATCTTCCCAGGGAAGTGGTGGATTTCCCAACAGTGGACAATTTTAAGATTCAGCTGGACACAGTGTTGGACCATCTTGCCTAGACTGTGCTTTTGCCAAGAACAGTAGAACGAGATGATCCCTGAGGTCCCTTCCAATTATCCAACTATCGTTAACAGGCAAATGCATTTCAAGTATTTGATCTTCAGTTTGCTGTTTACACTTGGTACATCTAGTTACCTACTTCTGAAGACTACTTGTAAAGCTTGGATGAGACAACTGATAGAGACTGTGAACAGTCCAAGCAATTAAGGACTGCTGTAAGTCTGTCATGAGGATAAAAACACCAACAGTCCACAGCAGCCTCAGCAGCCTACAAGACTAATGTAAATAAAATGGATTTGCTTTCAGTGCTTCACTCTAAGGTAGTTTGAAACATTTAAGTAATCTACATGATAGAGAACTACAGAATTACCCAGGGGGTGGTGACCTGAGCAGCAATACCCAGGAAACATGGACTGAAATGATCTTCATCCTTTGTCTTGTCATGTCCAAAAGAAGGTAAAATAAATTGTCAGAAGAACAGACCTCTCACTGGGGTTCCAACTCATAGACAGAGGATATTATTAAGTGGCAGTTAGGAAATGCAGAATGATTTTTTTGAGAGCGTTCAAATAAACAGGAAGTGGAAATTTGAGTTAGCAACATCTGAACAGCATGGCTTCAGACATTGTAGTGTATGAGAAAAGGAGCCAAACATAGGAGTGGAAAAATAAGACAAAAAAGGTTAAAAATAGTATTAAAAGCAAAAATACTGAAGCCCCAGAGAAGTGGAAGTTGCAACAGCACATAGAGGTATGCAAAGCGAAAGAATGTAATGTAATAGCAGAAGGATTGTCAAGAGGACTATGTTAAGGCACATCCAGGAAAAGGAGGCTTCAGCAGAAAAAGAGGCAGTCATCTTTTTTAAAATGAGGAGTTAAGAATGAAATAAAAAAAAAACCCTTACACTAATTGGAGCACAGACTGCCATTCATGTCATGCTGGAGGTGAAAAAGAATCAGGAGGAGACTGCTAATCACATACTGGGTAATAAGCAAATACCAAGTTCAGAAAGTTAACAGGGAAAACAGGTGCAGTAACAACCACAAAAGTTGGAGGAAATTCAAGCAGCTAGAACAGAAACACCTAGTGTGCATCTTGCAGGACTTGGTCTAACTAAATATAGTACGTGCTCTCCCCACACACTACTAGAACAGAAATAACCCAAATGCAAAAACTTTGTGACAGAGCACATTATGAAATACAGAGAGCCAGGGATCATGAGCAAAGCAGAAATGAGCAAATTATTACTGAAATGAAATTAGATGCCAATCAAGTTAGAACTGCACCAAATTTCGTTAAGCATTTAAACAGGGAGACACAAATGATTTGCAGTGTAAGGGTAAAATACAGATCAAAATCAAATTACTCGAGGAACCAGAATAATAGATGACAGAGTTGGGCTCAATTCAGAAATGCAAGCTAATCCAATAACTAAAAATGAGCTAATAAGATGGACTTGATGAGTCCTGCAGTGCTTTAAAGGCTTTGCTATAATATCAAGATTGCCTTAATGTTATATATCCCTCAGATCTTGCATTTTCTTATCGCTCTTCACCAAGAAGCAACTGCTGGGAACTGCAGCTGTGTTTGTGCTCAAGAACAAGAGGGAACATAATTAACATGAAGACAGTTTCAAACTAACAGTATATGAAGGATGCAGTCACCTCTTAAAGGTGATCGTTGCTTCACCAGACATAAGCGGCTTTCTTCAGTGAACTTGCAGATAATTTCTGAAGGATTGAAACATTTTACAGAAAAACTGTAAGATGAGCTTTTTGAATGCTTTTTAATAAAGATGAAGAAGAGCCTGTTCAAGTGATACAATCTATTACAATGAAGATAAAGCAAAATTTATGGATGAAGAGGAAACCAAAATAAAAATATGCCAATTAACCTGCATTAAAACTTCGGAGCATGTCCTTAAATGATACCAGAAACTGAAACACTGGGTAACATCTGGCAAGAACTAGAGGGATGGGGAGAAGATTCAGCTCAGATAAGAAACCAGTGCTTTAGTGAAGAATCTCAGTGAAAACTGAGGGACATGAAATATCAAAGGTGATGGTTACAGAAAAAAAAATTCTAATCAAATTAGGATAGCAGTAGTTGTTAATTTGGGAGGGCAGGAAAACCCTAAATAAATCCCACAGAACCATCCCTGCACATGAACTGATTCCAGGGTCAGAATAAATAGTATTTAACAGGCTTGAGTACCAAGGGGATGAGAGGAACTACACAGACAGAAGATACAGCTCAGAAGCAGATCATGAACACATAAAGGGCCTGGTGTTCCAGCTACTAAGGGCAAAAACCAAACTAACAAAAAAATCCAAAAGGTAATTAGCAAGGGAAAGTACCACTATAAGTTCAAACAAATACATACTCAAAGGAGCGAAACAAGCCATCCTAAGCAGATTGTTTCTAAAGGACAGTATTTTGGTGCTGAACAGATGTCTATGAAAGAGGTTAGGGAGAACTGGATTTCTATGGTTCACCCACATTGGACAGTGCCCAACACAAAAGAAACAGAAAGGTGGGAATATCCAAGTGAATGTACTTATTACTGGTCCAGCCCCAAAGTGCCAGTACAGATATCTAACAGAGGCTGAAGAGAGACTGCAGTTTATTAGAGAGAGCAGATCAACATGTGGCCCTGCACAACACACATCTCTGCAGTCTGGTCAGTGCTGCAGCAGGCAGTATAGTGGATCCTAAATACCCAGAACAGTCCCAAATCCAAAAAAATGAGCCCTAAACCTTCCCTCTTCACAAACAGCTCTAGTTGCAGCTAAACACTATAAACGTTGGAGGGGCAAAATGGTGTTCAGCTGTACATTTAGCAAAGTTAGGAAAACAATGCTGCTAATTATTTGCTCTGAGGTTCCAAAGGTAGCAGTACTGTCTTAACATGCCACAGGTTTTCTTAAGCACACCTGCTCTTTGTCCACCTACCGTGCTACAGTTATACTCACAAAGATAATTAAGTGATAGCCATTCAGTTACTAATATTCAGAGATGGATGCAAACTGAAGAGAGAAAAAAACCCAACAAAAGAAATAAAACCCACGACAAACAAGACATTCCATCTTGATCACTTCGACAGAAGAAGCAGAATTGCCTCCAGACTGTCAATACTGTAAAAACACCATTTGGTGTCCTCTCTTCACCAAAACTGGGTATGAGGTCAGCTCTCTGATATCCTGGTCTGTCTCACTACATATGTATGTATTGTGCTATTGCCATTGTTAAGGGATGTGTATTTCTAGTACTGGAGCTACGTTTCCCTGGTCACTCTGCTCACCTGGCCTTTGAAGACCGGTGGGAAAGGTTGGATGAAATCACCCCATTAGTCAAACAGAGGCTCAACAAAAGAAATTACTATGAAATTTTATAACCTGTCTCTAATAGCGAATTAAGATAACCAATACAATGTCTCTTCTGGCCTTCAGATTTACTCTGCTCTGAGCAGTCCTGGCCTTTTAAAAACATATCTGAAAAAAGCTTATTATCCTTTCTGTTTTCATAAATTTAACACTGAAGACCCTACACTGGTAACTACTGAGTTGATTCCAGTTAACTGAAAGTAGCAGCTTAATATCATAATGATACTGACATGGTCACTATCCTCAAAAGCTTATCTTTCAGCTTGAATATTAAGAGAACTCACACGCAAAGAATGCATCCTGTGTAGAAATCACATATCAGTGGGTTTCCCAGAAGAGAGTCAAAAGTTAGAGAAGAGTTACAAGTTAAGAAACTATACTGTAAACTCAGAAGAGCTTCCCATGGAACCACACTCCTTTCGCATTACCTCTCTGCGTGCGTCTGCCCACCTCTCCACTACTTCACCAAGTTAATTATTCATTAACTAACAAAAATTCCTCGATAGCTGAAACTTAAAGATACCACTTCAATATGAATAAATAATAGCATATTGACAGGAATATGGTGTTCATATGGTCAGGAGGATGGTGGAAATAGACCAATGCTCATTTTATACACTCAGTAGATACCACAGTGGTCATGGGTTTATACATCAGCACATCATTTTGATGATGTTTTTCAACACCAAAGTGAGGGCAATACCAACATTTTTCAAGGAGTAGAAAGTATCTATATTTATGTGCCTCAAAGGCCTTTGAATCTTAAAAGCCAGGACGTCAGTGCTTTCCAAATATGAAGTCCCTCATAACCTAGTTTCAAACTGGGCACTCATAAGTAATTTATTTATGTTGTTATTTTGGTAGCTTCCTGGAAAGATTAATGCTAGTTAGTATTTTCCCTCAAAAATGGAGCTGAAAGCCTTCCTAGATCTAGGACATTTCATATTTTTAAATGCAAAATATATACTAACCTTTCAGTTTAAAGAGCATGGAGTCTGGGATCTGGTAAAGGGAAAGAATCCAAATCCCTTCCTTACATTCATCTTGACAATCCACGGCTGTGTAAACATCTCCCTGTTTCTCAAAAAAGGTGACACTATTTATCATACTTCGATTTTGTTGTTTCAATTATCAAATAGGATAATGTGTTAATGTCTTTAGTCTTGTTGCTTAATTTTCTATGGAACTTTTGTTAAGAGCAGTCCCAAAACAGAAGTTTTTAATCTGTTCTTAAACAGACACATGCTATAAGCATTATTAATGCCAGTGACAGTAATTTACAAGTGTCTACACTCAAAAGGAACAGTTATATGCTGTTTATAAGTGAGATGGAAGAAAATATTTTGCTTAAAAAGAAGCCAGAAATTTTACATTTGCTCCCTTGGATTACAAAAAAATCTTTCCTTTGTAAGTAGTTTGTGTGTGTACAAATCATCAGTTGATGCTGCAATTGTGTATTTTTATTGACTTTTCAAAATGCTTTGGAAAATCCACATCAGTATTTGAAGGTAAATCACATAGTGGGAAGGATGTAAATGCTACAACAATTCTCTGTTGACATAATTGTGGCCCAAGTAGGCAAAAATCATAACAGTAAAGTTACACAAGCAATTTTAATGCTGCCGAAATAGCTTCACAATTTGCAGAAAATATCCATGTTTTTTCCCCAAAGTACCGTGGATGTCAACTGTGACTATTACCCAAACCATAAGGGTTAGTGCATTTCTGTACACAGAATTTAAATTGGCAGAGAGCAGTTTTGAGATAAACTAATTAGATTTTAAGCTGTTAAAACACTGACAGTGAGTGATGGCCTGGCTGCCTGCCCTATTATTTCTGCTGAACCAGGAAGAAACCCTTATGTTAATAACAGTACATTACTAGAAGCGTTTTAAGATAAGACACTACCTGTAATAAGGAGCTCCTATTAGTGCAATCTCAATGCACTTTACAATGGCCACTAAAAGATCAGAGTATTAAAAGTCAGCACTGGTGACATTCAAGCTGGGGTTTGTTGCGAAGGACAGTGTTGAAGTTACAAGTTCCCAAAAACTCTTACAGTCAAGTTCATGTAAAAATATGGTCAAACACAATCAGTAACTGGTGCAAAAGGAAAATCCAAACCAAATATGAATTTGGAATGGCCAGAAAAAATCCCCGATGCTATTTCTGCTTTTACTCTGAAGTCCCACCTGATTTTTTACTCAGCTGTTATTCACAGTTGAGTAGAACAAGTAGAAATCATAAGGAAGACCCAGTAAGTCTCCTTAAAATACAGTTTAGCACATGTACAAGGATCTACATGCTCCATGTAGGTGGTTTTTTTTGCTATGGTTTTTTTTTAGGGCAGTTCTCCAATTATCAGTTAGTGGAGCTTCCATCACTGATCTTCGGGCATTATTCTGTGAAGATACATTCATCCTTTTTTCCACTAAGTTTCTTTTGCATGAACTTGCTTTATCTTCATTTCCAGGGGTTCATCAACAAGGCAATAGTTAATAATAATAAAATGAAGAAAGCAGAATGGGGAAAAATTAATTATATTTTATACTTGAATGTTTTATCACAAGTCTTTGCCATATTTTCAGTAGTCACAAAATCAGAACCTAAAAAACTATCACTAGTTTAAAAACTAGATAATTCTACTACAACTTACATATATGTATATGTATATATAAATATATATACATACACATACAAGTCCATTTATAGAAGCAGAAACTACAGCAAAATGGAGGTTCATGCCAAAAGCCTGAACCCATTAACAGCAGAGAGCTCCAGGGGTGCCAGCTACAGATTTCCCTCACTTTCTTCACTAGAACTTATGTAAATAAATGATTTCTTTTTAAAAAAGAGGCTACATGCCTGAATATATACATTTTGACTGTTAGTTTCTAGCCATATATTTGCTTTCCCCATTTTCTCACTAACAGTGTACCTAACATCCATTTTGTGAGAAGAGCAAACTGCTTACCCAGAATCCACACACTATTACAGGGCAATAGCAATTCATTCACTGGACATGACAGAGACATCAGCACATTTGTGCATCCTAACACCTTGATCAATTTTATTGAACAAAGCTGCTGTCCATTCTAAAACTGTATCTGTAGGAAATGCCCTGACCAGTTTCCTTTAAATAAGTTCACTGCTGAGTACTCTAGATCCCTCTTTAGCACAGATCTCTTGTAATTTTTGAAGTGAAATTACTAATGAAGCTCAAATATTTAAAGTCACATTTCCTCATCTACAAAAGCCTCCTCACCTCTCCAGAAAGATGGGGAGCCAGGCAGCTTCTTATAGCACATGAGCTGCTGACACAGACAGCTAAAGCAAATGCAGCTTCAAGGCTGGTTAGCTTTCAACTTCTGTTTTCTCCTATTGAAAATGAAACTGAAGAACCACATTTCTGAACACGTATGAGAAGCAAACAGAAAACCACTCAGTAATTCTAAGTGCATTTCGAACAATTGCAGACTGATTTTCTGCTTTCAGTTATGAAAAGCCACTCGCTCCCTGCATGTCAAGGCCTTTATATGAAGCTGAAACTTACATCTGGAATCTCACAGCACAATTGGTAAAATGAAAAGCTCCTACAAAGATGACCATTCCCCTGCATTAAAACTGCACCTGATATCTGGGTCAGTTGGAAATATGCCCACAGTGTCAACCTGGTGGGCAAGTCAGCCTGCAATCTATCTTTTTAACACAAAAAAATAAAAAATAAATAAATAAATAAATAAATAAAAAACCAACAGGTATTTTGCTTTCCATTTACTGTCCCTTCTTTCCCTTCTCAGAGTCAATTAGAGACCCATCAATTATATTTTCAATTGGCTTTGTGATAAGTGTGCTTTCACACCTAATTACTCTGCTTACTCTATCAGCCCAAAACCATTTCATTACCTTTTGCAGCTACCCCCTGGGTTTATTCACAAGATCTTCTATAAAGGTCTGGGACAGAATTCATCTTCCCTGACTAAACAAGCTGTTTTGAATCACCTGTCCTTTTCTATTACTTCAGAACATCTGTCCTATTATTCCACGGAGGTTTCATGCCTGCACAGCCTGTATTTTCACAGCATCAAATTGACAGCATCAAATTCTGCAGAGTTTGGGGATGATTTTTTATTTTCCTTGTATACATCAGCAGCATCCTAGTTGTAATCCAAGAAACAATTGCTTTATGACAATGGTAACAAATACTTTCCAATATTTATAAATACTAATATGTGTGGATGTGTGTATATATATGTAGTAATTATAAACAGGGATATTTACTGCAGTGAGAGCATGAAAACACATTTAAGTAGTTGGATCTTTTACTTAATTAGGCTGGGGGAGGGAGACAGGGGAAGGACTGCTTGTAAGAACTCCCTTCCCTGCTTGGATTTTGTCCAAGCTGACTTTGTAATACAAAATAGCCTAATGAAATACTAAAGATTATTTTCCATGCATATATTAAGCATGGATTGCTTTTAACTTCTTTGGAAAAAAAAAAAAATCATATGGCTTATCTACAAAACAACCACACTCAGATATTATACCCTGAACATTTCAGGCTAATTTTATAGTTTGTGCTGCTCACTTCTGTAGTTATTTGCTCCACTATTTTAAAGAATACATTTTTCACTAAGGGGGGAAAAAAAAAAAAAAAACCAAAAACACCACACAGAAGAAGTATTTTCCTTCCCACTCACTCCCCTACACAATTTATTCATTCAGCAATCTTGGAAACTCAGCAGGGAATTATCAGCCTTCTGTTCAGTTACAGACCAGCTCCAGGGACACAAGTAGGAGGGGAAAAAAAAAAAGCTGTGAATTGTGGTTGCCATCAACACCAAATCTAACTGAATGACCTTCCTGATAAATTGCAGGAAAGAAGATAACACAGAAAGAAAATTATTTTATTTACTGATAAATGCTAGAGAAATAAGATAACAAAGACAACCTGAAACTTCAGTGAATGAGGCAGTTCAATAAAAAGGAGACGTACATGGCTTAAGAAATCAAACCAATTGTTCTGAATCTAAAAGACTACAAATAACTGCTGTGCATGTCCTTGTGCACTTAGCCCTGTCAAAGGAAGGTAGGGCACAGCCTGACCTCTGCCAGGAGAGAAAGGCCAGCCTATGATATCTGTCAGCCCCCTGCTTCCCAGCAGGTGCCTTGGCCATGGATGAACTACGGAGCACATGGACAGATAAAAGGGTGCTCAACTATTTAGAACTCAACCAAGAAAAAAGTGTTTATAGGAAGAACAAGTCACTGAACCTAAAGTAGCTTAGTAAGGTACCTCCTCAGGTAGCCAGCACAGGAGACCCGTGGTCCCATGAAGTGATTGACCTTTTGCACTGGGAAAAGCTGCTACAGGCACCAAGAACATCCTTCAGGTTCCAAGGAAAGAGTGAGCATGAAGTATCAGCCACAGATAAAAATCTGGCACCACATGAATATGCTCAAAGTTAAGTTTCCTGCTAAGAAGTCTGGGCAAAGGTGGCTTGATTTTTCTGTTTTGGTTTGCGGTTTTTGTTTGCTTGTCGGTTCTGAGGTTTTGTTTTTTACGTTATCCCAAAGACACACTCACACTTGTGAGTGACAGAAAAGTCTGCCTTATAGTTTAAAGAGACAGGATGCACTTTTAACAATCTCCACCAACAAGATGGGGTTCACAGGAACACTACTTTGATTGCACACAGCAAAAAGAGAACTAAGCCACTGTCCGGTGCCATATGGATGCACGCAATTAGCTGTGAAGGAGCTAGCTCAGGCACTAAAATGAGTATGAGCTGGCACAGTGCACAGCTGGGGCCACACACAGCTCAGAGCTCACTGTGAATTAGGGACCTGGTGGAGAGCCACAATAGCCTACTACACACACTGCTTCCACGATCCATGACAGGTCCAGTCATGCATCTCTCCACGTGCCACCTCATTGTGCAGATACATCTACCACTCCCCTATGGACAACCTCTGCCTAGTGATGTGGGAAAGGAATTAACCTCCAGGAATGTTCAAAAGCACGTCCAGCATCTATGTACTTAAAAGCTGAAGGCACATAACACATGCCAAAAGAGAGATTGCTTATGAAGACAACCCATGCTGTTGCAGCTGTTATCTTAAGTCATTACATGAGCATTTATCACAGAAAAGTCTCCCAGAGAGCTGATGTGGATTTGGGAAGGCTGACTTACAAATGTTTCAGTTTTTAGCCACGGACAGTCTCAAGGAAAGCCATAAGAACAAAACTCAGACCTTTGCTCAGTCTTTGGGGATCTCATGAAAGCTTTTCCTCTAGTCATCTGCACCTTATTAAGTAAAGCAGGTTGCCCTGAAAGTCAGCTAACAAGTCACTTCTGCCAAGGTACAACAATCAGTCACTGAAGATGGGCACACCGGAAACTTTCTTCATTTGTTCTGCTAAAGAAAATAGGACTATAACCTACTTTCAGCTTTGCTTGGTATATTGTTCCTCTTAATGCTCCCAGATGTTTCCAGGTTCTTGGCTAAAGTAGTTTTCAAACAAATGGTAAATTGCAATTTTTGCTACACACAGCCCACGTTCTTACAGGGCTCAAGGTAAGGATATATGGACTGTGAGGTGCCTTTTAGAAATGTGTCTGCCCACCTGAAATAAATGATGCTACAGAGCAGCTGAATGTAGTGGCAAGGTAAGGAAAAGAATTTCTAACGATGTCTCAAACAAATATTTTCCAACCAGTTGCAGAAAGGCAAGACAGAAGGTGAGAATTAAGCAGGGCAACTGTTGTTCCTATGCAAGAAAACATCCCTGCCAAAAAAAATGGTTTTAATAGTGACATGAACTTAATCTACTACAAGAAACTAGCATATCTGGCATTGTTATATCATCACTACTCATTCAAGACTATTTTTACCATCCCTTATCCATTGCTCTCTTGGAATAGAGATTTACCCATAGGGTTTTGAGAATCCTGAGAATCAATTTAGATAAGCAAGTTCCTGAATTTATCTTCTTCCTGGTACCTATAAGAACTTTGCAGTAAAGTGAATTTAAGTCAACTGACATCAAAGCTACATTTAGGTTAGTTACTCATTCACCCCCTAAGAGAATTAATTTCAGAGCTGCTAGGCATCACTGCATCATGCATTCAGAGTCACTCACAAGCTCTCATTTAGGCAGATGGATTACATGAACCATTATTACAAAAATTTTTGAGTTACTGGGCTCCACAGATTTTATCTTGCTATGTTTCCCTTTAGGTCATGAAATACAGTTTGACTATGAAAAATTGCTAAGATCAGGTGACATAATTTTAGGTATGATTAATTCTTTTCCAGAGGTATGTTCTCCCAGTGGGGGGAACATCACCCCTGCTCCACCCACTCCAAAAAGTCCTGGACAACAAACGAATACCCCCTCCCATCAGACAACTTTCCATTACAGATACTCTTTTCCTACTACAGGAACAACTAATGCCCTCTACTCTACAGACATGATATGCTATGCAATAAAATTTTTTGTGGATAGAGACCTCATTCCAAAAGCAAGTCAGATGTAGCAATTACTATACTCACTTAAATAAACACATTGATCTAAGTCTTTTGAGGGAGCTGGATTCATCCCACTGGCTTAGGCCCAGGATTAATCACAGGTGAGATCATATGTTCCTTCAGAAGTCTTGACTAGTAACTCTACTTATGCTTTGAATTTCCACAGTGAAGCAGCAGCTCGAGTCCCTAGTGGCTCAAGATGTAGGAATGAATATATACTCATTAATCTTGTTTCTTCAGGACACAGTTGTACATGTCAGAAAACAAACATTCTTCCATTTCATCTGCCCTCTCACTTTCCCCCCTCCCAAATATAGCTAATGTCTCTGTCAAACATTATTTTTATGTTATGGACCTAGAGAATGACAACTGTTTTGAAGCATCTCAGGACTAACATGGATTTTAGAAATTTCGTCCATACCAAACTTAAATGGAAGCTCGAGACATCTCAGATGACATTTTAGGATGCAAATTAACTCTCTCTACCTGACAGAACATACAATCTTAAAGAACATATGAAGATTTTATTTGGCATGCAAGATAAATGAAAACATTAAAAAAAACTTAGTAAGCTCCCTGCGCTGACATTGTCATGCACTGACAACATCATGCACATGATATTGTCAGCAATATCATCCTACTTTAGGCTTAAGAAAAGCATTTCACCCTAATTGAAAAAAGGAAGCAGGTTCACTTCAAGTAATGAAGTAAAATAAAAGCAGTGCAAAAGAGACTGAGCATTAGTAGCACTGCAAACCCTATTGTAGGAGCCAAAATGGCAACAAGATTGATCCGTTTGGTTTTTTAAGTGGATTTTCAATAAAGATGCAAAAGAGGTCTCAGTCCAGGAAAGCACTTAAGCACGTGATAACCTTAGCATGTAAATGGCCTCCAGGTTTCCATGGCACTAATAACAAAGTAGATGCTTCATTGGATTAGGAAAGAATTCCTTTTTTTTTCCTTGCAGCTACTCAAGTAATTATTTCAGCTGAATAAGGTCTGGGGTATTCACAGACAGATTCGCTATTAGCTGAAAAAAAAAGACCAATCAGCTATACAAAACAATATATTATCCTAGGTGTATTTCACAATCCTAAAACTGAAAATTTCTGTCATTCCATTTGCAGGAAAACTGACACAAACTCTAAATATGTAATATGAGTAGTACAATATCACCTATAAACAACTTCTTTTTTAAGTTGCTAAATAAAAGGTGAAGTAATACAAGTCTGGGTACTTCAATTATATTTAGTTTCCCCTTGATATTATGTTGGAAGGAGCAGATAATTGCTTAACTTCCTTCAAAACAGCTGATCCTCAAACTATCTTTTAGAGACAGTATATATACAATAATTATTTCAATATTTCACAGAAGAAACGGGTTCTTGATCCATTTGCCCTGGTGAAGCTTAGTGTTCAGTTTAATACAGAAAGACAAATGCCTACCTGTTTTTTACCAAAACTCTATGCTATTAGGAAATCAGGGAAAGTAAATATCCTTCCAAGTGGGCAGCCCTGCCTATTGAGATGGGAATCCGAACCACAATCTACCCCTCCTCCGCAAATTTATTTCTCACGAACACTGCAACCTATTCCAGTCAGTCACATATCTATTGCCAAGGCTGATTTTTCCAGACTTTTCTACAAGTAACACACCCTTCTAAAGATGTGCTGAACTGTTGGCATCCTAGTGAACACTTGCCAGATAACCCCAGCTGGTTTTTGTGGTTCTACTACTGCAGCGTTCATTAGAACTAAGCTTAATATCCTTATTTCATTGCACTGCTTACATCATCTTTTTTTGACTAAATGAGTTTTATTTGCCATCTGCAGTAGTATCAAAAGTGTAAGTTAGTACAGCTCAACTGAAAGAAAAAGCTGAAGTAGTGTAAATCTAAAACTTCAAAACAAGTTAATTTGTTTTCCTTCAGCAACAAATTCAGGAAACATATAATCCTGGGCAAATACATAATGCACTTAAATTTCTTCTCAATTTATCCTACTGTGTAATCACAGCTTGTCTCTTCATATGCACAAAAGGTTACTTTAACCTCTATACTTTGCTCTCAATAGTTATGAGAACAACTTAAGAGCTCTTTGGCTTCTTCCAATGATGATAATAAACAAACTAAAGTATTTTACAGCCCTGTATTTGAGAGAAACAATTCCAAACATTATCTTTAACAACAAAAGCACTTAATACATATATTATGTCTTTACTGAGGGTATCCAGAATAAATCCCTAGAATAAAAGCCACATCAATACAGCTGATGAATATTTTATATTTTTAATGGAATCCAAGCTTGTTTTCTCAGTGAAACTTCCTGTTCTCTGTATATATCCTGAAATCACTTTTCCTGTAACATGATACAGAATAGCATCAAGTTCCTCATTTTGGTATGATCATCTATTTACCTCTCATACAGGCCAAACTACAGCAGATTCAAAGTGAGCAATGTGGAAAGTATAATAGCTCTATGGATCAATAAGGGTATAAAGGACAGCCATGGCCTGGAGATCATGGTCCAAGAATTCTTTCTACTGCAGCTCTCACTTATCTAACACCTACCTGTGATGAGAGCTTTTTCCTGAGTCGATTTGTGCTTTTGTAGCTTCTCTAGTGTTGGAGTCAGCTAAATTACAGAACTTGAGGCTACGAGATAGAATTGCATGAGAAATATATTTGCATTGATTTTACTAACACACATTCAGTGGGATCAGAGGAAACCTCTGCTCAGCTGGCAGAATGTTTCACTCAGCTTGCATACTTTTGGCACATGTCTACAATTCCACTTCTTCCTCCTTTATTAAAAAATGCAACAACAATACACAAGTGAAAGCAAATTTTTTGCAGTTTCCTTCAGAAGAGAATTAATGTATTTGACAGTGGCCCAATCTGAAAAGTTTTCTCTTGAGAAACCACTTAATGAATTACCATCCCTTAATACTTTCAAGGAACCATATGCAGATTGCTCTGTGTCTTTAATTCAGGAGCATAGAGCAAGGAACAGGAGAATTGCACTTGCTGCCTATGCATCTATTCCACCCATTTAGAAGTAACATGCTCTCCAAGAGCATCTACTATATCGCAAATATTCTTGTACACTCCACCATTCCAATTCACAGAAACCAGATTAATCTGGTTTTTTAACTAATATTCATGTAGCATTGCTACTGGAGCTCATGGAAGGAATAGAAATCTATATTGATATATTATTTTTAACCCATTACTGAATTCTGACCTAAGGTTACAGCCAGCCAGCTCCAGCAAAGGCACTGTGGAGGCTCCTAAGACTGGCCACAACTAACAACTGTAGGATGACATTCAACAACTGTAGGATGACATTCTTGAGACAACATGTGAGCAACTGAGATCCTACCACTTGCTTGCAAACAGAACAGAAGTTTGGACTTTTCAGGGTGTAGAAATTAACTTCAAAGTCAAGAAGATGAGTTTTTTATTAACTCAAATGTGTTATGCATTTTTATGGAACTAAAATCTTCTGTACTTGAAATGATGCACATCTGTATTAAAAGCCAGTTTAAGAAGGAAAAGCAAATTATACACAGGTAATCTTTTGAGTAAGATGCTAGTAACGTGAGGTTATACAAAAACACCATGAAACAACACAGCTATTGCCTAGATCTGTTTGTGGAAATACCATCCATGAGGTATACTCAGTATGGCACCTGTTGATCATAAGGAACAGAGATTCTTTTCCATCAGTTAGTTCATAACAACAGAATTCAATTACAGCCATAAAAAACAGCAGCAAAGTGCCCTCTGCCTGTCAGCTTCTTTCTGCGACAAGTTTAAGCACTAAACAAAAATCAGAATGAAAATACAATTCATTCTCATGAAGAAAAAGGATTTGATTACAGCACCGAAAGCCCTGTACCAGCTGCATGCATCAACCTTGATTGAATTGGCAGAAGTGGAGATTTAAGAAGCCGTCGTGATAAGGACACATATCAAGGAGGGAACTCATAGGCAGTATTTCTATCTGGAAGAATGAGCTTTTCTGTTGCCCAGGTTTTGACGGTTAGATTGCTATGGTTATTGTCTCATGAGATATTTGAAAACTTAACCATGTCCAAAACCACGGACATGGAACAAGAGGGAAGCAGTGCAGTAAGGGTTACCTAGTACTAATGAAGATCCCTGAGTTAGCCTGAACCAGCACAAAAGTGAGGATGCAAGGAAAAAGCCTTGCAGTCTCTGTCCAGACACAGATCTACCAAGGCTGATGGAAGGGCTGATCAATATTCCCTTCTATAATTGCAATTCACTTCTATAATGACAGCATTGATGGGCTCATCTCACACATACTGTCTTGAATAAACTTCTACCTTAAGCAGGTTGCAGCCCAATCTGTCTGGAACCTCAAAGACTATCCCTGAATACTTAAGCTTGGAGTAACACAGATGAAAAAAATAAGACATAATGCTAGGACTTTCTTGAACAAAAATCCTCCACAAGTTATTTTATGGATGAGGATCTGGCTATTTCAGTCTTCCCTCTTCTGCTACATGCTTCAGGGGGGTCATGGCAATGGAATACACCTGAAGTTACTCAAAGCCTGTTGCTTTCTTAAACTGATTCTTTCCACTGCAGTATGAATGTGTTTTCAGTCTGTTTGTTGAAGACAGAGCCCTCTCCCTTACTTGTTGTCCTCTTATGTTTCAACCCTCTTAATTTATCTGAAAAAATGCATAAATTATACTAGCTGCAGCTCTGATAACTTCGTTTCCCTCTTACCCAAAAGACAAAATACTTATTTCCTTTTTAGCATTAAGATCCTCTCAAAGCTGAAATTTCCAGTTTATACCTTAACTGAGATTTTCTTTCAAAGTAAAGGCTTTAGCAAAAGTTTCATGGTTTTTCCATATTGCAAACAAAGCTGATAAAAATCACATTTAGTCGGAGAACGAGTCTCAGAACATGCACCGTATTGGATGGATAACTCCCAGCATGACTGGAGTTTTCAGTAAACACAGTAAATGACATACTAATAAAACAGATGATAGATTTGGCACTCAGAGAGCTTTTTTTTTTTTTAATTCTTTTAAGTCATCTGTTTGTACAGTTCTGCCTATCCTTTCCTCTATGGCATACAGAAATCAGACTAAGGAAAGACAAAACCCCTTGCCAAGGACTGTTCAATGACATGGGCAGGCTTCCACCTGGCTTTCCCTGATCTCTCAGCTCTGTTAATTAGTTACAAACACCATCCTGGAAGACCATCTTGAAGTCCAGCCGAAAATCCAGCCATTTCATTATTTAGGTCCTCTGCACCATTCTCTAAACCCCAAATCCCAGATATCTTCACATTCATGGGAAAAGCAACCCTGCAATATCACTAAAGACAAAATGCCAATTCAATTTTAGTTCCTGAGGCTCAGCAGTGATGGCTTGTGACAAGGTAATCCAGGCATGGTATGATTTCAAGACATTAGATCTGAGCTGGCAGCCCTGGGTAATGCTAGCTCTGCTGCTTCAAGCATCCCTAGAGAGGAGGACACACCATCCCTGGGGTCCTTCTAGTCATACGCTACTCGTAGCTTTCCTTGCCTTTACCCTTCCCAGAGCTGCCAATATTTCTTGTTAGCACTGTTTGCAAATCTGTAGGTAGCTCATGTCTGTGTTTGAACTGTGCCCTGCACATTTACCAATCCTCAGGACTTCTCTCATCACAAGAGCACCTCAAGTGCTTCTGCTGTTTCAGCTATTGCTCCCCACAGTGGTCTCAGCCTTTTGTCCTCAGTCTGACCCTTTTGTCCTTCCTTTTGCAGAAGAGTCTGTGACAGAACTCAGGCAAAAATAATTTTGATTAAAAAAGGCAGGAGAGATGAAAATCAGCTCTTTGTGCTCAGTCATTTCTGTTTCAGCCCGATACTAGGATTTTGATAATAATCTGTTTGCTTCTCTTTAGATTAAGAGATTCACTTTTTCCCTTCCAGGCCATAGTAATGAAAATGTTTCCTCTTTCTTTTAACCATCTGAAAAACACTACTAAAATTTGAAATAGGGGCTAAGCTATGAAACTTGCCTGTTCAGCTTAAAAACATTTTTCATCAGACACAGACCCTTCAGTGTAGGTAGTATTGAGACATGTAACCACATCTGTGTACAGGTACACATAGATATACCCAAAACCCAATAATAATAAGATATTATAAATAACAGAATAAGGCACTCTCCAAAATGCCACTGAAATCACTGATTTTACTTAAATCTCAAGTGCATCACATGTCAACACTACTTGCATATACCCTGATGATGAGATTGTGGATGCCAAGAGCAGCCCCTTAATTTACTTTGGAGGATCTTGACTCAGTGTTGTCCTTGCTTGCAAATATCCTCATTTGCTGTCCCCAACCAGCAGGTAAGCATGAAATGGAGAGCTCTGGATATCATCAAATGACAGATTTAAAAAAAACATCTATTCAGAATACACCAAAAAAATGGAACTCAGTATGTTTAAAGAACATACACTTGCAAAATGTATATTCACCTACAGTTAGTCTCCTGTAACTTCCAGCTTCTCCTGAAAGAATAATTTCCATCTGTTTTAACAATGTCTGAAATCAAAGACTGGTTTGATTACATCTTTTCAGCATGAGAACATTGTCACATACATAAGTAAAAAAGAGTCAAAAAGTCAAATTTGCATTTTAAACTCAAAATAACCATCAAACCACTAAATGCAGCAAGACAGACTTTACCTCAGCCATGTCACATGAAGCTGTCCTCAGAGGTACAGCCAGCAAGGGTGGTAGGTGGGTAAGTTCATCCTAGAATTTCCACAGATTTACAGTACAGAACAAGGCAGGCAGAATCTTTCTTTGTTTCCTACTTTATCATCTCAAACTTATTTGAAGGCATGGGATAGCATTTTTATTGGCTGTTCCAAAAGATCAATCACTGCCCTCTTGATAGAAGAAATGCCTTTCCATTGATTTTATTATTTGCCATTACAGTTTTAAATCAAGGACTGTGTCCTGGTTTAACCTCAGACAGCAACTAAGTCCCAAACAGCTGCTTTCTGACTCCCCTTCAGTGGGTTGGGTGAGAGAATTGGAAAGGCAAAAAGAGAAATGGGTTGAAATCAAGAGAGCTTAACAAGTAAAGCAAAATCCACACACATAAGCAATTCAGAACAAGGTCTTCTTCCCCCGGTCCATACGCTGAGCATGATGCCATATGGAATGGAATATCCTTTGGGTCACAGTCAGGATCAGCTGTCCTGGCTGTGTTCCTCCCAACTTCTTGTGCACCTCCAGCTCACTCGGTGGTGGAGTGGTGTGAGAGGCAGAAAAGCCCTTGACACTGTGCTAACACTGCTCAGTAATAAAAAAACATGCCGGTCTTACCAGCACTGCCTCCAGTACAAATCCAAAACACAGCTCCAAACCAGCTACTGTGAAGAGAAAAAACTCCATCCCAACCCAGACATTCTGTTTCTGCTTAAAAGGCAATTAAGAGCATGCACTAAGTTTACTAATAGAACGGTTAACTGCTAAGAATGGTGGTAATGAACTTCACTACAGAGGAAAGGAGAAGAAAATATCAAAGATTAACATTTTAAACCTCATAATAATTGCAGAAGAACAAATTCTCATGTTTAACTGAAGATTTGAAGCAGCAATGGAGTGTCTTTATGAAGTTTAAATAAAAACCAGACCTCCTCCAACCACGCAGTAAAGCACAGCAATTATATCACAAATGGCAAAGAATCAAGAAGTTGCATCTCACCAGTGAGACGTATACTTCAACAGGCTAAATTTCTCATTCTACTGCTTTCATTAGTTGTGTTACTATACCTTCCCATCTTTCCACAGGACCTGAAGTACTAGTTTAAGAAACGTGAATGTACCAAACAGTTCCTGACACTATGTCAAGGCATTGATTTCATCACGACTTGAATTTTGCATATGCTTGCCAAAATCAATTATCAACAAAAAGTCAAAAAGATGCAAAAATACAAGAAGGTCCAAATACGGGAAGATTTTGCTTATGAGATTTGTTCTCCATTTGCTTTAGCAGATACAGGACCAGCCTCTATTTCAAGGAATTTCTTACACCATTACAGTGAACCGGTTATAGAGAGAGTACTGAAAACAAACTGATCAGTTTTCCTTAAATAATTTTTAGTACCATCAAGAAGAATGCAAACACTCAAAGTGCATGTTCAGAAGTCATATTAAAGACTAAACCCAGTTCTCTGGCAGCACCAGATCTATTTCTCCTCATCTTGCAGCATGTCACTTTTTTGCTGATAGAAGAAAATCAATGACAATTTTTAGATCAACATTGTATTTACTACATAACTTCTGTTCTGTACTACTTCAACAGAGGAAGTGCTAGAAAGTCTGCTAAATGGTAGATTATTCAACTACAGATTTCTTGCCTCAGTCAACCTGTTAGACTAAGGCTAAGGCTAAGACTGGCTGCTAAGGTGGAGTTATCTCCAAATTTTACTTCAAGTTTCACCCCATCATGAGACTATTCTTGAGGACTCTGCAGTGCCCATGACACAATTTATATCCTCCTTGGTCTTTCCAAGAAGAGGAGGGATACCTTCTCTTTTGGGGTACACAAAGCCTGGAGAGGAATATACATAAGGGGAATAAACACAGTGAAGGCCAATGCAGGTACAGATGTGGGGAAACAGGTTCTCACACACACAGAGCATCAGCCTGCTCTGTATCCCTTATTAAACAGGGAGGGAAGTTAAATGCACTTTCTCCTCCCTTTCAGCTACTTCCCCCTTCTTTAACAGAGCTTGAATAAAATACACAGCTTTCCCCACCATCAAATAAAATCATCCATCCACCTCCGTGAGGCCTTAAAAGATGTGGCTAAAGAGAAACAAAAGAGTGCATAAATAACAGGAGGAGCAGATAACATGGTATGTTTCCTTTGACATAGCACTTGCTGTACTTAAGGCCACTTTTACGAAGAGAGATCAAAAACAACGTTAAATCTGCCAAAGTCCTTAACTTTACCCTGCAATCTCACCTTACAAATTCTAAACTATTGTGATGTTTTTGAAATCTTATGCAAATTCCCTTTTCCACTTGAGTAGAAGCAAAAACAACAAGAGGGAGAAACGGATACTGGTATCTTCCAGAACACATTATTTTCAGTTTTCCAAGTAAAAGCTCATCCAACTGCTAAACACAGCACCACATCCTCTGCATCAGTGAACTCCAATTTAACCTTTATTCAGTGTCTAACCAAGGAAGCAGATCAAGACCACAGCAGTGTGAGTTCTTCCTTAAAACATGCAGAGAGCTGTAATACCCACAGTCATCAGAGAACTGAAGAGTGGAAACAGACTCCCACTAAAGCTGTCACTGAAACACAATATATTAGGTGTTATCATGAATGGACTGTACATCAAGAGAGAGTTTCATTTTATATGATGTGCCAGACTTGCATCCTAGTGAATTAATATGGTGTTAAAGAAGGTGTTACGGTGCCCCTTTATCTGAACCTTTCCACATGAAATTCATTCACAAAGCTATCTGAACCAAATATGTCTGTTAGATATGCTTCATATGGACATTTCGGTTGTGGCAATGAACAATTCATACATACCTAAGAAAACACAAACAAAAAAAATATTCTAGCAATGGAAGCTGCCTGCTTGGCAAAAATATAAAGTTTGTCTTTATTAAAATGGACCACTTTTTCTTTCTCTTCCTTTAATTTCACCTGCTCCAAGTCTGTATTTCAGAGAGCAATAAAAAGGAAGCCAAGTATTTTCTTTCTACCTACTACCCACAGTTACAGTAAGTTAAATGAAAGCTTGGTCATGTTAAGGATTGCCCTCAATTAAATATTAGCTTACAGATGCTAATACAAATTGTGTCTTCAATTAACTACATGATGATACACTGAGTGCAGCTGGGATAGAGTTAACTTCCTTCACAGCAGCCCTTACGGTGTTGGGTCATGTATCTGTGACTAAAACAGTGTTGGTAGCTCACCAGTGTTTTGGCAATCGCTGGGAAGTGCTTGCACAGCATCGAGGCCACCTTTGTTTCCCAGCTTGTCCCACCTATGAACGGGGTGGGCAAGAAGCTGGGAGGGAATGCAGCTGAGACAGATGATCCCAACTTGCCTGAAGGGGTATCCCAGACCACATAATGACAGGCTCTGTGATTAAACTGGAGGACAGTCTGCCCAAGGTGGCAATCACTTATCAGTCTGATGCTGGGAGGTGGTGAGTGATTTCCTTTGTATCACATTATTGTTTTCCTAATCAGGGTTTGGTAAGTCAGTGTTTCTTTTTAGTTTGTCGGGGGTTTTTTTTTGGTTGGTTGGTTGGTTCTTGTGGCAGGGTACAAAAGGCCATGGAAATCACTGACTATATTGTGAACTGGGTTGCACTGTGGAAGAAACTCAAAGGGCAGTCAAATACAAGTGTCTCTCAGCAACTGCGTCAAAAATAGAGCTGTGCCCAAGGAAATGAGGGAACATCCATTTCAGAAAACAAAATCTGTAATTTAAATTAGAGGAGCCAACAGCTCACCAGCAGCCAGACTAAGTAGGGCTGCTGCAGTTCAGCAGTCCCAGTACAAGCTCTGCTAGACACACATGATGGTAAATGCAATGAGGAGCTGCCATCAGACAAGTCTATCAAATAATTTTTGAATCAGATCGTGAGTCAAACCCAACTTTTTCTAGTCTTCATCAAGCTGAAGTTTCCTAAGTGAATGAGACTGAAAATTCAGTTTCCTTCACAGCTCTGCTGCTGATCCAATCTAGACATAAATTGAAATCTGTCAGACCATGACCAATTAGTAGACCGAGTGTGCACTGCCACAGCCACACTGCTGGGCTCCACCTCCAGCACTGCATCACCTCCTTATGCAGGTGTGAAACTGCCTGGGCAGGCTTTAACTCTCTGTTTAGCCACTGCTGGCTATAAGATTCCCAGAGCACTGTATAATTCCCACTGATTTAATCTTTAAAGCCAGAAGTATCAGAGTAACACATACTGCTCTCCAAACCCACAACATTAGTTTTTCCTTTATTGAAAGCCAATTAAAAACAAACAAAAACAACAAACAAAAAGCCCCAACAAACAAAAGAAAGAAACAAACAAAAAACCACGCCACCAAACCAAAACAACACATGATTTTACTATGCCAGAAAATTGTTAGTAAACAATTGTTACCCCATAACAACATATAATTATGTTATATCCTGATTTTGGGAAGCTAATGTTTTTACCTAAGCAAATAAGAACGTGAAAGCAAAGAACAGCAGAGTCCATATCTCTTCTGCCTGCTTGTCCTCTGCCTTCAGTTCACCTTGTTTATTCTATTTCTATCTTGAAGAGATTACTATATATTTTATACAGTGACATAATCTTACACAGAGACTCCAGGCTCCAACAAAAAATAAACACATCAGTAATAATAAACTTCTCAGCTATATCAGATTCAGAACAAGTCTTCATCTCAGCAGTTTTTACACCTCTCCTGTAAAGGATTAAAACCTTTTATTTATTTATATACATACATATGGCATGTGTATAGATGCATACATATACATGCACACATATACACATCTTCATACCTATACATTAATGTATATTAAACACACCTGTATATGTACACCCCATACACATTTTACACATTTATAATCTGTAGTTTTATAAATATTATATCTTAGACCTTATAAATTTTACATATACACATATACTTCATATAAATTTTATAATCTATAATGGTGACTGGTCACCTGTTTCCTCCAGACTGTTAAATCCATTTCTCTGTAGAGAATCAATCCTTTTTCAAAATGAAAAACACTGAGGGTACCAGAAGCAGAAAGTAATAGAAAAGTCCAAAAGAAAAGACAAACGACACTGATCTCATTTCCCAGCAGGAGGGCACAGGCAGCAGGAGCAGAGGCCCAAAGCACAGATGGCTGGGAAGCCTCAGTGGGTACCACCACTGGACCTGGGAGCCTCAGCTCAAACACTACCTGAGGGAGGATGACGGGAGTGGCTGGGAAGCCCATAGAGCATGTTCCAAACAGAACAGCAGGAAAGAGTCCAAAATGAACCATTCCAGAAAGGAAATTTTGCCTTGCTAACTTTCCCAGCAGCCTTGTTACCTCCCTTTTTCAACTTGCTGCTTTATAAACCAGAAACAAGGCACTAAAATGGTGCATTTGTGGACTCTGTGGTGCTGCATAAGTTTATAACTCAGTAGACTTTATGACTGCAAGTCATTTGTATCGATTTATTTACTTCATTACTGAGGGGAAGATGTAATTCTGCATTGATGGAGAATCAAATTGAAGAAGGAAGAGCTGATTAGCCATTTTAAAATCACATTTTGTAGTGATGTTTTCTAATGGCGCACCCAAAATTAACAGAGTTAAACAATCTAAATCTATAGTTAGGAATTTAAATCACTGATCTGATCTGTAGACAAATGAGTTATGCAGCTGCTTTCACAAACCCTTGCCTTATGTCCCCTACTTGATAAAGTTTTACAAGAGCTGCTAATGCAATTATGAAAACTCTTTAATTACATAAATAACACTGCAAGTTTTTACTCCTGGGCTTTGAAGGAACTGTGTTGATTGAGATCAACAGTTTCCTAAAAACAGCTGGATACTCAGTCAGGGAAGTCCCTTCCTACCACACACTGCACACGATGCAGTAAAAATATTGTGCCTTTGAAATCCAAACTATTTTGGCATTTTCTGTTGATGTAGCCTCTCCAGCAGCACAGTGGCATAATTATCATTAAAGCAGTAATTTAGCAAGCATGAAACATCATCTTCAAGTGGGAAATTAATCTTCCCAGACTAAGAGAGGTAAATATTTAATTCTAATGTACAAAAATTAATACAAGAAGTGTGAAAAAGACATGAATCTATGAATAATAACACTTACCACCTTCCCGTTGGGCATCTCAAAGTACAATAAAAAGATAAATAAGCATTATTTTCTTGATTCACCTGTGGGGAAAGTTGAGTGCAAGTTGCTCAAGGCCACAGAGCGAGCCAGGGATGTAACTAAGGAGCAAAGCTGATGCTCTTTAGTCCTGCCCCAGTAGCCTGCTACTGTACCACACCTCAACATGCAAATCATTCCAGAAACAACAACATAGAAATCCACCGTGTTGTTGACCTCCCCAACATCATCCTTTCTTTTTTGGCTTCCTACAGATCACTTCCAACCTACCTTACCCTTTTGGATAACTCAGCCATCTGGCAAGGCCTGCAAGGACTGCCTTGAGCATCGCAGCCAGCACCATGCCCAGGACAGTCAGCAGTGCTGGGACATCCCGATGGCTGCAGCCTCCACAAAGAGAGCTGGGCAACCGCACCGGGAATCGCAGCACCGTGGGAGGAGGCACGAAGGAGGACCTCCTGAGAGACTCAAGTTCTCAGGAGGGCTGAGTCAGCTCTACCACTACCTCATGAAGACCCAGGAATGGACGTAACGAAACACGATGTCAGCACTCTGAGAAAATAATGTCATATCAATCTAATGCAGCCTGAATCTTTAATGTGATATTGATTTCGCTAATGTTCCCCCATGCTGCTGTCTGGAAGCAAAATACCTCTTTGTTATACAGTAAACTACACTCAGGGTCATGCAGTACAATAGCCAGTATCATTATGAAGGGAAGGTTGTTTTGTTGTTGGGCTTTTTTGTTGCCCTTTTTTTTAAAAAAAAAGACCACAAGATACTGAAAATTCCACATTCAAAGGCAGTCACTAACATTATTTGCACTAAGAAGAAAACTGCTCATGCCTAATTCCAGTCATTCTGTCTTATATCATCTAAAGAGAAGCCATGTCAACACGGCAGGCATGTCCTAAGAAAGGGGGCACAGAAGGCTGGCAGAGTTGCAGGACTCACAGAACAAGATGCTGCAGCATTAAATTAACACTTCAGTGCTCTGTTCAAGGGCTCATGTGGTCAGAATTTGGGATTTTTATTCATCTTTTCTCACTGTACAGTCAAACACTATTTTTTCCACCAAATGGCTAAAACTGTATATCTACTGTATTTAAGTTCCAAGATCACCTGCTTTAAATAGGCTGAATATTGACCATGATTTTGGGAGAACTGTATTATTTCTGTTGCCATGTCACAGACACAGGAAACTTAGAACTAATTGCAGAGATTAGGGAAATTCTGGTGGCAAAAAGTTTTGTAACTAGGCTTTTCACCAAATCTCAAACCTCTTCTTACCCTTTTGTCCCCAACCCCCTGTAGGACAACAACAAACTCTGATCCCATCTCTTCCCTCCCTCAAATCACAGCCAGCTCTCCTCCCTTTACCATCTCAGATCCTTCTTGTATCATCATGATTAAATAGAACCATGTTTCCAGTAAGGAAAAAGAGAGGTTAACAAACATAATTTTGGGGGGGGGCACCCATACCAAAGAACAGTCCAAACAACAGTCTTTTGTCTAGGTATTAAAAATTGCAACATTTGTGGTTATTCATCCTATTTGCCTTTTACACTGTAACTGCAGGCAGAGAAACTCGTAATTCACCAAGTTTTCTGCTTAATCTCAGACATCTCATTATGATATATTTGGAGCTATCCCCTTCTTCCCACTCCCCTACATCTGATACATGTTACCCCTCACACTGACTTCCTCTGCAAAACGCAGAGATCCACAGCAGGTTTGGAAAGCCAACACAATGAGAAGAGGTGCAACAATGCATCTTTCATCCATCTACCCCTTTTTTTGAAATCCTGAGCTGGTCCTTGAGCAGGATCCTACTTAAAGTGGGGCAACTACTTCTTTAAGTGCTGAGAAAATCTTCATCTGTCAGACAGCTGTCATAACTCCTGTGAGAGAATAAATTATGAAATGCCTCTCCAAAAAATGTTATAACTATAGTTAAAATATACAAGATGACTCATAATCCTGACAAATGATACCCCCATCTGTCAGATTCATAAAGCCAGGAAACTTTATATAGAAATCATACAACTTTCCTTCACAAAAAAAAAACCCTGCTAAATCTGAATCTTTTCTAAAATAGTAAAATGTCTTGTTCTGTGGCTCAGAACAATATTTTTGGGTGATGTCTCACTACAAATAAGGATTACTTTGTTTTGTTTGCACTTTATCCGGCTGCAAACAGGTAAAAGGCTGGAGGGAGAGAAAAGGAATCCCTAGTTGTCAGTAAAGGGAGCTCTGCCAGATGGTCAAAATGAAGGATGCAGTGGGTTAAACATATTTCACCTCTGAGGGAAGTTAACTGTGCAAATGTTTTTCTATTAGTGATTATAAATACATAAAAAACTATGGCATTCATAAGCTGTCTTATTTTCTTCAGAAACACACATGCAGAAAAATAGTTCCGAAGATCAGTAGTCAAATGTAGTCAAGTTTTAACATGTATTCACACATAAGACATGGATTTTGTGTTACCACAGGGAAGTTAGGTTTTTTTGTGGGGTTTTATCTTGTGGGTTTTTTTGTTTGTTTGTTTTCTTTTTGTTGGGCTTTTTTGTTTTTTGTTTTTTGGTTTTTTTTGGGGGGGGGGCAGGGTGTTTGTCAGCTGGTTTTTGGGTTTTTTTAAAGATGGTAAACACTATCAAGCAAATAAAGCCTTGTGGACATCATCTCTTCACTGATCCCAGGAGCTTCTGCTGTAAAAGTAGTAATATTGATACCTCCACTTTAGGAAACAGATTTTTAAAAATATCTACTTAGCTGTTTAAATACTATCTAATTAGCTGCATTATCACTGAACTGCAGATGCTATATGGAAGATTCATATGAAATAAGTTTATGCTCCAAGTATAAGACCTGCAATCCTGTGTTGCATAACAACAGATTTTTTTGTGATGTTCGGAAAAAAACTGATGTTTTTGAACCATTTCACTCATTGTTTTATGTGCAATTATTTTTTCTCAGGAGAAGAAAAAAACCTAAAAAATGTACTAGTAATTGCAATGTTCCATCTCTTTTTCCAAGATCTGAGGTGACAGTTTAGTGCTTTGACTTGGGTTGTTTGGGGTTTTTTTTCCCCATCTCTGTAGGAGACACCACCAGTGAATCCTCAGATGCACTCTATCTCTCCATTTTAGTTAGGTCAGTCAGATTTGGTCCTGCTTTATATCACAACTCAAGGGTTTCAAAGAGTCCATTTCTGTTTCACTGAAGTGAGCAGAGTTAAAAAAAGACTAATTTTGTGAAAAGGATTGTCTGGGTCACACAGAGACAGAACATCTACAGGGAAATGAAGTCGCTCATCATAAAACAAGAACCTTTATTCAAGAAGTTCCTCTAAACAGTTTCTATCCTTCATGATTTATGAAGCTGTGTTTCTATAGTAAAGAAAGTTTAAGTACAATTAAAAAAAATTAAAAATTAAAAATCACTGCACCAGTAATAGCTTACACTATGAGCAGCAATAGCTTACACTATGAGCTTCATCAAACTAGTCACGCACATCCTACATGTAGAGGAGCTTAGCAGGGATCAGGTAGCTCCTGCCACACAGTCCTTGGATTTATTTCCCACCCCCCCCTTTACATGCAACCAGAAGATTTAATACAATAATAACAGGAGAAGCAAAAAGCAAAAACCTGAAAGCATTTCTAGTGGTTTCACTGGACAACTGAAGAGAAAAAAAAAAAAAAGAGAGCTTGTATAGGCAGAAATGTCAGCAGTGTAATTCAATCAAAATGTACTTTGCAGCACAACTAATGGGTTTCAGGCCACCTTGCAGTATTAAAGGAACTGATCGGTTTATGAAGAGGGAAGGGTCTTGCTCACATTCCAGCTCAGGATGTAAATAGCTTCACAGACCTCTGCCATGGGTAGAGTTGATAAAAGACATGCAATTAGCCACGCTAGCTCAATTAAATATACAAAAAATTAGACTAGGAGAATTAGTGAAAAACCACCACAAAGCTGATTATATGTTAAGCATTAGCTACTAAGAACATTAATGTTATGAGTTACTGTAGTAATTATTTTAAATCTGGACAGTTGATATTGTGTTCTGTAGGCCTCCACTGTTTGACACCACCTTTAAGTAAATGTTGTCAGCATTGACACACTACTTAAAAGCTTTGCTTTTTGAAGAAATACATATTATTTTGAGTTCTTTTCCTTTAAAGAACAATAAATACATTGGTTAGGTTTGCTCAAAAATAGGATTTTAAGTTATCCATTTTGCACATACATACCCTGTATGCAGGTGAGTTTCCAGTACCCTAAATTGTTAGGGACCAAACACCAATTCCCATGTGCCACATGAAGAGAAAGATCCACCCATAGGAACAGACTTTAACCACATGTTTGAGGGAAGATAATATGCTTTTCAACTCTGTACTGGAAAACACTTTGCTATAAAAACCCTGCAATTTCACAGATCACCATTCCTAATTAGCTGCTGGCAATATTTGCATTTATGTAAAGCTGCTTCTCACACTGCCAAGTGTGTGTTAACTCAGCACAGACTTTCTTTAACCACTATAAGGTTCAGCAAATCATGCAACTTTTCTTTAGGCTAACCAGTGAACTTCTATCCTCCACTACCCATCCTCAGACAGGCCTGTTTCTCAGACATTTCATCCTTTGGCCAAGAGGGCAATCCACAATTTACACTCCCATCCCATCCACAGCTGATACTCATGCTGAGGAGCTGAGAGCTTACCCTGGGCAGTGGGGAACATTGACCTATTTTGTATCAAGTGAATGGCCTGTCTCTTCCTATATTTCCTGGTACCAGCCTTATTCTTCTGTTCTGCCCTGAAAATACCCAAAATAGAAATCATTTAAAGAGTCCAGCTCTTTAAACGGTTGCTGGGTCACATTCTTATTGAAAGAACATGAAAGATTTCTAAAGAACCTTTCCTGAGCCTTCTAAGCCCTGTGGCAATTACAGGCACAACAAAGTATCTGCAGCCCGAACTACAAAGTACTTATTTTAAAACTCCTGTTGTAAACTGCTGCAAGATGTCTTGTCATTAATAATAGTTTGGGTTTTGTTAGCAACATTTTAACTTAGAGACAGTATTTGCTAGTGCAAGCTAATCTGTTAGCAAACAGTTTCATGTAGGTTTATGAAAGTCTACTTATTATTTTATACAACTTTTCAAAAACCAAAGCAATTTTGATTGAATAAATGCTACTTCTCTGCAAAGATTAAATGCATGTTCTTTCCAAAACCAGGCCACGGTGCACAGCTTGACAGAATAAGCCAAGCACCATCTGCTTCCATGAACAGCCTTCCCTGGTCCTATTCCTTCTCCTCCCCACTCCTTTCACAGTCCCATCAGCAGCAGGATTTATGAAGCTGTAATGACAACCAGATCAGGGATCCAAAAACGCCAACCCATTACAAAACTCAAACAAGCTCCCAAAAAAACAGCATTTAATTCACTTTTCACTTAGCAATGACCTTATATACTCTTTAGGGAGCTTGCTACAGGTCAAATAAACTTTATCTAGAGCCCTACCCTCTTTACCTACAGCAAAGCAGAGCTCTCACCTGCTTCTTTCAAGGCAGCAGCTCTAAAAGTAGCCCTACAAACATAAGAGATGACAAGAAGATTTACTGATATTATTGATATTGATTATTGATATTATATTATAATTATACATTAATAATTATATTACAAAAATAATCATATTACAATTCTAATTATTGATATATTGCTATTATAAATCACAAAGGCTACAGAATAATAGCATAATTTACAGGTATTTGTCCAACACTTGTTTTCTGTTTTCAGTGAGGTATGAAAGGCTGTACAAGCCAGGCAAAAGCCCGCTTTTGCTCTCCAACAGACAGCAACAGTTGAGCCTCAGGGAATCTGCTCATAAGGAGGCAGAGCATGCCCCAGCATGTCCTCAGAATACACACCAGCTTGTGCATCTGGGACTTCCTGAGCCAGAAATACCATTTTCCTATTTAAAAGCCAGAAATACCATTTTCCTATTTAACAGCCTTCAGTAGATGTTTCTGAAACCTCTTCTGTCATTCTGTGAAACAATGCAGGGTACCATGTGACGAGCTCCACAGCCCAACTACGCTGTGCAGAGAAGCATTTCTTTCATGTGCTTTGAACCCATAGCCTACCAGTTGTGCTCAGTGCTGCTACCTCTTGTGCTGGAGAGCACGGGGAACACTCATTCCCCAGGTACCTTACCCTGCCTGGAAGGCACAAACACATAGACCCCCATCACATCCCTGCCACTGCAGCTCTTTTCAAGCCTGAAAAAAAAAATATTCTAGTTCATCAATCCCCTTTCAGAAATTATTCTATGCCTGTAAATCACCCTTGTTGCTCTTGTCCAGATCTACTCCACTCAGACTGTTCATTTTAGCAACAGCAGACACAGGAAAGACAGGCCAGAACTGCACACAGTGTTCAAGACACGGGTGCACCACTGCCCTACGTAGGGCCACGGTGAAGTTTTCTGTTGGTCCTCTATTCCTTCAGTAATATCTCAAATATTGATTTGGGGTTTGGGTGGGGTTTTTTGACCACTGCTGAGAGGCTGTTTTCATAAGAACGTCTTTTACAATCTTAAGACATTACTCCTGAAGGGAAACTGGCAGCTCAAATCAATACATTGATTTTCATGTGCCCTTCTATTGCCCAGATGCTCAAACTCATAAAGCCTGTCTGCAATTTTTCAGTGAGGTCTCAGTCTGACTACCCTGAATACTTAAGTATCATCAGTAACTTGGTCTCTTCACTGTTCACTGTCTTTTCCAAGTAATTCATCAATATATTGAGCTGCAGAGGCTCCAGCAGAGACCTCTGCAATAGTTTACTGGTGGTTTTATTTTCACCATGAGATTTGCCCATTTTACTGCCTGATACCTGCATTTTGTAGCTTTTTAACCATTAGTAATTCATTTGAAGATCTGCCTCTCTGGTCCATTGCAGTGGTTTGGGTTGGATTTGGGTTTTTTGCCTTTTGTTTGTTTTGTTTTTAAATGAAGTGTTGTTGGGGATTTTGTCAAATACCTTTGGAAAATCCCAGTGTATCACCTCACCTGACAGTCATGTTTGCTCACATGTTCACCATGTGCTTCAAACATCTCCAGTAAATAGATGGGGCAAACCTTGTTTTTGCAAAAGTCGTACCGACTGTTCTGCTATGCATCATGTTCACCCAAAGGTGAATTCTGTTATTAAAAATAAACTCAATCTCCCTGATACAGACAATTGCCTTTTTGGGCTTCTCTGGAAGCTGCCTCCCCCCCTTGCCCTCTCCCATCCTTTTGGTCTTCTGGTGCAAAATCATATTAAGTGAATCACATTAAATTGAGCAATTACATATCACAAGTGGTTTTTCTGTTCTTCAAGGCACATTATATGATAGTGATGACATGTTTACATCCATTTTAGTTATGCTGTTCCTCCAGTCACCTCTTCTACAGGCACCAAGACAAATCCTTTGGTACCCACCTCCTTCATAGAGCAGATATTGGGGCATTTAAATCTCCAACATTCTCCACTGGGATGGCAAATGTAAAAAATAATGTGATTTTTTTACCAGTGCAACTTACTTCCCTGAACGCTTCAGAAAAAAAGAACAAATACACACATCACACACCACCACCCTCCCCCCTACAGTGGTACATTGGCCCTGTTGGGAGGTCAAGGGAATCAGTAAACAGTATTCCTACTTCCAATGTATTTGATGTATTTGCAACAAAAATCCCAACAAAACAAAACACAAACAAGCAAAAAAACAAAAGACAAAACAAAAAAATCCCTTCATGCACTGTATTTATTTATGCTTTAAGTTTATAATCTAACGTACAAGGTTTCTGTACTTCTTCCACTCCTATAATCTGACATGCCAGGTTTCTTTCTCTTACTTGTTACACTCCCCATTTTGCACTTTTCAAAGGAGTTTTGGGGGTTATTTTTGTTTTGCTGAGGTTTTTTTGGTTTTGTTTGGGTTGGTTTTTGTTTTGTTACAATGTCCTCTTTTTCCTTGCTATTTTCATTTTTCCCTTATTTCCTATCAGGACATACTCTTTTTTTCTTGGAGTCTCCAACACCATGCCTTTAAATCACCACAAAGATTTGACCCTTAACTACACCTCTCAGCATTCATTTAGAAACAAACAAACAAATAAATAAAATCAACAACCAACCAAGCAAAAAACAAACACCACAAACCCAAACCAACACCCACAGCTAACATCCTCCTTTTCTGCTCTCTCAGTAGACTTGTCCTCAGCTTTTGGGAGGCAATCTTCTCACTTTTGTTGCCCCTGCAGAGATGCTGAATTCATGTGTGCACTATGTAGCTACCATCACAGGGCAGCTTTGCTGCAACATTTTGGAACTGCTCTGCATGATCAGGAAGCAGATGCTGTCTCTCACCTTATGAATCACTAGTTTGCCTATGCAGCTGCCACTGACAGTGTTTAAAGCTTATTTGCAGTATCCCATCCCAATATAAGTGCCCAGCTCAGGCAGATGTTAAAGGTACATGGGATGAGACACAACACAGCTGCTGCACTGTCCCTTTATGGTCTCTCCCATATTCCTCCAGAGCACTGCTGGCATAACCACAGTGATGGCAACAAAACATTGCCTTGTTTTTCTTTTCTATCCCTAAACCCATTGGGATTTTGTGTTACTTATCTAATCTGACTTGACTTTAAGCTTTAGAATACAGCACAGTTTCTCTGCCAGCTCGGCCTAGTCTGGCTTTCTCTGTACTTTGATACTGCATTATCCCAGCATTTGTCATCTTCCTGCCACATTTAAGATGCATATTATGTCAATATCCCCCTTTAAAGGCAAGCATTAAGTTCTACATTTTACTACTTTGGTTCCTGGTATTAGTGCAGAAATACATATATAACAGTTTGATTTTATTTTCCTTTGTGCGTTTAAGTAGCACTCCATTAGGTCCCACTCTTTCTTTCTGTTTCCCACCTAATTATTTTCCCTATATATTCCCTGAGAAGGGACAAAAGAAGACGTACAGAGAGCATGGAAGAGGAGTTACTGCCTAAGTTTTGTTCCCAGAACCTCTGGATTCACTGTGCCAAGGATACAGGGAAGATACCTTGACCACTGAGTCCTCTTCTTCCCTTCTTAGGAGCTTATCCAAACACCTTGTGATGACCACAATCTCTAATTCTCAACAAGCAGGTCACCAGGTAGTCCATACTTGAATGACAGAACCTGGTTTAAATATATTCCTCGCAATTTAATACCTCCTCTTACTTCAAAAAGCCTGGAAAGATATTTTTCAGTATAATGGGACATGTTACAAGTTGAAGAACTCATTATCACACTCAATTTCCTCACCACCAAGTCCCATCCTCCTGCTGTTAGACTAGGGCTGCTACTTTAGGGGTGAGAATGCCATCCCTTAGCCCTGACAAGCTCCTCAATGAGCTTCGCTGCCTCTTTTCCCCTTTTCTCAGCAACACCAACATTCCTCACCTAAAAGCAAACCTCCCCAGTAACAGCAGTGCCAGGGAGCCCCTCCACTCCCCTGCTTTCCTTCACATCAGCCACCCTGGACTTAGAAGAGCTTTGGCTGTGAGAGCCCTGAGCTGTTCTCAGAGCTAAAGATAAACCATGTTTTAGAAAGTCAGAGCAGGAAATTGAGAAACACCAACATGAAAGAGATTAAATATCCCTACTTTTGCCTGGCAGCAGATGTTCCTAAATCCCAAGTGACATCCTACATTGAATCTTTCATAAAAATCCTAGTTCATCACTATGAACAACACAAAACCAGCCTAAAAAGTATAGAGTGACATATCTTCCACTCGTGATTCAGAGCAGCAACGTACAGAAAAGGTTAAGGTGCTATGAGAGAAGCCACAGCCCCTCCACTGGCATCAGAATGCAGAGGAATAAGCATGGAAATAGACTTCACTTCATCACCAGTGCAATTCTTTCTGCACCACACCTGCACTGCAGTGGTGCCACCATTAAAGAAGGATGTCAGCTCCATATAAGTGATTTTGAGGTGCAGGAGGGAAGCCCATGTATTAAGATTAGAAAGTTAATGTAAAGGAAGCTTTGAAAACAGTTCTTACTGACATTAACAAAGAACTAAATTATTCATACTGAGTGGAGAAAGAGGTGCTGACACAGGTAATTGCTTGGATGAGAAGCTTTCCAATCTCCCCCAGCAACACTGAACCTTTGCTTTTAGATTTTTGGAAGAGGTCTTACCCTTTAATAGATGTTACATGAAGTGATTACTTATCTGCTTTATGTCTGAGTTGTTTAAAATGAAATTTTTAACTCCTTCAAGACTCTTGTCCTGATGAAAACAGCAGGTTGTTAGAGTTCTTTAGTTCATCTCTGATACTCAATAACAGCCCTCCAGGTATCAGCAGATATATGCATGCTGAAGGAGAAGTTTCCTTATTGATTTATCCCAGACCTCTGATCCAATAAGCCATTTATCACTGCCACCTGGACAGCGACAAATAAATTTAACATGACATATTAAACACAAAGGCTATAAAAGGATTGAACCTCATTTTCCAAGGGGTCTCTGCTCAACCTATTAAAATGGGAGAGAGCATAAGCCACACAAAGCTGCAGCTTTGCTTTCACACAGGAAGAAGTTGCAGACACACCAGAAATTAAGTACTTATTTTTTAAACCAAATGATCAATGTGCCTCAGTAAGGTGCTTCCAACATTGACCTAATCCTTTTTCCTGAGGTATATGGGGGTTTTGCAGATTTCTGTGATAAACCTTGAAAAGCCTAGGAATAGAGCTACTGACAAATTTTGAACTTCAAAAACTAGGTTTATTTGTGGCAGGGATATAAACCACCAACATTTAAAGAGATTTCTTCTTGTCATCTCTAAAAAAAAAAAAACAAAACAACAAACAAACAAAACCCACAACAACAACAAAACCCAAACAAACAAAACAAACAAAAAGAACAAACAGAAAAAGGACTACAATTTGCTCTCTGCCCAGGCTTTATTATACACTGGTAAGCAATAACGTTTTCTCCTAGATCCTAAAATTCCATTTTAATAAGTCCCTACTGAGACCAATCCTGGGGTTCCTCAATTAACTACATAAGCATAATGTGTATTATCCACTTCATTGACAGACATCATAGAAAGTGTAACAGGAGTCAAAATAAACTGTGCTGAAAACTTCCAAAGTATACGTCCACAATTTTCTTATTAAACGAATGCAATTTAATCATTTGACATATTCTTTAAAAACAAACAAACAAAACAAAAAACATGGGTGTTCTACCAACATCAACAATTTCAACGCCACATGAAGGCACTCTACAACACAGGCCACAACCCAGCTCCTGGTTCTGCCAGACCAGCATGAAATATTGCCAGATGACAACTATTTGCCTTGCTCACAGGTAGCACATCACACAGTACTCCTACTGCAGCATGACTGGCTGATAAGAGATGTCATTTAAACACAAGACTACATGTAGCTTGCTTCAAGTTAATGCTTTGGTTTCAGATTTCCGTAAGAGTTGGCTTTTGAAAAGCTTCTTTTCACCACTTGTTCTTCTGCTCTAACAAGACCTGTCACATTTCCTTCCTTGCCTCAGTTCTTATAGCCTTACCAGTGTTACTGTTACTCTGAAAACCCAGCTGAAAGTTTAAAGTTCTTTTCTGCATCTTCCCAAATCCGGTAATACTGCTGTGGTTAGGATGTAGAATGCATACATGGCTAATGCCTGAAGCCTAAGCA
>JAWWES010000041.1:60888761-60900840 GCA_035583135.1 Lophotriccus pileatus
GTAGAATGCATACATGGCTAATGCCTGAAGCCTAAGCATTACTCTCTGTGGAATGATTTATTTTTTAAGACTGCTTATGAATTTTAGTGTCATGGTAGAGATTTCTTTGCAACACTTCCTGAAAATTAGAGGAATTCTATAAAGCTGCATTCAGCTTATTGCAATTCTTCAATAACTAACTGAACACATGCACAAATAGACCTGCTGTGAACCAACACCCTGTAGAAGGATGCTGTGCTGAAGTAGGGGTAAAACAACTCCAAAAATACCCTGTTTGCCAAGCTTTCCAGTGGTGTATGGGGTTGGTGAGTTAGGTTGGTCTCACCATTCTTATGAACACCACAAGCAGCCTCTTCTCCAAAGTTAAACATTCTGAGGGAGAACAAATTACCTGATAAAGGAACCAACAAATGATACCTACTGATAACTTACCTAAAGCTGCTGAGCTGACACAGCTGGCCCAGACACATCCGACTGACAGTCAATCACTTCATAGTATAAAAGGCCAGTCCCACTTTTTAAGGGTGGGGTCTTCAAACACAGCCTTTCTTGGAGTGTTGGTGGAGATTGCTCTCTTGAGTGCGGACACCCCTCAAGGTTACTCTGTGAGACTGACACCCATGGGTGAGTAGCATCAGTCCCTACTTAATTTGTTTTGCTAGCTTTAATATAATTGCTTCAATATTGCTTGAAAAATAGTGCACTGTAATACTAGTAGTTGCAGCTAGCAACTACTAGTGGAGTTTGTGGAGTAAACAATCCTGATTAATATATTTCAATCTAATTGTTATCATAATCAATTGAAATAATTTGTTTATATAAATATAGTTGGCTTGCCATCCCTAAACCTCTAGGACAAAGTTGTATAAAGGTTGGTTCAATTACACCTGTATAAACCTATAACCTCAGACATAAATCATTGGCTAAGTCTGGGGCTAGGGTTGTGTCCAGATGGATCAGACTCCTCTATCAGAAGGCATTTGGAAAGCAAGGGGGTCCTTTCTGCACCTCATGACTCAATGGGAGAGTCTACCTGATAAAGTGTCTGAAGCTTCCATTCAGTCTCTGACACATACGTCCACCAAACTAGCATTTCTGTTTACCACACACAGTTGCATCAAGTGTAAAGAGTAGTTTGGACCAAGCCCCTCACCACTGACATAGAAAATCACCCAATCCTAGTTTAATTTAAAAAAAAAAAAATATTCGCAAGACAACAGCGAATATGAAGCGGAAAAAATTGGTTTGTTTGGATTATAACACAGAAGGTAGCTCATTTGAAAAAGTCATTACACTACTAAGATTATATTAGATATGCCAAATCACAATATAAAGCTTTAGTTATTGTTTCCAAATATTTATTGCCCTTCATATGCCATAAAGGTCAGTTCACAATAATCCAAACATGCATATTTTGGATGGATTAGTCACACCAGTATGCTTCAGATTTAATGTATAATTAAGTTCTCCCTCTTAGTTCCCTACCTATAATGTTTTCTGCCTTCTAGTTTAAAATACCAGCCTATTTCAAACCTTAAAAATCCAGACTCCCAAATATTGCAGATATTCCTATTTAGACAGCAAACTAAATGTGCCACCATGCCTAAGGCTTCTGCCTTTTTTTCTCATGGGCAGGTATTACATATTCCAGCTCAGCAAAGCAATCTCACTTAGGCAAAAAGAGCCAAGTGCAGATCATACAGAACAGCCAATCCAAAAATTGTTAAAATATTTTTTTTTTATAGCCACAACAACAAATCAGTGATTGCAAAGGCATATTATATTAACAATAATGGAAGAAGGAGACACAGAGTTTTTAAGAGGCTCACTGTCTTAAGGCATTTGGAGGGGGAGCTGGGAAAAAGCTCAGGAAGTTTTATTAATTGTTGCTGACTGGAACACTGTAAAACAAAAGCTCTCATTATGGAAGATGATATTTAAAAATATTAAGCTATATATTTCATTATAAACTATCAAAAGACAGATATAGGTTGACAGAGAAAATAAGGCAACAATACTTCATCCAAGAAGGATCATTAAATCCTCATGTTTAGACCAAAGATGTTTTCTGACCACTGATGCCCAGGATTCTCCTTATTGCATATTGCAATGCCCAATTTGAAACATCTTGATTCTTGTCCAAAGTGACCACAGGAGCACCTAAGAGCAAACTGCTGTCTTGCCAGAACTGATGTTTAGCTATGGATAGAACAAAATTGCAGTGGAAACCTTGGAAACATTTTGGAGTGGCAATTCAGGGAGATTGCTAAGAAGTGTTTCCAAAAGGCAAAGGTTTCCCTGACAACCAGTGTTCTGAAAGAGGTATTTTCTAAAATTCATTCACAGGCTGAGCTGTGTCATCCCTTCTCTCTGTCCTTTCAGTGAGGTTTGCGGGCTAAGAGCATAAAGGCACTAAAAGCAGTCAGTGATTAAGAAACCCCTTTACAGCCAGCAAACACTACAGGAGACCCTCAGAGCCTTAAAAACTAGTGAATTTAGCTGAAGGTGGTTCAGCAGAGAGTATTTTTGGCACCTCAGAGAGATTGCTAAGGAGCAGGTTGAACGGAAGAGAACTACAGGGGCGGCTGTGCAACTCAAACCACACTTCAGTATCTCAGCGAGCACTCCAGCAGCAACTCTGCAGCACCAGCCTCATCTCATGTATCACACACACACACACAAAGAAACCCCAGTTCATGTTGAAAACATGCAATGGAAATACCTGGAAGTTTCCAGAAAATGCATGTGCCAAACTGCCTGGGGGATTTTGAGGGTTGGTGTTTTCTCTAATTGTTCTCTTCCTTCCTCTTACCAGCAGGCAGAAGGTTCACGCTGCATCTCTAAAGCAGGACTTGGAGGCAAGAGGACCAAGCACTTAAAAATCTCACACAGCCTTTTGCACTGGAGCTGGCAATTCTTGTAAACAACCCCGAGAAGTTTTAAAATATACTGTTAGATAAGACTGGGCTCAAATTTTCAGCCCAACCTTCATCAAAACCTTCTTCAAAAACAAGATTTGGTTTTCTTTTTTTCCAAAATTCTTATCACGAAGTTCCTGTAGCAACCATAATCAAATAACTTTGATTCTCACCTCCAGATCAGGCTGGGAGATGCACATATAACAACAACTGCAGACAGAAACAATTATTTGTCCCCCAGATCCAAGACACAGTAAAGAAGGTTGCCAGGATTCAAAATATCTGGTTTCAGAGGCTTTTTGTAACAAATATAAATTAGAAGTGATGAGGAGACATTAATTTCCGCTATTGTTTAAAAGTCTCCTAAGGCACCACACAGTAAAGAATCCCTTATTAGAACAGAAGATTTTGGAAAATTATCCAGCACTGTGGAAGAGCCAAACTACTCCACAGCAAGCAACAGAAAAAACCACATGCTCTGCCCTTCCCTTTCCATTCAATCCTTAGAAAGTCATCCATCTCCAGAAATACTATTTCAAATCAGTTCAAGGTGCTCATCCTTTTGTCTCCCTGTGGGTCTTTCTCTTTAGGTCTTGGCACATTTGCCTCTTGACCTCTGTTATTTGCTAATGAGCAGCAAGCACACACACCACCCACCCTACATAAATATTCCTTTTTCTGCATCAAGGGAAAGAATAGAAAACAAGAAGCTCTGCCTCTTCAGGTGGATTTCTTCACACACAGCAACCCTCCTCTAGGTTAATAGGGGGTTTGTCCCCAAACCCCAGGTTCCTGGGACCTGGGAATTGACCAATTTCAACAGACACTCCATCGTGTCTCCCCCTGCCTTCACAGAGAAGTTGGTTACAACTGCAGTAGCTGCTTTGATGCTCACTGGGATTTTACTGTTATCTTTTGTGAACAAAGATTCACTAGTATAACTATTTCTGGCAGAGTTTTAAAGCGTTGACAAGTCAAACAGGGGCTGACCTTTAAATAACCAAGCCCTTAAGATATCTACAAGTACCCACTCTGCTGCTGCAAACAAGTATTTCACTGTACCTTCATGGCTTAGGCTTAAGAAGCAGAGTAGTATTTTGTCACTAAAACCAACGTAAGGACTGAATTTAAAAGTAATAAATAGAAAACAAACAAAACGCCAAACAAAAAAAAAAAACCCTTCACACCATTTAAGGTTAAAAACTTTTGATACTATCCATGATTTTAAACAGATTCTTTGCCCACCTGTAGATCATAAATCACATCCTAGTATCCACTAAATAATGACTAATTTCAAGTTCCGTAAAGTTTCTTTATTCCTACTTATGTGGATAAAAAAACCTCTTAAAATAGTGAGGAGAAAACCACGTATTTTGATAAATGTGCATCAAAAATATCACTTATTAATTCCCAAACGACAGGTATGAAGTGAATCTTACACATGGATTTATATAAGAACTTATGAGCTTCAGAAGTCTTCTGATTCTTCCCTGCATCTGCCTTTTTGGTATTCTAGCAATGCTGCATTGTCCGAAGAGGGAAATATGAACACTTCAAGATAACAGCAGATAATAATGTTGACGTTTTGGTGTGGTAAACAACTTTCAGCTGGACAATGTGGTTTACACACATTAATCATCTTCCTTTCAACAATTCAGTCACCAGATTGATTCTCAATGGCTTGAACAACTTGGAGACATGATTTTTTCTTTGTTAACACTAGAAGCAAGGAGGTTATTGCTAATTCTCCTTCTTTCCATAAGCCAGTCTGTAAAAGAAACAGGAGGCACATGTTTCATGGAACAAGCTGTTGCCATGACACAGAAGCTGCCTTATTTCTCCCTGTAATCCTGTGACCGGCTCAACTGGCATCACAGGACTAGAGTAACTGCACTATCCCGGACTAAAAACTGGCATCTGTTTTGCAATGTTACAGAGCTGTTCCTTTGTCTGGCAGAAACAAGCCAAGTCTTGCTGAAACTGTGGGAAGCAAGGAGTCATGACTTGGGACTCCAGTGCCAGCAGGAAGCCACCTCCACTTTGGTTAATCCTTAAGTGCTTGCTGAGAGTAGGGCTCCTCTCCAAAAACATCCAAGCAAGAAAGCTGGAGGTGGCTGGAATCAAAGAGGAAGCATTTTCGGGAAATCAGCTATTTGGATGATGAGCACAGATATCCAGGCAGGGCTAGTTAACGATGCAGGAAATACAGAAACAGAAAACCTACAGACAGGGTAGGCTGCCACGATTGCTTTACCTTCTTCCATTTCTGCATCCGCATCCACATATACCAAACCCACTGGCTCAGGCACCAGCACAACCATCTGCAGCTTTATTAAAAAAGTGTTGTAAGCAGATTGATTCCTATCTCTTATGTATTCAGGCATTCCTCCTGATTTATCCCTCCAGGATCATTTGCACAGCCACAGATTGAAATAGGTATGCTTCCACAGGGGACATGGGAGTGAGCAACAGTCTTGGGGAGCAAATGGAAGAGTGGAGAGGAGCCTGCAGCTGGTCCACCTCTTTGCCACTACCAGCATTGCTTTGGCTGTTCAGTTAGCTCTTAACCCAGCTCAGACAAAATATCTTCCTGAGAAGCACCTGTGAAAAGAGACCTTTGTGCAGCCCCTCCCTGAAAGCACAGCCATGGGAACAGCTGACCCAACCTGCTGGAAAAAGCAGCAACTTCTTAGAGGAGCACAGAGGACGCAAGACCTCTGAATTGAGAGGTGTCACCAGCATAAAAGCAGTGCAGAACTTTGGAGCCTGGCCAATAACACCACACCCAGGTGTGGATTTACAGCACGCACTGCAAGGTGTGCACCAGCACTTCTAGGGAGAGGAACAAGCCTTGTCTCCGGTGCATAAGCACAACCAGAGTTATTAGGGTTTGCACAAGCAAACACAAAGCTCTGCAGAACCACAGTTTACCTAGCTCCTGCATTACAGGCAAAGCAAGCCATTCATCTGAAAGGGAGATCAAATCCATCTCGTCCTTAGCCAGGGCCAGAACCACTAAGGGTGTCATGTTCCACCCCTCGGGAGAGGGATTTCTGCAAGCAAAGTAATTATCATCTCACTGATTAACTAAAACTGCACAGTCCAATAGAAGAGAATTGCCCTGTTCAGCGAAGCTGGAGAAATAAAGCATCCACATTCAAAGGTGTTCAATGCAGAATAAACCACAGTAAGAGATGGGATTTAACTGGTAGTGGTTAAAGTTCCACATACTGCTTTCCTCATCTCTTTCATATCCTGGTGGAAGGAAACGTTATATTTCTAAGAAGAGCTGTTACAGATTCTGCCTTTTCCACAAAAAATCTGAGGCACTTGACTCTCATTATGATCCATTAGGCCAGTGTCTGACTGGAGACACACTCATTACAAGCCATTTCCTCTGCACAGATCCATGAGAGCTCCCAGCACAGAAATGAAACCACATCACACACACAAACAAACAAAAAAATCCTTATGATCTGCCTTAATTAATGAAAAAAAACCCCAAACCTATAAACTAGTTAAAGCATTCTTCATTCAGTCCTGTTATCTTCTACTTGACTCGATTCAAAGCACCATTCAAAACAGCCCAACCTCACAGACCCAAGTCTTTTTTAGTACTGATAAAAACTCACATCTAAATGATGATGACATGGTCCTCATGGGCTAAAAAGCTTGTGTTTGGACAAAGCCTGAAGGTCTGGAGCTATGTACAAACCTGCTAAACCAGATCCTGCCACCACCATTGCACCTATGCACAATCCCTTTTGTGATTCTTTCATTTCACAGTAGGAAACTCTCCAGTTGCTCTGCAGACTCTTTTTATTAACTTATGGCACACAGTTTTGCATGCAGATGCTTTAATACTTTGTTTTCATAACTGTTTTTATTCTGCCTCAAGTACATTCATCACAGATTTAAATAAAAGTCTACCTTTAAGCAGCTAAATAGTCCCAACAGAATTTACTACAACAGCTTGCAGGTTATGTGAATGTTTTGGCAATGCTATTGAATACATTTTGTCACAGCAGGGTAGCAAGAATACGCTCACAGTAGCTTTACCTGACAAGTATTAGTAACATCAGCCATGCTGATGCAAACTAGCAAATAATCAAGTTCAGTATTTAATGGCATAGTGGGTTGTTCTTTAAGCAAAATGTCTTCACACAAGAAAATATTAAAAAAAGGAATTGTAAACAAAAAACATTGAAACTGCAGAAGAAATATAATCACATGGCCCAGTGTTATCGCTCTAATATATTGTGCAATGCTATTAATCACTGAAATAACCATGTTATTTTAAGAGCATTACAGAAAGCTTCTTGTTAGCATTGGCAAATCACTACATCTCCTAAAATCAAAACCAAATAAAAATATTCTGAAGTTTTGAACCAGCCAAGGTGAAATTCCCTTTTGCTGCAGCTGCATCAAACTAGAAGATGAAACGTGCTACTTCCACTTGAGACAAATCTCAAACTACAATGCACCTCTTCTTTGTCATGAAAAAAGAATTACATTCACATCAATGTCTCCTGTTTGCATGGCCAGTGGAATCCTTTGAAGCTTTGCTATATATCAAACTGCTTCACCAAAACCCGCACAAAGTATTTTTCCATTCAGCATTATTTTTTTTAAGTAATACATACATGCAGCAGTGACCTGTAAAAGATACTTTAAAAATAGTGGAGATAGGCAGAATTACTGGTGTGAAAAGGTGTAGCCTGGGTCACCCACCTAACCTCCAGGATGTCAATAAGAGACCAAGATGCAGAGAAACAGCAGCACTTCCAATTTTCAGCTGATAACAACACATAATGCCAGAAACTAGCAGCTAATTAGATTCCAATTAAACTGTTTACATCCTTTCTGAAACAACTGCAATATTTCATCTTGTTTGAGCAGAAATAACCATTTACAGGTTATACAAAACAGCACTGTAGTTAACATGCCCTGTTTAACTCAATGGCAGATTTGAATGCTAGATTTTTTTTAAAAATAAACAAACAAACAATCCACCAAAATACCCACAAGGCATCATATTTATGCAATTTAAATTATGGTCTGATTGCAAAGCTCGTTAACTGCAGAGGTCAAAACATACCAGGGTTTCCACACTGTATGGTAACAAATTAGGCACTTATCTTTATGCTCACAGGCTAAATTGCATCTGCATATAATTCCAGTGGGTTACTCTGTCTGCAATGAGTTTGAGTCAAAAAAAAAACATAAACATAAAAAAAAAAACAAAAAAAACCAAAAAAAAAAGCAAAAAAAAAACAAAACGGTGATACTTGAATTGAATACACTGTTCTAACAGCAAGGTTAGAAGCTCCAGAGCCTAATAAACCACACTAAATAAAGGCAGGGTTTCAGGGAGAGTGCACATCTTACCTTTCACTAAGTGATGCACAACGGTAGCAATACCCAGACAGACCAAGAGCACTTGCATTTTAGTGGATTATAATTCTCCCTGGATTGGTAGGACTTCACAGTCCATTACATTTGGCATGTTCCCTTGCAAATAAAAGATTCAATGTGGCAACACTTAGTCAGCTCCCAGCCAGAATCCTACCCTGAGCTATCCCTGTACAGAACAGTCAGTATTCAAAGGGGTAAATAACAATCATGAGTTCATAAACTACACAGACTTATTTCTGCTTCTACATCACTCTGTAACTCAGGCAGGGAAGCAACTGCTCCTGTGCAAACAGTTGCTTAGAAAATATCTTCCCAAAGGACTCTTGGTTCTTCCAATTATTTTTTCAATTCCAAAACCCTTGGAATTTGAGCCAAATGGTGGATGTCATCTACTATGATTCCTTTCCTCCTATGCAGTCCCTTGACAGAGCTGTTATGCCTTTATTATATTCAAACGGGAATTCGCTGAAAACTGAGCTTGTTGTCCACTTCTCTAAGTACACTTACACCTTGGCTACTGATGGCCACAAGCCTTTCATCCTAAAGGAACTGTCTTCTAAACTTATTGAAAATTTTTCCCCTTTCTTCCTCCTGCATCAGATTGCACGGCACTTTTTTTTTTATTTGTAAAAGTTTCTTCTCTCTAAATATCAAAGTAGATACCACAAACTCACCACACCCCTCTCCATACAAACTGTCTTCAAATAGGGCAGATGCTTTGATGAAATTCCTGTGATAACAAGAGTATTTTCTAATGACTTAAAAGGAAAGATGATTCTCTACAGCCTTCCATTCACTTCTTGTGAGACAACACCATGGCAGGGCTAAATGAAGCTGGTGAGGGGAAAGGAGTGACAGGAGAGCCTTTTCAACCCTAACACCTGTGTGCTTGCCTGTAAAAATGTATTTATTCTCTTGCTAAAGTCAAATATATACCCGAATTTGTTTCCAAATAAGAACCATTTTTCTCTTCAAATGAGATTCTTCTCAGCTTGAAGTTTATCCAGTGTTAGTAAAACTATTTCAACAAAATGTGTTTTCACACAAAAAGACACGAGTCCAGTTAAATCAACACTTTCACCATTAGTTCGTACCCTAAAGAGCTGCAAGATCCCGCTCTGGTGAGACCACACCTGGGGTGCTGCATCCAGCCCTGGAGCCCCCAGCATAAGAAGGTTGTGGACCTGCTGGAACAGGTTCAGAGGAAGCCACAAAGATGGTCAGAGGGCTGGCACACTTCTATGTGGACAGTCAGAGAGTTGGTGTGGTCAAGTCTGGAGAAGAAAAGGCTCCGGAGAGACTTTTCTGATACCTAAAGGGGCTACAAGAGAACTGGTGAGGGACTTCTTACAAGGGCATGTAGTGAAGGGACAAGGGATTGACAGCTTTAAACAGAAGGTAGGAAGGTTTGGATTAGATGCAAGGAAGACATTGACTGTGAGGATGGTGAGGCACTGGAACAGGTTACAGAGAAGTTGTAAATGCCTCATCTCTGGAAATGTTCAAGGCCGGGTTGAAAGGGGCTTTTAACAACCTGGTCCAGTGGGAGGGGAGTTGAAACTCGATGATCTTTAAGGTTCCAACCCAAACCATTCTATGATTCCAAGGACAAGAGTCATCTCCTGGTTCTGTGCCTGCACTGTGTTTAGATCAGTGAGGTGCTATTCCAAGGCTAAGAATCACACTGGCCATAATAACACAAACAACAGACAGTGATGACAACAAAACCTTCCCAAGCAGCAAATGGCAGGCATGAAATAAGGAGACATGCTAACTTACACAGCCCATAACCGCATTAGATAATCTCTACACAGAAAGCAGTCAAGTAACTCCATCATGGTGCTGCCATCCTGCTCATACACTCCCTGCAAAGCACTGAACAGCAACGACACCTCCTTCATGAGGTGGTGGGCCAACATTAGAGCAGGAACATGTCCAGCCTCAGAGAAGTGGTAAAACTGGCCACGCTGAGCTCATAAGCACTCAACTGAGCAGCTACATCACCCTCTCCACAGAGTACACCAAACACTTGGCAGTGGGGAAGCAAGTGCTGATCACATCGCTCAGCAGACAGCTCATACCACTTCAACATCAAGCCACTGGGAACCAATGCCATGCTGGACACCCCTCAGCTGGAGAGAGGAGCTTCAGAAGCATCAGCTACTACGCTAGGTGCCACTTCCAGGCCATCAGCTTCACCAGCAAAAGGCTGTGTTTCCACCACCTGTTCACTACTAAATGTTTTGGATTCACTAAATGATACCCAACAGTAGAGAAGTTTTACTCTGGGAGAGAGTTAAAGGTATAATGGCAGGTTATTACCTAGCAGTAACCTTCACAAGTGCCCTCCACACAGACTGTGGTAGCATCCTGTCAATCACCTTAGTTACCATAACCATTAATTTGAAGTACCCAAAGTTGGTCAGACTGAGGAATCTTAAGGAAGAGGAAAGGCTGCACTGCACGTCCCTAAGACAATACCAGCCAAGTCCTGAGGCCCCATGCTGAAGAGTTCACTGCAAATGCGATGTGAGTCTTGCTCCTGTTAATTTCTTCTCAGAACAACAGAAAATGGCTGCTTAAGAAATTGTGCACTCAATTACCATAATTTTCAACTTTGGCAGACTTGATTTGAAACAGAACAGTTCCAGTGAAGAGTTACTTCGCATCTGATGAGCACTGATGGACTTCTGTTCACAAGCTTGCTCATTAAAGAGCTGTCAGAACTTCTGTCAGCCCTCACCCCCTCTACTCTCTTCTTCTCTCAGCAAACAATAATTCCCACTGAGAAAAAAATGAAGAAAAAAAAAAAGCTAAAACAGTCACTTGACTTAATTTTGAAATACTTGACTTCAGACGTTACAGATCACCTGGGAGTGATGCAACAATTATAGTATTAGCTCATTTGACACCTTATATCTCTTCTTTTTCTCCCCCTCCCAAATAAACTTAACTGCTCAGAAAGCTCTTGTTCTGATTCGAACTATAACATTCACAAAATGGAATCCTTCTGTTCAAACAGCCCTAGTTAACTCCTGTTCAGTGTTTTGGATTGACATCCAAACACATTATTTGAACACACAGACTTACAGATCCACACCACCACCCCCATCTTAAGGCAGATTTGCTTAAGAAGTACATTAGTACCCAAAAAGCTGTTTCCTTCTTAGCTTAGTTAATCAACTTAGAGTACCGTGTCGTCAATGATATGATTGTGTAAGGTAAATACACCACTGTTTGGGCGCTTACAGGGTTGGGTTTTTTTAAATTCATTGTGTACCTTTATAAAAGAAAATCTGTAATTCTCTACAACATACAACATTTTTACAGAACTCTGAAAAAAAAATTAAAAATCATTATCTGAAGCTATGTCATAAGGAAGGATGAAGATATGAATCAGTATTTTTCATTCTGTTTGAAAGGTTTTATTACCAGACTCATGCCATTATACCTCAAAGATATGAAGCAGCTAATTTTTTCATAATTCATTCTTTTGAAGAACAATTTAAAAATCTTGGAAACTAGCTGTCAAAATTTTCATATTTCCTCAATTTTAGTGTATTATCTGGGGAAAACTCCATAACTGCAGGCAAATGATATACAAGAAATAGAAGACAGAGTCAAACATGCTTTTTCATTCAATTTCCACCACCATTTCCTACTGAAGAGTACACACTGCAGAAACTGTTTCTAATTAACACAGTTCAGGTCTGTCATTATTCAGTATTTTTATGAATAATGTTGGC
>JAWWES010000041.1:60904423-60925474 GCA_035583135.1 Lophotriccus pileatus
GCTAGAAACCAGGCTGCTTTGTGGCTGTAACAGACTTTTCATCCTGAAGAATCAGTTGAAATCTCTTTCAAGACCATCCATGATTAACTGAAGGCTGCATCCAGCAACTTGTTCAGCCAAGGAGAAATACACAACACTAAACCCTTAACCCTGAAGTCCTTTGACCAATTCATCCAGCACCTGACAGAATACAAAAGCCTCACCTAGTTTCATACACTCACTTGGTTAGCCTATGGAATCCAACCCAAACTGCAGCCAAAATAGAGGCACACTTTTTTGCAGAAATTATTAAGTTCTTCTCTTCCAGTGCTACCTCTCTTTCCCCCAGGAAAGAGGATAGGAAAAAACTGACATTTTAGGATTCTGTGATTAGAATTTTATGGTAGAGCTAACAGGAAAAAAAAAAATAAGACTTTTCTAAATGTCATTCCCAACTACTTGCCAATAGAGAAGGAAGTCATAGAGTTCACCGCTTCCCACACAGCCTCAGAAAAAAAGGATTCCAGAAGCTCAGTTACCACTTCAATTATATTTCCAAGCTGAACTACTAAGACTGTAGAATGGAAGAAATAACATTATTTAAGGCCTTACTTACCCAGAGAAGGACAAGAATATTCTGATGTCTTTCAGGACACACCAGCAGGAACAGCACATTTTATACAGTAAAGACAAAATCACATAGCATAGCAAAGAGAAAGGCTATTCATAACCAGGCAGCTCCCATAGTCCTACACAAGGAGTATTTCTGACCACATGGGAAATGATATAATGCCAAACAAATATATGCTGATAAAAATCCAAAAGTTTCTCCCAAGGTAAGTAGAAGTCACAGTTCTATAAACACTCCTCAGGCATCCCACACAGCTAACCCATACTGCTCTGGCACTTACAAGCAAGCAGAATGCAGGCCCACTATTTTCCTTGGGCTCTCACCCTTCTTCTCTTACAGAGAAATGAGTCTTTATCGTACATGGTAAAGCAGCACAACCTTCTCAAAAGTCCCAAGAGCCCAGCACTAAAAAGTAGGCAGCCCCAACAACCTTCCTCCTCAGGGACAGCAGAATTTATAACCCACTGCGTTAGTGTGAACCCATTTTCACCTGCAATAAGAGCCAATGCTCAGGAGTGCTGCTCCCTGCCATTGCAGCATCACTTCAGCATGGGGAGGTTAAAGCCAGAGCAGAACAGGCACCTGGGAAATAGTCTATCTCATTTCTTTACTGCAAACATGGCAGGATTGTTTATTTATTTGTTTCAACCTCCCTGAAGCATCAAAACCCTCCAGAACAAACATAACAGACCCTGAGCCAAAGCACATCTTTAATCACAGTTCCTGTGCCGTTAGCTGGCCTTCATTGAGCTGGCCCAGCCTTCAGGGACACACAGCTGAAGCAGACAGACTGCCCAAAGCTATCAAACCCAGCTGCTCTTTACTTTGCATAGCACTGGAAACATACATATCAAAGCAGTAGTTACCAACTCTGGTGTAAAAACTAAGACATGGAAATTGCTCCTTGAATATTACTTAGGATCAGTCTGTAGCTTTTTAATCAGAATCCCCATGACTTCTCCATTGTAACCATAAGACATCCCTACCCCTCAAGACCTATCTTCTTTCCCTTCTCCTTTATAGCCTATTTTATTTCTCACCTGATCCTGTTGCTAAGCCACACCCATGCCCTCCCCCCAAAAAAGCCCTACATATCTTTTGTCTATACAATATCACTGAAAATTTGTAGTTAAGGACCAGAAACATTCCCTTTCACATGCTTTTTCCAGCATTGCATTAAGGAGCAATCAGTAGTGGGCAGTGAGGAATGAGGATGACCTCAATAGATGAAGGTAGTAATCCCTTATTTTGGGAAAACAACAGCAGGAATAGTGTGTATGACTGCAGGCTTAATTATTCCTGTGCTGTCATGGTGGGACTTCAGGGAGAGCGAGAATACCTGGTCTCTTTGAACTGCTGTAAATTCATTCCTGTAAACGCCAAATGTGCAGAAAAACTGGGTCAGCCTGCCTTTCTTCAAACACTCCAAACCAGCTTCTTATCCTGAGGTGCTCTCTCTCAAAAAAAAAATGCTGACAACTCTTTAGATATTCCTCCATGCAGAAGATGAGGGACCCAGCCCAAACAGCACACGAGTGGCTTTACCTCCAGAGAGGCATCCAGCAGTGCAGCAGTGGCCACTACCAGATTTCATGCTCACACCTACACATATTCCTGATCATCTCATTGCATGCTTGCCCCTAAAAACTGTCTCCTTATGCAGCACTGAATCCATGTGAATTTAAAATAAGCCTCTTCGTGACTGTCTGCGTGCACCTACAATAAAAGACATCAACATTCAGAACTTGCGGGAACGTCTGTGTCATTCATAAATCATGAACCAGACTTCTTTAAGCCCTGGTAATTACTACAGGTATGCAGCACTGTGCAGAAATGTAATATTTACAAAGAAATGCCTCAGTAAAATGTCAATATTATAAAGCCCACAATAACTGATTAGATTATTCTGGATGAGAACTTTAGCAGACATGAAACAAAACAGCTTTTTTTTTGATGCTGGCAGAGGCAGCCCAATTTACCAGCTGTAAATTACAGCTATTTTTTCTGCTGCTTTCTTGTCCTCTGTTGCATGCATTACAGAGCTTGATTACCAGCACATCTTATGAAGACTACCACAGAAAATAAAATCTTGCAATGCAGTTCACTTTCATTCACAAGTCACTAAAAATATTTACAGACAGGAGAAATATTTTATAAATATTTACATTATTATGGCCAAAATTAGGAAATTATAGCCAAAACAAACAAACAAACAAAACCCTGCCACAGAAGATACAAATAATATTTTAATTTAAAATCAACACCAACTGCAAACCTCTCCCCCCCTTCTCAAACTACTTTGTACTGCTATTACAACAGGTAAAACCCCACCAATTCTGAATGACATAGATATGTAGACAAAATTGAGACAGCTTGGGAAATAAAAAGGCTTCCATTGGAACTGAAAGGAGATAATCCAATTTATTTTAAATTGGTTTTAAGCTTAATTTAGAAACTTTCAGTCAGTTACAAATGAACTGTTTAACTTCTACATTACAGCCAAAGTTATTGTGATCACAAATATAACAGTGATTGCCCCAAACAGTAAGATTTTTACATTCGTTTGAGATGCCATCTCGTTCCAGTTCCTGCTGACATTTATATACTTCTATAAATCACTGTACATCTAGACAAGCAGGACAGGGGAGTTGTGTTTATTTATTGTTATTTGTTGAGGGAAAGAGGGAAAGAGAACCAATATTCTCCATTTTCTCTCTTGATAGTCATGGTTTACAGACCCCACGGAACACCTTGATTTACAGACGTGGCAGATACAAGCCTGTGTAGTTCAGTGGAGAGGGTGTACATTTTAGGAGTCCTCTTGCTCCATGAATATCTATCTACCCTCTTAATGTTGTTTGTTCCTGTGGGATAAGAGGTCTGCGTATGTCGAAGTTTCATATTTAGATTACACTTATTACCAGTAAAGAGGAAAAATAACAAGCCTGGAATAGTCCATCAAAGATACAGTTAAACGAATCTTTAACAATGAGATCATACAAACGAAAGCAAAAGAATGTGCTGTGCTCATCTAACACCTGTATCCCAGTTCCAGCTAGCTCAGGAGGTCTTCCACAGGTCCTTAAATCTAATTGTGCTGGGCATGATCCAGTGGGCAACTTTCGCTGGTGAGATGCTCCTTTTATAAATCTAACCTCTTGTTCTACATTCCTCTATTTCATCTTTATGGAAGTGATAAGGGAATTCAAATGGAGAAGCAAAGATCCTCCATGGATTTCACACGTAAACCATGAGTTTTGAAGCCACTTTTAAGAACTGTGTGTAGACTCACAGGCTCAACACCATAGCTGAGGGGGAAGGGACTACTGATGGTCATCTGGTACAAACCTCTGCTCAAGTCAGGCCTCCTGGTGCTCTTTGTCTAAGACCACCCACTACTTTGCTAATTTAATATAGCTCTAAAATGCCTTGCTTCAGTTAGACTTTTAAAGGAAAGTTATCTATTTGGTTAAAGTGGGTCTCTTATCCCCATGTTATCCCTCTTGGCTTCTACAGTCAGTGGGCAAACAAGGAACAACTCTTAACCTGTTTCCTATGGAGTAACTTGGAATCTCTTGCTGACAAATTATGACCAAATTTGACTGAAGGATAAAGACTGCAAAGGTGATTAATCTCTCCTGCCAGCTCCGTAAAAACAGACAGCCAGGAGTAGCTATCTCAGTATTAAATTTATCAAAAAAGCAGTGGGAATATTACTCTTCCTTTTCAAAAAGTAATACACAGTAACTTTATAAAAACAGATGGGTTTACACCTCGTAAGAACAACACAGAAACCAAACTACAAACCACACTGCCAGGGCACCAGGTCATTTTTGACTCAGAAGGCAGAGCACTTCACACTGAGTCATCAGTGCTTCCACTCTGCTGCCAAGTCCTCCCATCAAAACAACTTATAGTTCTGGGAACACTAGAATGACAGTCACTATTAGAGTTGTGTGACTTAACCCCCTGAAGAGCCAAGTTCTTTGCCAGCACAATTCTGTTGATTCCAGGAGAGGTGCTGCGGAGAATTCAGATCGTAACTCACAGTGCTGTCATGGAGCCCAACGTTTTCTATTTACAAAAAAAAAAAAAAAAATTGAAAAAATACTTGCTGTACCTGGCTCTGCATAGCTTATGAGAACAGACAGAAATCACATCTGTATTAGCACCACGGCCTTTGGCTGCAGGCCACAACACCATCTTAATAAAAACAAACTGGCCACCAGAAGAGATTTTGGTCATGGATATGTTAAAACCACAAAACTGTAATTAAAATGGTTAACAAAACATAGATTGAAAAAAAAAATCAGAAATTACTCTCTTCCTCATTAGCTACAACCTACCAAGGACACTTGCATGTTTGCATTGCTTACTGGGACCCCAGTACTCTAAACCCCTGAATTATGATGCGACATTCTCAGTCATACTCATCCTCACCATCATGTCACCAGCTGTCAGCTTCCTGAAAAAGTCAGGTTTGCACTCATTGAAGGAATAAGGGGTTTATTAGTAGTAAAAAATTTGGAGCCATAAAGTATCTCCTGGATACCTAACTTTAAAATTTCAGAGTCACTGACGCCTTTTTTTGGCAGAGCTCTGACAAAGGATGCAAAGAAGGTTGTAAAAGAAGTCTCTGGAGGCCTCTACAGTTCAGCTTTCTTTACACAGGGGGAAAAAGATGGACAGAAGGAGCCTTCAGACCTTGATGAACCATGCTCCATTGTTCCTTACATTGTACTACCACCACTCACCAGGATCATCTAAATGACAACCTGTGGGCCAGACACCGCCCCTGGTGCAAAGGGGGTGAAGAACAGCTGTTGAAGGTCTGTGATGTGCCAAAGCAACCAAATACTTTATTCCACCTTTAGGCCCCAGCTGCCACCTGAGTGAAGGCAGGATTCAGAGTCACCACCACCTCATACACCACACCTGGAAACAAGAGCCTACCTCTTGCAGCTGCAACAGCTGGATCACACTGATGGCACGGCACAGCTGATTCTCTGTGTACCATGTGAGAAGTGGGTGAAGAGCAACCAGGGGATCAGTAGTTTGCTTTGCACAATTTTGCTTCTTTTCTCCTTATTAAAAGTATCAGCGGTTGAAACCCACTTTTAGTGAGTAGAGTCTTTAATCACACAAGGGTCCAGTTGCATAAGAGCTTGATGTTACAACAAAAGATGTACAAACCAGTGAACCATCTGACGATTTAGTTTTGGGATTTTCCACCACTGCCTACACAAACAAAGCTAAAGGTTTATGACAGCTGCTTGTGTTTCGATTATCTCTTTCAGGATCTCAAAGTTCAAAACCACATTCTAGAGAAGCAACTGGCAGAAGGAAATTATTTCTAACAGCCCATCCACAGAGGAGGCCCCATTTTATTATTAATTACTCATATTGCCATAGGACCTAATTGTCCCAGCCAAGAATAGAGGCTGACTGTGTTCATTCAATACAAACAGGAGGGCAAGGGCAGGCCTTGCCCCATGGAGGTTGCTCTCTACAAACTCTCAGTCCAAGTTCCACATTAACCATTGCCAGCTCTCCAAAAAGCCTGATCTAGTGCTCAACACACCACCCCATGAGGTTTTAGCTGGCCCAAGCTCCCAAAGAACTGCAAAAGTCATGCATCACAGATTTAAATGAAGATTTCCCTCATATTCTCATTATAAAGTACATCCCACATGCTGGGTCTCAATACAGTAAATCCTGGCATTTAACTTTTCCCCAGGCAGCAGTAGAAACAGGGAGTACTTTGTGGCATGAGGCTACCCACTGAAAGGAGGCAAGGAAGGCTAGATGCATTCTTTGCAGGGAGAGGCGGCTGGAATTTGGTCTTCCCCCACCAACACTGAACAACTAGGTGTGGGGAAAGAGCAAATTAAAAGTTAAGCATTTCATCCAGCTGTAGGGATTAGTAAATGCTGATGTGAAAATTTTAGTCCCAGCAGAGAAGACTTGTAGTTCTGAAAGGGTGAGTGGGAAGCAGTAGGAAGATGGTTACAAGTAGCGGGACGGCAGCCAGGAGAAGTCAGCTTCCAAAGGGGGAAAGAGCAAAGTAGAAAGGGCAACTCGGGGGGAGAGATGGAGAGGTACTCTGGGATCACCACAGTATGTGGCAGGGGGGCCACAAAAAGATAGGACAGTGCACTGGGGGCAGGATGCAGAAGAGCTGCTGATGGTCTCTAATGACAAGAGCTTTGTCACTGAAATGCTGCCAAATAATGAATTAGGAAACAAAGGAGTTTTTATCTGAGTTTTTCATCCTCATTTTTCTTTTAGTTTTGATTGTGTTACAGTAGCAAAACTACCAGCAACATCATTCCTAAATGGCCTTACTGGTCACCCTGGCACCAGTGGGAGACACTGCCATTGCACACCCTGGGCAGTGAACACAAGGCAGTTGATTGCTTTGGCTTTCTGGTTGACCAGCTTTTTAAAATGGAAGAATTTTGCAAGATAAATGATTGGACTAGATCTGAGAAAAATACATGTTTTGCTTGTGATTTAGACAGATTTACTATGAAATTATGGATGAACAGCCTATCCCTCCACAGCTTCTGAACCTCTATTACTCATCTCTAAATTCCCTGTATTATTCCTTAATAACAAATCCCTGACAAAGTTTTCTATTTCCACAGTAAAATCCCTAATCTTCTATTTATATGCCAGAAACTCTTTGTGCCAGGCATTGCAGAATCCCCAGGTGTTACTGTCATGCAATAAATAACAATTTATTCCACCCTGCTGAGACTTAGCGTGCCAAACTGCAGCTCAGGAAACAGGCAGTACTCTGATATTTCAGAATGTTTCCGCTTTCCTGGAGTGTCATCTGTTCTGTTATAGGGTAACAAAGAATTAGACTTGTTTACTAACTATATTACCTTTTAATAACTACGACTGGCTAATGTTGATGCTTTCACTACTCTATACACCTGACACCTGTCAGACACATTATTTCACCAGGGTCTCTTTCTGCTAAAGACCCCGACCAATGTCAGTGACTGCTGAGGCTGGATGTGATACCCATCCCTCTGGCAGCAGCCAAGGTCATGCTGACTCACTCCCTCTGGCTTTTCCCTGCATCCATCCAGTGCCACTGCTCTGGTAAGTGCTTGACTATTCATTACACTGCCACTTGCAAAGCTGCAACTCCTCTCTCCACAGACAGCACAAAGCATTGGACTGCAAGCTCCTAAAAATGCTGCTGATCAGATTTTGGACTCCTTTTCAAGTGGTAGATTACTTTCTGCTACAAAAATAAGTGATTGCAGGAGAGGAATCTCTGCCATAGGGTTTTGGGGCAGAATTCAGGATCCCCTTTCCCAAATCGATTTCTTCAGAATAGAATATTTAACAAGCACATCTTGAGTAACAGGAACAAAGAAGCAGCTGTCAGTAGCCAGCCCAGCATCAGCTGGGGGTGCCTAACTCAAGTTCTCACTCACTTGGAAACCAGGGCCATATTTCAAGAAGCATCTTGCGAACAAGAAACCTTCACAGAATAAAAAGTATACACAGTGTAGTCCTTACCTGTAACTCTTCTTGTTATACCCAGGGAAAGGGTTATTTATACCCAAAAAATGCTTATATGCTCATTTTAGGTTAAAGTGTCTTCTCATCAGCCTAATCTACTACAAGAGCAAATTGAACAGGCATAAAAATACAGGCACAACTCTAAATGTCTCTAACATCAGCCCAGGGAACTGGTTGAACTACTTTTCAAACACCAAGTGCTAAAACTATGATGAAGGCATCACTGCATTTTCTGTTCTTGAACCTATCCACAAGCAAGAAGACAGAAGATACTTGAAATCACAGATCATGAGGCATGTTAAAACAGATTGCAGCAAAAATGTTTAAAGCCAGGAGCCTAAACGTGTATCCCAAGACCTACAAAGAGTTACTCAAACCAGTGTGATATGTAATTTCAAAGCATGTGGACAAAAAGAAGTCAGGTAGGTTTCAATATGAGGTTGGTCAGTCTGCTTAATAAAGCAAACTCAGTGTTTTCCACAAAGACTAAAATACAGATTTTAGGGACAAAATTCCAGGTAACTAAATTCAATAATTCAGTTCTATTGCTTGAATATGGATTTCATTTTGGGAATAGTAAGCATCTAAGAATCTACAGCATCACTGTAACTTCAGCTTCAGAAAAAAACCGCTATTGCTCAACTGTGTTGCTCCAGATTTGCTACTATTTTTACACAGCTGAGCTTACAGCATCTTAAGGGAAAGTTTTGTTATTATCAGATGGCAACAGTCAGTCCTTAATTGGCAGAAAAAAAAAATAAAAGCTTATCTAATGCCCAAGAAATGGAATTACCTAATGCTCAAAGTAATGCACTCCTAAGAGATGCCATGTGATTCCATCTCCCTTATTGGTACATACAGACAATTATATCCCATCTAACTACTGTTTCTCTTTTATATATATATATATATATACACACACACACATACACATATATATGATATCACATCCTTTATTTCACAGAGAAGTCCTTGTAACCATATCCTTACAATTTACTTAAAAATTTGTCACCAAGGGCCCAGATTCATGACTGAGGTTTTATTGATTAGTAATTGATTCCGTGCACATTTTTAGCTTACTGCAGATGGAAAATACATGTCAGCTTAAAACTCTTCCCTTCAGATTTCTACTGGGTTTTATGTTTAGCTGTGGTGGGGTTTTTACCTTGTTCTTACATATTTGGGCTACCCAAGTGCATACAATGCTGAAGCTCAGCAGAGTTATGACAATTCGTTAAACTGCAAGAGTAAGATCACGTGTTTGAGACCCAGTAATTACAGTTTTGCCAGCTCTCCCTTCTTTGGTGGGAAGAAATCTGAATTCTCCATGTATAACACATTTTACCACGTGCATCTTGATGACAGTGCAGTTTGCCAGAAGGCGGTGGGCAGAGATTTAAATAAATCATTGCCCCCTTTTATCTTTGACTTACCCATGTAGCCGGAACTTCAGCACTGGTCTTCAAAATGACCTTGAGGTGCAACCCTGAATACGGGGTATGTTGTTAAGGGATAGCATTCTCCACATGAGATGCTTAAATCAAACCTTTCCTAACTGTTTGTAGGTGGGACTTACGAGCACTTATCAAAGAAAGAAAGAAAGGATTGAATGCAAATCTTCCCCTCAACTCAACTCAGATGAGCTCTGCATGTCTGTCATTGCTGTGCAGACACCCGGAATTATCCAGAACCATGCAATCTTTTAATACTTCATAAAAACTCTGTGAGGTATTCTGGGTATGAGAAAAACTTTTCGTACTCACCTAAAAACCCCCCACAAACTTGTTTTTATTGCTACTATGAATTATATGAACTACATGCTACCAGAAGCACACTTTTAATAAGAGGAATAGCAGATTCAAGTTGGACAGTAGTTGTTAAATATCTTGGATTAGACATCAAATTGAGAACCAGATGCTATATCTGCACAGACACTTTAACCCAACTGTGAACTCCCCATGTGCCTCCACACCAAATGCTCCAGTTCTCTTAAAACTCAAATGCCAAAAGGTTGAAAGCTCTATCTTTCTGGACAAGGATTCCAACGCATCTTGCCTTGTGTGTGTGAGTAGACAATACTCCAGTACTGAGAAGACAAAATCCAAATCATGCTGTGTTCCTGTTTGGCCAAGAGCCAAGCTTTTATAAATTAATTATTTCAATCAAGCCACCTGTTCCTTTTGCCTGACCCAAATTCCTATCTTTATACCTAAAAGTTTACTGATCGTTTTCTGTCTTCCTATCTGAGCTTTACATCTGCTAGGAGCTGGGTTTCCTCCTCTAAGTATCCAAAACAGAAGTTAAAACTGCTGCTGTTAACAACTTCCAGGTGGGAATTAACCATTAGTCGGTGATGACAAACAGCATTTGGCAATTCATTCTCAGTATACAGACATTTAAATCCATCTAGAGTGAATAGCGGAACCAAGGAAAGGCTGTTTGACGCTGACAAACTTCTGAGTGCATATCGAATGCATGTCATTGCCCCTCTTAACTGTGTGTCACCTGTGAGTTCTGAGAGAATACAAAATTAAAAACAAACAAACAAACACAGACAAAAAAAAAAAAAAAAACCCACACCAGGAAGGAAAGATGAAGCTTATATCATTCAGCTGAAATGTCCCCAGAGGTGATTGACTGGAGTGAAAGGTGACTAACTCTGGTAACTGAGGATGTCTTCTATGCTTCTTGGTGAAACACAGTGTTATATACCTATTACTGCTAGCACTAGAAAACGACTTGCTGTGTAGATGGATTGAACACAGTGCAGAGGTAAATCAGGTCTGATTCAAAGGAGCACGGGTGATGGAGAGGGTATGGCAGGACCATGTGGCTAAGGGGCCCCATTCCCAGTGCTAATCACAAGGACTGAGTGCATTATCTAACCTCACTGGGCATTAGTTTTCTTGTCTGGGGTTAAATAAACAAACAAGCCCATAAACCATACAGCAAGTTACAAAAAAAAAGTTTTGTAAAGCCTTATGAAAAAGGTGCCTTCTTCCTATGCATATACACAGCCAACCCAATTTTAAAGCTGTCCTAAAAGTGATCTTTCCAATAATGATTTTAATGGTGAGGCTGCTACAAAACAGAGCAGACAAGTCCCTGGTTGTTTCATTTTTAGCCCATGCTAAAACACTTCTAAGTGTTTCTAGGAATCCCTCATGTCTTTACAATATCTGAGCGTGCATGGAAGGTCTAGTCTGCCAAAAATGGCCAGATTTCCTACATTCACAAAATGACAAAAATGGTCTTTAATATAAAAAATTCAGCACAAATGAACACTAAGAGGGCAAAGATTGAAAAAAAAAAAAAAAAAGATTTAAAAGTATATAAACCATCTTGGACAGGAGACAAACACTGTACAAGAATGAGGCAGAAAATTATGGGCTGCAGACGGAGAGAGAGGAACCCCAAGAGAGATGAAGAAAACAGAATTGGATGCAGTCTTAGTGAAAGCCTTTTGCTGTTAATAGCTCTCACAGGTCTGTCCCAAAACCATATATTTAGGACAGTGACCTGCTTCTTCTTTTAACTACTAAGTTAATTAAACTTTGATAGTGAAAGAAATTCAGAAACATAAATATTATAATCTCAAAATTATTTTTAATATTACCCTTTGCAGCGAAATAGAGCCCCCAATAAAACACTAAGCTGCAACCTACCTTAATTTCTATCAGCCTACTTCAGCTTTAGGCACCTGCCCTTGCTCAAACACATTTTTCACCTTCTGACTAGTCCTAACGACTTCCATCTGCAGCCAGTCTGTACTCATGGACTGCATTCACAGTACAGCACCACAAATTGCTGGTTTCTCCTCACAGTCATCTGCTGCTAGTGATGTGAGTGGTAAAGGGACAAAGGGCACATTCAAGTCTCTACATGCCATATCAGTTCCTCTAAATTAGGAAAATACCCTCTTTCCCTCATCATAAAACAAGGGTGTTGTTGAGTTCACAAGGAAGTGAGGCAAGAAGAGGGCTATGAAAGTCACACCACAAATGCAAGACAGTTCAGCAGAAATACATGTATGCTTTTCAGTCTCTGCCATTATAAATTAAAATCAACCCTCCCCAAAAAAAAAAGTACGGTACAGAATTTCATTAAATTAAACATTATCCCCTCAGGTAACAGACAAATATGGAAGGGAAATCCATAGGAAAGGCAACTGGGCAGCAAAGCCCTACAGCGTGGCAGATACATGAAGGATGCAGGAACAAGCAGTGATTCAGATTTATTTCCATTGTCCACGTGGAAAAAACACCGATGCAAAAACATGAGAGAAAACGAGGTGCTGAAGAACACACATTGAGCTCATTTGAAAAACTCAGAGCTTGTCCAAGAAGAAAGCTCTTTTTCTAGAAGCCCTCAATAAAGTCAGAAAAATACCTGATCTTGCATGTATTTTCCTCCAACTGCCAACTGCATAAGGTATATAAAAATTAGCCAGGTGCAAATTTACTCTGTCCATCTGACTCTGAGAATGCTCCACATTTTATCATGATGAATGTTCACAAATTACTGCTTTATGCCAAATCTTATTTTCTCCACCATTGTTTTGCTCCTACTTGCACTTTCAGCAAAGCCAGGTGTTCAACCTGACTGCTGTTGTGCACACAGACTGCACACACGCCCCTGAGAAAGAAAAATCACAATGCAATACATAAGGGAAGGAAAATTTTTTCAACTAAAGGAAGCTATTTTTTAAAATCCATTACAAAAGGCCTAATTCCAAACAGATGTGGACCTTCAGATTAAAATCTCTTCAGTGATCCCTAATTTTACATTCTTAAGCATTAGACAGGAAGCAGCTCAAATAATAATGCCTGGCTTACCCAGTAACACCTCAATCAGTCACATTAGATTTGGTACTAATCCAATATTTTCTAGAAAATCTATGGAAAATTTACTTTTCCATGACATAAAATCCAGTTACAACTTCCATTTATTTCTGAGGAGTTAAACCCAGATGACTGATTCAATCAGAATCTCTCAGACAGAAACGGATTTCTTTGATGAAAAAGTAAGAAAATAATTTAACTATTGGGAAAAAACAAATTGAAGTCTGTTTATTTTGTGAGTATGTGAGTTTCCACTGTTTAAAGCTGACCATCACTGTTTAAGGGCTGGCTATTATAGGAGGACTAATATTGCATGTTCATCTATACTGGCTCATAATGACACAATGCAATTACTGAGAGCAACTGGCAATACAGGTCCCTGGAAAAGGAACAGTTCATCTACATTTTTCTTTGCATCCTGCCAAAGGTCCAACAATAGTCCTAATTTCCCCTAAGATGATTTCAGCTGCTTATGTTTTCTGTAGGCTAGTGTACAGGATTCATTTCCTCTTAGAGGAAGCAATCCTGACGTAATTTGATGAGCATCTCCCTTAACATCAGCACCCGCTTAAGCAGTTCATCCTGTCCCTTCTCTTTCCTCTGCATTCATTCCTATCCTCATGTTGACTTTTAGGCAATACAGGTAAAACACAGGAAGTTATTGGGAACCAGATCATGTAACCAGTCTGGGTTACAGACAGCATACATCCCTTCCTCAGTTATTTTTAACTGAGGTTAGTTTTCTACCCTGGTGTGACGGTACAAACAGTTGCACAGCTGAGAGCCAGAACAGAGGCAGGAATGACTGGGGGAAATGTAGGATTGTCTTGTTGAGAGATGAACAGATCAAACTACACCTTTAGTAATCCCAGGCCAACACAGACAAGCAACAAAAAATGAAATTCAAGCATGAAGTGAGGCTATGGGTCTTCTGACGGTCACTGTTTCCAGGCACCACGCTGTTATGTATTGGGTAACTCATAGCAAGATACTACTGGAATTTAACTAGGCACAGTGGGCATCCTCAGAGACTTTGCACTGCTTAAGGTCCCTTGCTATTTACCTCTGTTTTTCCCTAGTCCACACTCATTCTCTCAGCAGGATCATGTCTGAGCTCAGACCAGGTTCCTTAGGGCTGTATCCAGGCGGGACTTGAAAAGTCCTATGGAAGGAGACTGCACAGCCTCTGCAGGCAACCTGTTGGACTCCCAGTGCTCATGGGGAAACAGTTCTACTTTGAATCTAGTCTGAAATTCTCTAGTCTCAATTTATGTCAGTTGCCTCTTGTCCTCTCACCATTCACCAAATGATAGAATGGGTAAGGCTGGAAGGGACCACTGGAGGCTGTGTGGTCCAACCTCCCTGCTCAAGCAAGGTCCTGTAAAGCACATTACTCAGGATTGTGTCCAGACAGCTTTTGAATATCCCCAGTGAGGGAGATTCCACAATCTCTCTGGGCAATTTGTTCCAGTGCACTGTCACCTGCACAATAAAAAAGTTCTTCCTCATGTTCAGAAGGAATTTCTTGCCTGTTCTGCCTGTTCCCTCTCATCCTATTGCTCAGCACTACCAAGAGAAGACTGGCTTTATCCTCTTGACATTCTCCCTTCAGATTTTTATAAATATTCATGAGGCCCCCTCTCAGTCATCTCAAGGCTGAAGAGACCCAGCTCCCTCAGTCTTTCCTCACAAGAGAGATGCTCCAGTCCCTTAATCGCTCTCCTTACCCTCCAGTGGACTCGCTCCAGGAGCTCTTTGTTTCTCTTGAATTGAGTAGCCCAGACCTGAACACAGCACTCCAGATGTGGCCTCACCAGGGCAGAGCAGAGGGGCAAGATCACCTCCCTCAACCTGCTGGCAATGCTCTTCCTAATGCACCCAGGACATCCTCGGCCTTCTTGGACATAAGGGCACACTCTTGGCTCATGGACAGCTGGTTGTCCACCAGGGCCCCCAGGTCCTCGTTTGCAGAGCTGCTTTACAGCGGGTCAGGCCCCAGCCTGCACTGGTGCCTGGGGTTATCCTTCCCCAGGTGCAGGACCCTGCCTTTGCCTTTGCCTTTGCTGAATTTTAGACAGTTCTTCTCTGCCCACCTCTCCAGCCTGATGAGGTCCTTCTGAAGGGCTGCACTGCCCTCTGGGGTATCAGCCACTCCTCCCAGCTTTGTGTCATCAGTGAACTTGCTGAGGAGGCATCTTCCCCTTCATCCAAGTCATTGATGAGTACGTTACACAATACTAGACCCAGTACCAACCCTTGTGGGACACCACCGGTTACAGACCTCCAGTTAGACTCTCTAACTGACCATCACTGTGAAGAGCCTGGCTCTGTCATCTCAATAACCTGCTTGTACATATGGACAGGTTGCTGCTGAGTCCCTCATAACCTTCTCTTTTCCAGGCTGAACAAGCTCAGACCCCTCAGCCTCTCCTCATAGGGCAAGTGCTTCAGCTCTTGACCATCTTTGGTGGATGTCTGCTGAACTTGGTCTGGTTTATTCATGTCTTTCTCATATTAAAGGTTCCCAAACTGGATGATGTGGTTTAGCACCTGCCAATTTGAAAGTGACAATCACTTCTCTCCATCTACCACCTATGCTTCTGCTACTAAAAGTCCAGGGTGCTGCTAGCCTTTTCAGCGTCAGGACACACCGCTGTCCCACATCCAGCTTGCTGTCCCTCAAAGACCCCCAAATCCTTTGCCACAGACCTGATGCCCAGTCAGTCCCCAGCCTGTAATATCTGTAATAACTGAATAAAAGATTTGCAAGCTGCTGCTTGATTTTGCAAAGGCATCCTTATAACTACACATCCCAAAAATTCCAGTAGCAGGGTACACCCTAAAGACAGAGGGAGTGTTGGCTGGACTCTGGAGGAGACAACAGTGCAAGAGGGCGTCTGAGTACAAGTCCCTCTGTGTCTGCAGGTCCCTCTCACCCTTGCCCTGTCCCCATGGCCTTTCTGAGTGACACAACGTGAACAGACTCCAAAGACAAAGTGATGAGATCAGGATGACATGCTGAAAATGTTCAGCCTCATCTGACACAAGCCCACAGACACTGTCACTAGAAGGAGGTGTAAAGATATACTGAGATGGCACCAGTTCACAGCTCCCAAGCTCCATATTTGGAACACATTCAGCCTTGTGGAGAATTCAGAACATCTCAGTGGGATTTATGAGCCACTTCACACTTTCCTAAGCATCTTGTGATGCAGACAGGTGTGCAGAGCAACCATTTAACAGGACTGTATTTGGGATAGGAAGTCTCTTCTTCTTCCACCCTTTTTGGATCCAGAGAAGTCCCACCACGTGTGCACTTCACAAATGGAAGAGGCAGAGGTGATTCAAGTAGTAGGAGTGTGAGAGGTTTTGGAGAACAGTGGGGAGCTGGTGGGGCAGCATCGCTTCAGAAGAGAGATGGAGCTTGAGTCAGCTGTGTTAAAGCAGTGCAGAGAAGAGCAGCCCAGAAAAGAATCTGCCAGAGAGACCTTCAGCTCTATTCCTCAAAAACCATTTTCAGTCACAGACCAAGAATTGCTTCTGGAAGCCCTATTAAGTAGTATTGTGAGTAAGAACTTCACAATCATTGATAAAACATTTCTGTGAGGTAAAGAAAACAAGGAACTGCCAAGGATAGGGCTACTCACCAATAGCCTGGCTTCTAATAACTTAACAAGGATAATTGTGTTTAAAGTAAAGCAAACATCAAACTGCATCTTCAGCCTGGATATGAGACAGCCAGTGCTATGTGCAATCCAGTGGAAGAGTTTATCTCCACAGATTAAAATACATAAAAGCCAAGAAACCAAATGAGATATTGCTTAAATTAGTCAGTCAGAGAGGGCGTTAAGGAGCGGAACTTGAGGATCTACTCAGCTGCTATGTTTATGATTTGATTCCCAAAGAGAAGTCTCTGCTAGGATTTCCTAGGCCTAACTGTCTTGCAGATTTGGACACCAAAGCTGCCTTCCATCCCCATTTTATCATGACTAAATGTGACTGATATTTCTCTGCTTTAAAAACTTTACAGACCACAGGTTCCCAGTAGTTAATCAGGGAATCACGGAATGGTTGAGGCTGGAATGGACCCTCCCTGCTCAAGCAGTGACAGCTACAGCAAACAGCTCAGGCAAGAAGATCAATATGAAGCCATTTTACACTTCTTTAGTAGAAATAAAACTAACAACACACATTATTCTTACAGCAAATGCAATTTGAACATATAAGAACACAGATAATAAAACCACTAGAAAATGTATTCCATAAAATATGCTGGTAATAAAATCCCAACTCATCAAGACAATGAAAACAAGCTACCTTCAATCCCATGAGTGTCAGTCACAGAATTCTTATGGAGTGCAGGTTAAAAAGCATATCTGCTAAAATAACTTTCTGAACAGGGGCCCTGAAACTATGGTGTTTTACCAAAGGGCCAAAATTCTACTGGATTGAGATGTAATTCACTGAAGTGGAGAAACATCATTTTTAACAGAAAAAAAACCAAACAAACCCTATGAAAATTAATAAAGCTTTAAATAATGTTTTTGTAACATAAGTCAATCTCATGGCCCAAAACATCAAAGCCTTGGGCTAAAGCAGAGACCTCTGAATACAGCAGAAAAAACATCAGAGTTTACTAAAACAATTCATATTGCATGGTGGATAGCATATATCCTGTACACAAGTATTAATATTTAATGTAATATACTGCAATTTGCTTTTACTTTAACATCCTATAATGGCCTCACTTTCTCATCTCATTCTCCAACAATGCGAATTATCATATAGCTGAGGTTCTGTATTGCCATCTATACAGAAAAGGACTGCTGAAGTTCACTGGAGCTTTGGATTGCCAAGGAGCATAGGAGAAGACTTCAGATCCCAGACTGGTAAGCAGCTCTGTTTGCTGAGCAATAAATACAATTAACTCCTAAATCAGAACAAAATTCGGTAATGAAAGAGTTAAAAAATAAAGTCTTGCCTCAACAAAACTTGAATACAGTAATTGAATCTGTTCAGAGAAAGTCTGCAGAAGGAGAGGTAGTAGTCCTGGCATAATCCTGCCTGCCCTCTTGCACCTACTATTGCTCATGAATGGACAAACTACTTGTTTCAGCACAAACCTGAGGCCTAATTTCTGTACCCTGATATGACTTCAGAGAGGCTGCAGATGTAGCGAGGTAAGAGCAGGGCAGAGATTTCTGCTGGGAAGTCTTCCCAGCTCCAGCTAGTCAGTCAGTCAGTCATGGCATTTGAGGTCCTGCCATTGGCCAGCATGTCCTTGGTAGGGCTTGCTGGAGTAGGAACACAACCCTTCTCCACACATTATGGACAGAGCTTTAATTAAAGCTGTTTTCAGAGGACTTCCGCCACTTTGAAAGCTTTCAGACAGAACCCTACATCCCCAAAACTATGACACCAAGTCTCCACAACAGTTTGCCTGAACTACCTGAATTCTGCCTCACTAGTGTCATAAGAGGTGCCATTTGCTTGTGTCTCACCGTTATGAGTCTGATTTGTGTTGAGGGAACAGTCATAATGGAGGTGGTAACACAGAAGCTAAAAAACAGATTACAGCAATAAGAAAGGCTAAGAGCAAACTCTCCTTCACGGGGCTGCATGCCCAGTAACAACCTGTGAGTTCTGCTATAAGGGTTAGAAGCAAGAAAAAAAAATCTCTTGCAGCCTAGGTGGGGGATGGAAATGCCCTACCTGCTGCTAAGGAGAGCTCTGGAATTGAGAGCCCCAGGCCTGGACTGGAAACTGGAGAGGCTCCACTCTTGCTTGGAATCAGACAAGCTACAGGATTTCTCCTCTCTCCACGGATATCCCCTCAGTATCCATGCTGTGGTTGGCACAGCATGAAGCCATGGTCCCATGGGACACATTCTGGGCTGCAGAGCATGCAATCCCATTGACTTCAAGGGCAGGTAAGCAGGAAGGGAGTTTGTGCCCATCTTTGATTTCAGTTAATCATGTTGACTCATCCCTCTAGTTTAATAATTTCAGCTCAATTCCTTGCACAATCCCTTCTATCTGTGACCATGTGCACCCATGTGTGATCCTGGCTTCTGATCGGTCTTCTTTTGTACATGCTTATGATGGGGTAACAGCTTGCTGCAGCTCTGCTTATCTCTTTCTTCTCCTTCTTCTTCTTTTTTCCCCTAGAAATTGCATTGCCCTTTTCCCCCTTAATTCTGTTCCTCTGTTAATGTCAGGTCATTTCAAATAGCACTGCCTTCATGCCAGTTCAAGTTATGTATCTCTATCCCTCAACCTGTGATTACTGGTTTCAAAGTCCTGAGCCTACTGCATAGGCTCAGCACGGTGGGGAGGCAGAGATCAAGTTTAAGGAGATCAGTAGGTTTTTCTGAAACACAGCTTTATTCTTCATATAGAAAATAAAACATTCTCAACTCTTCTGGACACTGAATCAAGTTTGTAACATAACTCATTTACCTGCAAGTAAATGAAACCTTTATTTGATTAAAAATACTTCTAAAAGGGCATCAGTTAGTATTATAAAGAATACATTCATATATAACCTAAATTTTTTAAGTGGCTTCCCTCAAAATGGATTATGTTCATGGTATCTAACAGAAATCTCATTAATTCTAACAGAATTTTTACACATTACATATAGTTGGTTTTTTTTCCCTGAACAAAATGATACATTTTAAATTTGGGAGAGTATCCGTCTGATACTTTATCTTCTCTTTACAAAACACGTAGTCAGTTAAGATAGCATAAAAATACCATAGAGTGTAGAGCTGTGAGTGCTGCAGATGTATGCACGCACACCCCTTTCTGTAGCTCCCGTGTATGTGCACCATATCAATCTCAAGTTACTTCCCTTAATGATGAACACAGGAACAGTGATGATTTTTCAGTCATGTTTAGCAACGCTGAAACTTAAGGTGCAGCACTCACCTACTTTATACTTCTAATGTTACAAAAGCACATTTGAAAGATGACCTCAAATCACCTCTCCAATCAAGTGTTTTACCCTTTCATCATGACGCAGAAGTTTAATTTCCACTGATGGGGGAGTGACCTGGAGACTGTTGTATGGTTACTTCTCCTCCCTCCTCCCCCCTTAATGGCAGCGGTTCCCCTCGCTGCCAGAATAAAGCGGGTCTATAAATAACTTCAAAAGGAATTGTCTCTCTCCTCACGCACTGCAGACAGCTGTTTACACAGATACCGAGTCCTTATACAGTGGGTATGCCCGGCTCTCATCCTAAGGGCTGTTTCATTTCTTCTTCCTAAAAAAAGCCATGGGTGATGCGATGCGATGCAGGTAGGACCTGAGGGACCCTCCACTGCCGCAAACGCCTGTTCCCAGAAGTTGTGGCTGCCGGCGGCAGGGGATGGAGCGCGGCCCCGGCCCCGGGGAAATGTCCCAGGGCAAGGGGTTTGCGATCCCGTGTAATCCGTCCTTAAGCTCCACGGTCCCGGCTGATCCTCGGCCCCGGGAAACCCCTCCTCCCCACCCCACGAACCCCGCAGCCGCTCCGGGGCCCGCACATCACCACATCTTTGCCCGCGCACCTGCAGGGGGCTGGCCCGGGGCCCCGGGGAGGGACGCGCGTGGGGCGCCCCCGCACCTGCCCGCACCCCCGCGACAAAAGCCCGGGCTGGCTCACCTCCTTGAGCTGCTCCAGCTCCTGCTTGAGGCCGTCATACTCCGCCTCCAGCTCATCGTACTGCTGCTTGAGGGTGAGCTTCTCCTCCAGCACCACCAGCCCGTACTCCGCCGCCTGGATCTTCTCGTGGGTCGTCTCGGAGAGCTCCCGGGTCAGGCGCTCGATCTCGCTCTTGTAGTGGTCCGCGCCCTGCAGCACCTCCTCCGCAGCCATAGCCCCGCCGGCACTGCCGCGCCGCCGGCCAGGCAGCCAGGGGGCGGCCGCGGCCGAGGGGCGGCACCGGCGGCCTGGGGATGGCGGTGGGGATCGGGATGAGGACGGGGACGGCGCCGGGGGTCGGAGGCTCCTGCGGCAGGCGCCGCCGAGCTGCGGGGGCGGTCCGCCCCGCCGCAGCCGCGGCCCCCTCCTCCCC
>JAWWES010000041.1:60925574-60976026 GCA_035583135.1 Lophotriccus pileatus
CGAGCCCCCGCTGCCCGGGGCGGCGCGCTGGAGGCCGGGGCGGCGAGCGGGGCGCCCGGGAGCGCGCCGTCTCCCGGCGGCTCCCGGCGAGATGCTGGTGCTGGCGCCCGCCTCTTCCCGCGGCGCCGGCACCGCCGCCTCCCTTCCACACGGTCCCTCCCCTGCGCTCTTTAAGATGACAGCGTCCTCGGCTCTGGCATTCCCGCCGGGAAAGAAGAGGGGAAGCGGCGCTGAAGCGCGGCGGCACCGGCAGAGGCTCCAGGCGCGGTGGGTGCCGCCGGAGTCCGGCGCGGATCCCGCCGGGATGGCGGGGATGCGCCTGCGGGGCTGCTCCTGCCCGGTGCCCCCTCCCCGCCCCTCCGCGGTGTCAGCGCCTCTCGGATTTTCTCAGCGTGTTGCAGCCATGGCCACAGCAGCAGCGGCGGTGCGGGTAGAAATAGGAAGGGAGATGCAGCCCAGCAAACTGCGGGAGCGGGAGGACGGCCTCAAGTGTTCCCCTCGCTATTGCGGGAAACTGGGAAAGAAGAGCTACCTGCTCCCTTCCCTTTCCCCGGTGAATGAAGGCACATGGGAATGGTCGAGGGAACCTGGATGCGAAACAGCATCCAGGGGTCGGGGCTTTGGGCTAAGGCCACTCTTCCATCACCATTAGCACCAAGTCTCTGTGCCACTGATGAGACAGCGGGACAAAACTGGTTCAGCTCAGACGCGGTCACACCATTGTTTCTCTGTCAAATTAACCGGAGGACCTGATGCATAGATTATGTCGGTTTTATGCTGGCTTTTTGCTGGCTGCAGAAAGACAGATGCTACTTGTCCAGCATAAAATTAGAGTGGTGCAGACAGACAGTAACTGATCTCATACAAAGCCTGCCAGTAAAAAGTTAACACACCAGATTAGGGGCATTTTACATATTTGAACTGGAAGAGTGAGTTCATCCAGAATCAATGTCATAATGTACCACGCCATAGCCTTTTTTTTTTTTTTTTTTTTTTTTTTTTTTTTTTTTTTTTGGTACGAGGAATCTTAAACCCAAATTTACTGTTTCTTCAAACTATGGCCTGCAAACCGACCTGAATTGATATTGATCAAGTTTTGCTTTAAGTACTAGCAGGACCTGTTTTTCACGTTTTACGGACTTTTTTTTTTTTTTTAATATTAATTCTTTAAAGGTTGGCATTTGAATAATAATTTCCAGGGAAAGGAAGGGTTTTTTTTTTATATAGAAGTTACCTCTAGAAGAGAGATATCACTGCCCAGCAATGCAGTGCTGTATTGGAAATCAAAGACATAGATTCCCTTTCTTGCTGACCTGAGAATGCAGTTTTAAACATGCTATGGCTTCCCCATGTCTAAGAAATAGGTAGAAATGTTTAGATTCCTCAGCGAAGTTATTTGAGATCTGCAAATGGAAGAAGTAACACTAATTATATTATATATGCATACAGTATAGAGCATATATCTATTTTATAAATATATGTGCATGAATACATAACTCATACATTGTAATCCATCCTGTATAAACACTTCTTATTTCCTAGAGAACATACATGGAAGAAGCAAGCAAAGTAACAGACATTCTGTCAATTTTTACCTTGAAAGCAGCTTTCAAAAATGCACATTTTTAATAAATTCTACTGTAGAAGCAAGCGTGAATATTAATAGGAAAGAAATAAGTGTGAATACTAATAGGTCAGGAGAGTGAGTGGCTCTCCTCGCTGACTAAATGTCAAAACAAAGAGGAAAACACCACTATTCTGATTGTAATTCCCGTGGTATAGCTAGCCTCAACATCCTTTTCCTAAAAGAGGATGAAAGATTCCACAACTCGAACGGAAAAATCCCACCCAAAATCCAAAGCAGAAGTAAAATAATCTCTGAGGAGCTTTTGCACATTCAGTTCTAGCTGTCTTCTTCAGCTTTGAACCTAGGCCACTGTACAAGCCAATGTTTTTGAGCATTCTTTCAGGAATGGATCAGAAAATAAATAGCTTAAGACCAGTGCTAAAAATGAGTGGTTGGGTCAAGGACAGTGTGGGAAATGGCTGAAGCAACTGGATGCCTATAGCTAATCAAGCCTTGGTGTAACTCCACTTAACATCATTTATTTGACAATCTCTCTCACAACTCAGGGGCAGCCTCACCACCTGCCTGAACATCTGCACCCCGGAGAGGAAATCTGGCATCTTAAAATGTGTCCATTTTTCTGCAATACCTCAAAAGAACGGTCAGAGTGAAGTCCAGGTATTGTGCACTGTGCAGCAAAGCACAGTGCTTGAGGGGTCCTGAACCTACTCTACATTGAAAACATGCACATGCCCATGAATAGCTACCATTAGTACCTGTTTATCCCGCATCTTGCCTCCTAAACATAATCAATATCTTTGTTTTACAAGTCTACTGCTTCAGAAGTCTTCTTTTAAAAGTTCCCAGTTGTTGGGGGACTTCTGTTGCCAGTTGTCAGTTTCTCTTCACCAACTACACCCAGGCTGGTCAGCATAGACACAGATGCATACATTCAGACATAGATATTTAATTAAATGCATCCCACCTTTTCACTTCTCTACCTTTTCTTAGGTCTTAAAACTAGCACCTACATTCTATTGTCAAGACCCTCCATCTGTATTTTTAATGGACTTCTAAGTCCACTGATGGATCTGAAAAATATTCAAGCTCCTTTTGCCTGGCTCACCTCTTTCCTGACTCTGTGGAAATGAGAACAGATGGACAGTTTTATAATATAAATAGCATCCAAGTTATAGGAAAAGACATCACTAAAGAGAGAGGTGCTGCAGCATGACCCAAAGGTGGTCATTCCCTAGTGAGGATCTCATAACTGAAGCAGTGGGACCTCCCCTGGTGGAGATCTCTCACTTTCTGGAGTGGCTATATTAAAGTATGGATTCAAGTGACTGTACAGTGGTGCCAGCAAAGTGCTGGTCTCATTCACCGTTCTGGTACCTTTAGGATCCCACTTATCAGTGCAGATAGCCCTAAAATAATGATATTGGCATTTTAAATAATTTCACTGTCCAGGTATGATCACCTCACATTGGTTTAAGTCCTGCTACAATGTTCTAACTTTCTTTGCCTCCCCCAGCTCAAAAAGCTTGCCCTGGTCTTATTAAAGGTAGGCATATCACTTGCATTATTATTTCTCCTTTGTTTTGCCCTGTGCACCCCTTTCACATGAATATTTCAAACCATTCCAAAGTAATTTAGTCTATGTGTCATTCCTCATATCTTCACAGAACAAGCTTCCTTCTGATTGCATCCATTTCATGGGCAGAAATTGTCATTTGAATTCCTGGCATTGTGATACCAGTGAACTCCTAAACTAAGGACAGTAGGTTCCAGTACCAAAAGTGCTGTTCTGATTACACATTTTTTTGAGACAATCAGATATTCAAGGACAGGGAAAATTATACAGCTCATATCTTGCTCAAGAGCATGTAGTATTTAAGTTTTGGATCATTTAAGAAACATTTAATGACTTATATGAAATAAACCACTGGTTCAACACCTTAGTGGAAATGCAGCTACAAAAGCCACCCTGCACTGTATTGCAGATGGCTGAATCCCTGCACCTACAGCATACACAGAAATCACCGTGAGTCTGTTTGTGTGGAGCATCTCAGAGGACCAGAGCCCAAATCTAACTCCCTGCTGATTAGTGGTGTTGGGCAGGCTCACCAGAGTGGCCAAAGAGGAGCGGGGAAAAAAGAGGTACAAGGACCAATCTGTCATTATCTGTTAATAAAAATGGGTTTGATTTCCTGGAAGTGAAAAGAAAGGAAAGGCACTGAGGGAAGGCAGTGTGGTAACCGTGCTGGGTCTGGTTTGGGAATAAACCAGTGGCTGTTATACTGCCACAGCTTCATCTTTCTCGAGAACTGAATACAAGCACCACATAGGTAATGAATGACCAGCCCGGAGATAAAAGGGAGACACTGGGAAGAAAATGAAATTTAAAAAAGATATTTCAAATCCTAGTGCAACAGAAATGGTAATAGGTCTTAAGAAAATTAGTTTAGAGAGAATGTTAAGAGAAACTAAACATGGGAGCCAATAAACAATAATGTATGTAATGAAAAGTAATGACATTAAGCTGATTAACACGAGTGTCAGTATTCAGAAGAAAGGCTTTCAAACAAATGTGAGTCCTCTGTGAGCTGCCTTTAAAAGCTCTGCAAAGGTAAATAAATTCTTATTTTTTAAAGCCTCTTGTCAGGTAGACTTAAATGTGGTGTACAAGGTCCTGCAATTCCACCAGAATAATTTTCAGTTCCAAAAACCTGAAAGTTGAAAATCACTTATGTACAACATGTGGAATCTCAAAGGAAGGAGGGGATAAAACGGAACACTTCAACAAGGAAATCACAGGAAAGGGCTGTACAGAAACGGTTGGCAGACTGTTATGTGTGTAATGAGCAGGAGTTAGGGAACCAAAAATGAGTTTTACAAGAAAACTACAAAACACAGGCAATAACTAAGCAGCAAACTGATACCTGCGGTATAAAAAAAAATACAGGCTATAACAAAGAATGTGAATTATTATTCTGTTAGACTGAATAATATTTCAGCCTGAAAGGGTATTGCTTTTGGCAAGAGTTGCACATGGGTCTTGGTTCAGCTCCACAGATCTAGGCTGACTCTCTTAATTGACAGCATTGCCCCCAGGCTCAAGACCCAGGACAGAGCTCTTCCACTCCATGCAGCAACTTACAGTACAGACAAAAAATGGTTGAAAGAAGCACAGAAAGTATTATCATGCCTATTTAAACTACCAGGCACATTCCTTTGACATAAGGAAGACCTGTCCACTTAGATACTTTGTCCAAACAACTTCTCAGCAACTAAGCCTAGATAAATCAGTGTCACAGTGAAAACTATTCCTTACAGGACAGATTTAAAACTGGGAGGAGAAGGAAGAACAGGGTTTATCTCAGATGTACAGCAGAAGCATCCATTTTCTGGAAAACTACTACAACCAGGGCTCAGCCAAACTGCAAAATACCCAGATGTCTAGGGTAGCAAACTGCTATGAGAGATGAGGGAAAAATAACTATGTCCTGAAACAACTTTTTACTTTTATCAGAACCTCAGAAGGCCAGGCACCCACTGCTGCACCCACTGAGAGGCAGGTGATGTGGAGAAGGAAGGCAGCTTGTATTTAGGAGACTGGATCCTTTCAGCAGTCACAAGTTCAACTCCACTTCACCACTCTGAGTTTCAGCACCAGGACAGTGTTTCCACTGCTCTCTGGCTATACTTTGCACCTTCCCCCTTCTTTGTATGGTCCATCACCACCACCACCTGCCACTCACTCCTGAGAACTCCCAAACCTCTCTGTCTCTGCATTAGAGGCATGGAGGGCTAGAAAACATCTTAGAAGGTCCTTGAAGCTAACCCCACATGTAGGTGGGATCAAATGCATCTAGACTATTCATGGTTAGGGTAATCTAATATGTTTTTACGGTTCATAGTACCCTACTCTATGTTTTAAGAAACCACAACACATTGTTAATTACTATGTACTTTGCAGCCTACCATAACTTTGGGATCTTTTTTGGTTTTCCCCTTGTTGCTTTTCCAGCCACTTACATCTTTGCATTTTTTTCTGCTGAGGTTCATCTTGTCCATTTTGAATCCCTTATTCAGTATGTCAACATAATTTTGAACATCCTCCTTCCAAAGGCCCTCAATTTTTTCTTGTACAGAGATATCAACAACTTCATACAAATGTGTGATCAACTGCCCTTTGTCTAAAAACTTTTCATTCTGGAGAGCAGGATCAGATCAGGAATTTTCTCTACTTCACACAATTAAGCTTGCCACATTTAACTCCAATCCAGACCAAACCCTAAAAGCATGCTAATTTTTTTGCCATCACTACAGCTGAGGGGATTTTGAGCAGAAATACTCCAAAACATGCAAATACCTGGAGTATTCCTCAGGATCTGCCTGCTGGCCACAGTCCCCAGCAATGCCTGATTTCTGGTGGCCACTTCTGTCCCACTGCAGTCTCTCACAGTCCCGATCAGCCCCATCAAGTTGTCAGTAATGACCCTCCCAGACACCTGTAGAGATGACCAGGAAAATTTGCTCTCTGCAACACCTGGTCCCTCCACAGAGCAGAGGCTTTTTGCTCCAGAGCAGTGTCCCAGGCCTCCCACTGCTGCTTATACCTCAGCCAGCTGCTGTCCTTAAAGCTTAAAGGGACAGGACAATGCCCTCTTTTCTTGGCAGTTCTACCCTGGCACTTTTTAAATCCTCTTTTTTTTTTTTTTCTCCCCAGACTCTCAAAAATCAATTGCTCAATCATCTTTAGTGTGTTTCTGGGAAGTGAAATGAGGTTATACATTATTCCGCCGGTCTCCTTCTTCCTTTTATTATGTCAAGCCCCCGCCAACATTTTTGGAGCTCGTGGATGTGCAGAGCTGCTCAGTTCCCGGGCTTCCTCCTACCAGCACAGCATGGGCAAAAATAGCTGGCAAAACCAGAATAATAGGTAGATCCCATTTTTGAAATGTGAGCTGACTATGAAATAAGAACCAGACTGCAGCTTGTGGTCCCATTTTGACTGATTTTTCTCCTCAGAAGTGATTAGTGTGGGAGATGAATGAATTTCTGTTTAAAGATGTGCCTTGTCTTGAAACTGAAAGCCTAGAATCTGCAGTGCACCTATTAAGTATAGCTTCAAAAAGCGCATATTTCTGCTAAAGTTATCATTTGCCTTACATTCCTTATTGTGCACACTTACAGACACGGATGGCTGAGAGAGAAACTGATATTTTTATGTGGAATCTAATTGTAATGTTGTGTGGATAACATTAAGAAAATTTGATTCAGATACTAAAAAAGGCATATGATTTTGTGGGGTTTTTTCAGTATTTGCTAATATTTCAGCACTCAGAAATAGGTTGGTTGTTGCCTTCTCTCAAATGCAGCTTCTAAAGACACATCGCAATGAATGCAGAACACATAACACAAAGAAAATTACATTACATTTCTATTAAGTGAGTGTGGCATTTGGTAAAGGTGCCAGTTTTATGACACTATCCTTTAAGCTTTTGTTTTCTTAGTTTTCTTATCAAAATACCTAATACAGAATGGGTGGGGTGTATTCAAAACACTAAAACAATGGATTACAAAGAAGGCATCTGGATCAAAGCTACAATCATTTTCCACAGCTAAGAAAGGAGTCAAAGCACAGTTAGGAGATTAGGATCTTGAACTGGAGATTGCCTTCAGTGGGAATTTTCCCACTCACTTTTGGTACATCTTGGATGAAAATAGTGGTCTATCATAAAGCAGGGTACTGCAAACTTAGCCATTTAAAAACCTCCCTAGAACTTTTCTCAATAATTGCATTTATAATATAAATGCTTTTTCTGATAATAATCACAATATTCAACATAGAGACAAGGATGGGAATAGCTGAAACAAGTACTGCATAAACTTATTTCGTGTGAATTCTGTGTTGTGAAATCTAACCCTTTAAAAAAACTGAATCCCATAAAAATTCCTAGGGATATTTTCTTTGTAGTTTGTTTTGCTGTTATATTTTGGGCTATTATCATTTGCCTTATGCCTTTCTGAGCCAGGTCAAAACCGGCTTGTATGCAGTCCCAGCTTTTCCTTACAATCAGGAATTTTACTTTTAAAAAAGTAAAAAAACAAACAAACAAAAAAAAAAAAAAAAAACAACAAAAAAAAAACCACCCAACATATTATTGAATGAACTTTTGAGGTCCAGGAGAGAGGGAGTGTAACTAAACCTGCAAATCAGAAAAACACAATGAGCACAGAGTATTGCCAACCCTGAGCTTACAGACCCAAAACCATGACAATTCCCAGAGGTCTCCTGGAGGGAAACATGGTAAGGTTTTTGGGTGAAGCATTTCTCTTTCAAAAGTCTTGTCAATGAGGATAAGCAATCATGTTGTATTTTAACAATATCTATCTGAATGTACCTAGCTGGGAAACAATAATACAGTGTAAGATCAGAGTAAACCAGTCCTATAGTGCCAGAGCCTTTCCTGATACACACTACCATTTGGGAGGGGGATAAATTTAATTGGGAGTTTCTGTAAGGTTGTCTTGCTAGGCTTTTGTCATTCCCTCTCAGATGATTAGGAGTTTCTGAAAGCGCAGCAGATGGAGCTTGGCATGGGGAGTATGTGGAGGTGGGGTACAGCCACCTTTGGGTGCTGAATGTTACTGTTGCTCACAGCAGGTCCTGGTGCAACCAGAGGAAAAGGCAAGGGGATGCTGATATTTGCCTACCCTTGTTTGCCCAACTGGGCATCAAAGGGTCATGGAAGAATAGGAGAAACAGTCAAATTCTAGCCAGCATCACACAAAATTGGGAAGAGAAATAACAGATGGTAGTTCCTTTGATGCAAGGAACCCATCTGCTACTGCTCCCCCTGTGAGCTCCTGGAGATACTATGTGGAAAAGCTTCAGAAACAGAGTGTGAATGGCAAATGTGAATGTGGGTTGCCTGGGAGAAGATGGAAGAGAGAGTAGCTCTGCTTAGAAGGGGACATGACAAGAAGGGGATCTGTACTTCTGCTCAGCAGTAACTTACTTTGGTAAGTCCCAAAATAGGCTTGTGAAAAGCTGAAACAACTCAGCTATATAGGAAGACATGCAAAGTAACTGCTCCCTGATGTCCACAATGAATACATGTGAGTGACAGTACATTGAAAAAGCCTGCTTGCAAGCGAAGTCCACACAAAGATCCTACTATAGCTGTGGCACCGGACTGCACAGTCCTGCAGAACACCCCACTTCTGCTACTGACATCTCTCTGATCACACCTCTCATTCTTGCCTGCTTTGATGAGCAAGGAGGTAATATATCTTGATATTATATAACACTGATGCCTGACAACTACCATTTATTATTCCTTTTAAAATTAATAAGTTCATGAATCTTTCTGTTTTTCAGGCTGTCTGCAAACTAAGGCAGCTGTTACTGTCGCATTTATCTATAGGATATGAATGGAACAATGTCTGCAAAGACAGAGATATCAACTTATCTGAAAGAAAGATGGTACTCTGGAGCATTCAGTACAACCATGGGAAAATGAATGTGGGCACCTGATCATCTTCCTGCTTCTGCCTGACTTCCAGCTGCTCTGATGTCAGCTGCAGATCACTCAAAGCTGTTGTTGACAAGCAACTGAATAAATAGGAAACACCCTTCAATAACAAAATTCACCACCATGGAGAAGAAAATACAAGTGCCCAGCTAAAAGGAGAAAACCAAATACTAACCCTACCCTCTTTCTTGCTTTTCTTTAAGAGCATTCCCTGTCCTTAACATTGTCAGAAAATGGCAGCTGCTACATTTTAAGAGATGTGGCAATTTACTGATAATAGATGCAGAGGGGAAGGTTGATTTGCAAACTTGTCACAGATTCTCTCTGCAAGGGATCTATCAGAGTAGAAACGTCTTTTGAAAACGAATGAGGGACTTGTTTTGAACATAGGAATGGTCAGGGGAATCAAGTCTCTTGGCTGACCTCTGTGGCCATTAGCTGGTATCCTTTGACTCCAATCCATGGAAAGCTGGAAGAGACACACACACATATGCTGCAAGGTTATCCAAAGAAAAGGGCAAGCAGAATATCTTTTTTTCATTGTCTCTACAACAAGCAGTTGAGATTTTGTATCAAGTAAAATCAAAACAAGACTTAAACACCCTCAGACACACATTTATTTATACACTTGTTTATAAATAATATTACAGGATCATGATGACTTTGCCTTGATCAGGGGTTGAGCTACTGAGCATAATGAGCTATGGTTCATAGGATAGTACAAATGGCTAAGTGAGATGAGCCTTGGGATGGGCCATGGAACAACAAGCCATTGGAGAACAGTATCTGAAACTGCTGGGAAGGTGTTATTGTTGTAGATAGATTTGTCTGGTAGCCTGTATCGAACACCGTCTGTCAGCCCCTGAGCATGAAAGAGTAATAGAGACTGGGGGGAGGCATTGCTCTGAATATGTCCAACTTGTCATGGAAGCAGATTGCTGAAGGTGGAACCATCACATGTTGACACTGAGCTGCTGCCCAGAGCCTGCCATGGGGACAGGTTGGACAGAGTGAGTGTCACATTTCCCTGGGCTTGACTGCACCAACTCACCGTGCATGGTTAAGGTCTCAGTTAATTCTGTGGGTCTGAGCACATATATGTGCAGCTTTGCCAGATGCAGCCTGTCCCATGCCTGGTGAACTAAGTAGGGCTTGTCAGGATCACATTGTCTGGTGTTTCTCTTCTACCTGTGACAGATGGGAACTAGAAAAATAGGAAAATAAGAGAAAGAGGGATGGAGTAATGACTCTGACAATATGACAATAAGACAGAAATAAAATCAGAAGATGTATGGGACATGTGTGAGACTTCACTGACCGGCTGAAAAAGGAGTTGTCAGCGGATCAGAGACAGAGCCAGGGGTGGTAGGGATTTGTCCACCCAGTGCAACCTTCATGGATGGCAATCTGCCATCTGATCCTTGTCAGGAATGTCTGGGGATATGACCGGAGAGTGAAATGGGTCCTCCCTTCCTGGCCCTTCAAGAAACACAGCTAAAAGTACATTGCTGCCCGTGGGAAAGAGATGTCAGGAAAGGAGCTGTTTGAGATGACAAGCCAGCTGCCTGCTCCAGCACATGGCTCTCTCTGCAGTCTGGGTCGGTGTGTGCTCCAGATTTTACTGTCTTGATAGAACAGTCTGAACAAAAATATCAAGAGAAAACTTACTTGGGTGACTAAGCACTTAAAAATGAAGTAAAAGACTTATTATAGCCAGCCTGATAGATGAAACGATGTTGAAAAATGAGATTATATATGGGAAAGCTGTTGGCAGCCTAAGAGGAAAAGAAACCTCACTATTAAGCAAAGTTTCTTTTAAACTACTGCTATTAATCGGCTGGTTGTAGTGATTGGATGCAATAAACGCAGGTAGAGGTTACATTAGCTGCTCTGAAACTCCTGGTTTTCCTTTTAACCAGTAATCTGTTTAAAGAGAAAAGCAAAAAGTATTAAAGGTGACCAAAATTTCCTGGTGGATCACTTCCCTGACCCTGCACAGCATCACAAGCTGCCAGGCTGGCTTGGGGAGCTGGGAGGATGGGGATGCTGGCACTGCCCGAGGCACAGCTCCCCAGACATTCTCCCACCTAAACTGACAGGCTGTCCCAATTTAGGATTAGTTTAAGCATGGCTAAACTGCTTCCTCTGACTGCAGTTAACCTATAAACAACTAAATACTTAAATCTTTGGGGCCTGAGGTACTGACTGTCAGTGTGAATTTTAAAAAAGCCTTTTAAGGTAAAGGTCTCTGCCATCTTTTGTTTCATTTTCTCCACATCATGCAGATCTGATGTTTTCACTGGATGGCTCTGTATTAATGGTGTGTCTTCCTTGAGTTAGGAATGAGATCTGAAATAAATCAGTACTTCCCTAGACAATGCTTCATGCTGAGTGTTGCAGACCTGCCAACGTGCATGAAATATCACATTTACCTGCTCCAGACCACAGGACACCTTGTCATCTTAACCACTGACACAGCTCCATGCTGACCAAGGACAGCAGAACTGGGCAATGCCCAGGATAAGTGTTTGGTCTTTCAAATGACAAAAGTAGGTAAATTCCAGATGTGTCTCTGCACTTCCCACTGCATCATTTGCAGACGTTTCTGAACAACAGGGAGCAGCAGGCAGGGACAGCTCATGCCTACTGCAAGAACGATTTGCCATAGGCATCAGTGCTTTACATTTCTGCTCTCTGGTCTGCCTCACAGGTTTATATGCCAGTAGGTCCCAAGAAACTTCATTTGGTTCCCTGGGAGACAAAAAAAATCTTCTTGTTTGGTCTTTGAGAAGCTTAGTTGTTTTTTTTTTTAAAAAAAACCCTTTGACACTATGCAAGACTATGCATATTCCTCTTCTTTTTGTCCTCTCCCCTCCATTCCCCTTTATACTCCCTGCTGTCCTCAGGCTTTTCTTGCCACCCTACCACTGGCAGTACTAAGTTGTCCAACAAAAGCTACACTTCTTTAAATGACTTAGTTTCATATTTACACTGCATAAAAGACAAGAAACCTGTGTCCTGCAAAGTAGAAGTAAAAATTCACAGCATTTCTACATATAAACTCTGATTTAAGTAATACTGTCATCGCTGCTGGGTTCAGCTGCTATGTACTGACAGGACACGGATAAAATATATATGTGATGTATCTCCATCCTTAAAAACACATATAAAAGAGCTATATACCAATGAGACCAATTATTTTTCACTCAGTATAATGAAATGTGCCAAAGCCAGCAAGGCCTCGTTGTGAACATATCGATCCCACATCTAAGTCTGTTCTGGCTGCAACATCAGAGGGGTTCTCAGAGCTCCGCCCACCCCCAGCATTATTCTGCCATCCCTTGCAGCTGTCTTTCTAACCTGTTCTTGAAAATTTTACTCATGGAGACTCCACAGTCAGGAAACCTGCCTGTAGCTTCTGCCTTCAGTTTACAACTGAAGGAAATAGTTTGCCTGATAATATGGAAGGCAAAGCAAGTTGAAAAGAATTCTTATTTATATTACTGTTTCTTTTACTCTAGGCTGCTTAAAAACTGGAAGCAACCATGAGGGGAAAACAAAAACCTTTTTCTATGAGATGTGGCATATAAACCTCTATCACTTTTGGGTTTTTCCACTTTTTTCCAGAAGGGCTAGTGCTTCAGAGATGCAGAATTGAACTTGCTAGCCAGGAGTTACAGAAAGATCTGCCAGTACTGCACCGACAACAAAGCAGCAAGAGAAAAGCACCACAGATGAATGCAAAGCAGTGCACATGGTGAAGAGTGACCTTAATTCTATGTCCCCAATAGCAAGTTCTCCTGTCAGCTTTTATCACCAAGTATTTTCCTACACCATTACAGATAGTTCTTTGGAAGATGAAGCTTCATACCCTGTGACCATCAGAAAGACCAGGGAGGGAATATAAACTATCATTTGGTACTCCATAAAACTATGGTGTAGCCAGTCTTGTGTGAGGCTCTGGTCACTTCATAAATGAGATTTTACAAGTAGAAAGGATACAGATAAGCAGGGTCAGATTGCTCAGAAACAGGAAACAATTTCTGCTGTAGAAGAAAGTCAAAAGATTTGGTTTCCTCAGTTTGGAAAAGAGATTAACTGAGGACATGATAGAGGTCTAGTGAAACATAAATCATGTAGAGCAGGTGGCGAGGGAATGATTAGTCATTATTTTTCATGAGACAAGAACTACAGGGCACGAAATGAAATCATCAGGCAGCAGGTCAAAGACAAATGAAAAAAAAGCACTTGCACATGTAGGGCCTAATTGCATTGCAGGACATAACACCCTGTTTTGTTTGGATGCCCAAAGTATAATAAATTCTGAAAGCTACTAGATGGGTTCACAGAGGGAAGGTCTGTCAAGGACAGTTAGACAACATAATATAGATACACTCTGCAGATGAGAAAGTTTCTAAACCAAAAACTGCTGGAAACTGGAGAAGTATCTTGGAAAAACTATGAATCCAAGATTTCCCTGGGTTTATAGCTTTTTCTTTGCTACTAGTGGCTATAGTAGAAAGAGAGTATATAGGATGGGGTATATGGACCCTTGTTGTGATATAGTACAGCAATTTATCTGTATTTCATCTGAACTATGTACAAATGCTATGTAGTCAGAAATGGGAAATCATATTAGAGTAATTGATGCTGATTGTCTCCATGAGACCATCAAATATGTAAAAACAACACTACTTTTCCCTTATAGAAAATCTACATATCTTGAATCATAAAGAAAGTTCAAAATTTTAAAGTTGGAGGAGTGGAAACATGGTAACAACAGAAATTTGTACAAATGAGGGGAGGGAGGGAAGAAAATCACAATGAACTAGACCTCCTGGAAGGTTGAAATGTGCACTCCAGTGAAATCACAAGTTTTTGCATTGTTTGGAGCAAGACTAGGATTTCACGTGGAGGATTAAACTGTGCATAGTCAATAGGGCAAAATGATGACAATCCCATATCTGCAATTTTTCTCACTTACCAGGGGTGGGAGGAGAAATTAGAATTTATTTTTTTTTTCCCCAAAAGCTGACTGAACTCAGAATTTGGTAGTGAAATCAAGGAACTAAGGAAACGCACAGAAATTTTGAGGTGAATAAAGACTGGAACACCCACGTACCCCCAGTCATTTCCTTTGCATTGTCTGTAAAGGTGATGCCAAGGAAGACAGACTTATACCAAAGTAGTCCCTTATGCATCAGTATTTAATTTACCTTCCAAAGGTAAATTTACAATGGCAAAGTTACATTAGGAATTCAATCAACAGGAGATCTGATTTCCATTATGATAAGGAATTATAATTACTAGGGCCACCTTGACAGATAGGTACTGTAAGAAATTAGTATTACTAGAAGATAAATCTGTTTATTTAGCTAAAATAATGAACTGGTTCACCTCAGTGCCTCTATAACAGATTTTGAGAAAACATTCTTCAAATAACACATGCCTAAGAAAGATAATATTAATCTCAATTCACAGGACAACTAGGATTAATTATTGCAATCTAAAAACTACTTCAGATTATTCAGGTACATACTAGAGACTCTTTATATCCCCACCGAGCCTTTTAACTTTAGAATGTTATTCTTTAAAGACAGTGATTATGTATAATTTTTGTTCCTACACATATTACTGAAATTTAAATCACAATTACCACATAAGAAGATGCAAGTAGTGTCTTGATACAATGCAATGCCCAATTAATTTGCCTAGATACAAAGAAAAGTTTTGCTTCCATTTAATTTCTGCATTTCTTTAAATCCTTTCAGAATTTAAAACTTAGGAGTAGGTGGTAGATATTTTATTTGGGTTTCTTTCAGCATATTTCAACTGAAATGTTTCAGCATATTTCCTTGTGGGAGGGTGTCATTTATACATTTTTTGGAAGGAATCTTTATAAAATCCATTTGCTTCTTTTCATGGGATTTTCCTTCTCCCAAAGATTTGCATCCCTGGTATCACTGCCCATGAAGAAGGGTGCATGTATATTTAAAAGATATGTTGGAAAAGGGAGAAGTTCTTAAATAATTTTCTTCAGCTCCACTTTTCTGTACTTCTGTGATTTGCATTTTTATCAGACCTCACTTGTGTCAGAAAGGCAGCAGGAATAGTTTTTGTTTTCCAACAGAAATTTCCATGTGGGTCAGCTTTTTTGATCTTAGAATATTCTGCAGTACTGGAGAACAAACCCAGACAAATCATCATTAACACATGGAAGCTGGAGGTAGATAACTGGAAGGTTTTGGCCCCATTTTCCCTCTTATTCAGCCCAAACTACTTTATTTTTAGATTACATTACTTTGTACCCCTTCCACAAATACTCCATCTTTTCACTTTGATTGCAAATTCATAATTAATTTATATTAACACATTTAAATCCAGAACAGGCACTCATATAATGATTTGCAAATTTGAACAGTTCTTCGCCATCTCCTGTCTCTTCCTCCATTTATCATCTGCTCCCACGGTTTCTTACCAGAATTAATAAACTTTAATTCAACTGTTAAAGCCCTGGATAAGCTCCATATGCAAAAGCTACAATGCTGAGCCCAAACTTCAATTTTCCTGTATCTTGTGCAAACGGGGTTGGCTGTTGATCAGCACTGTGTCCTTCAAATCCAGGGCTCTCGGTTCCTATGCCAGATAAATGCGCTGTAGCCAACAATTTGTTGTTGTTCATTTACCCAACCTAGAAAGCCAGTGCTGGCTCACTCGTATCTTACCTGCAGCTTGTGCACAGCCCAAGAGCACCCCAGGCTGTGTCTGGTTTTCTTGTTCATGGGCGATGTGACAGAGCAAGGTACTCACAAAGCCTTAAGAGGAACATCTAAACACAAGCTTTACTCTAAAGACTGATCTAAAAATTATACAAAGCTAAGGCTTGCTAACAGCAAGACCTGCAAGCAATTCCTTTCTGTAAGCTTTTTTCACGCCTCCAGTCCTCACCTGCCAGGCAGGCAGCTTCTGCTTTGTTCTGCCCAGTTCCAGGCCAGATCTCCACCTTCTTACTCTGTCCAGAAATGGATCATCAAAGAATTCCTTCTTAAAAATTTCCTGCCTTCTGGTACCAGATGGCTTTCCTCGAGGACTTGCATGCCTTGCCAGATAACACAAGGCTTGTTACAAGCTCCTCAGACAGGAGCCAAAGTTATTCTGATTACTTTAACTAGGTCTTTGTTTATTTGCTCTTCAGAAAATATTAAAGCAACCCAAAGATCTAAGGTTCTAGTCAAAAGTAATTCATTACAACTATTTTTGGTTTTGCTGGTGTACATTTTTCAACAAGCACCATCAAATTGACAATTAATGTATTTCTGATTATTTTTGGCCCATTAGAGCAGCACAGTTACTACATGCCAATTTCCAAACCCAGCTGCATCACTTTATTGTACCAAGCTTACTTTGATTTTTCCAGTTCACATGAGGAAGTAGCTTTTGATAACTGGGTTAACAGGAGGACAAATTTTAATTACGGTAAAGTACTTTTCCTGAGATCGTTGGTAGCCGTCAGCACTAAAGCATTTTTATGGAACTCCTCCTCTGTCTTATAATGTTGCTTTTTCTTACCCAGTTTGCATCATTGTTCTTTCTACTGTGGCTGACAAATGAAGTAATTTTCATAAATAGCAATCTAGTGGTTTTTATTTAAGCACCAAGGGACTAAAGTACACAATTTTACTAAACAAATCTCAATATACTTCTAAAAAACAAAAAAAAAAATCAATACAAAATGACTAAAAATTGCATGAAGATCTGATGCATATTTAATATGACTACTTTTTCTCTGAGAAGGAAGATGCAAAATGAGATATTTCTATAAACATAGGGATTTTTTGATTACTTATTTAACTCTTTGTCCTGCTGGCAAATTAAACATCGTTTTGGCAGCATCGTGAGGTCAAGTATTTGTGAGTTTATACTGCACCACGCTGCAAGGCTTTCCTTGCAAAGTCCACGTACCCAAATTAAGCATGTGCACATTCAGGAAGTATTTACTGTGCTAATTCTTAATCCATAAGTACCAAGAAATTTTACAATGTGGCATTTTCTTTTGTGAAAGGGTCAGTTTCTGTTCCTGCCTACAAACCACTGAGGTGTGTGTGACACCAAGCCTTGGCCCAGCTGAGCTGCTGTGACTGATGGGCTGAAAAATAAAAGCGGATAAACTTGATTATCAAGGTGAAGAGGTGATTGCCTGATCCAGGGGCAGGTGAGCTTTTACCCTCGGTGCTAGGAACAGGCTGCCCAAGGAAGTGGCTGGGTCACCATCCCTGGAGGTATTCAAAAGATGTGCAGATGTGGCACTGAGATGTGTCGGTTTCACCGTGGGCTTGGCAGTGCTGGGTTAATGGTTGGAGTCCTTGATCTTAAAGGCCTTTTCCAACATAAATGATTCTACAGTTCTATGACTGCAGATCTCCCATGCACAAACCACCCCCAGCCCCGTGTCCAGCACAGTTTTCAATGTCCCCCTCCTGGCATCCCTGGATGTTTGCTTCAGCAGGGTAAGACCCGGCTAGCTAAGAGAAAACAAACGCTTTTCCTTAAGTATCTATCATAGCCTCACCCTCTCCAACGATGTCATTCATCATCACTTCAACTACAATATCTTGTCAAATGTCTTTTTTTTATAAGACGGGCATGGCAACTCACATGCCTTGTTCGTGGCACTGGCAATGGCTTTCCTGGGGCCTGACACCTTCCCTGTACGCCACTGAAAAAAAATGAATTTACAGCGTAGGCGCTTGCAGACATCTCACTTGAAAATTAGGAAGAGGGAGCCTGCCATGTGATGAACGTGTCAGAGAAGCTGCCACAGTCCCAGGCTGTTCGTGGCCCCTTCCAGAGGAAAACAGTGCCACTCCAGAGGATTGTTTTCGGCTTTGTCTGGCTGGCGTCAGAAGCTCCCCGCCCGTCTGGGTTTAAGGGTTGCAGAAGTAGACCCCAAACGTTTGACAATTTGAAAAAACAACAAGGTTACTTTGTTTTCTGTGCCAATTTTTCATTGCCTCGGTTGCTCTGCTGGCAGGCAATTTCATGAAGATACGGTCTGATAAACTGACTTTGAACACTGAATCAATTGTGTGACTTAAAGTAAGAGCCCAGACTCAGCCAGCAAGTCATAAAGCAAAAAATTCATTAGAAAGGGAGCTGCAGTAAGCCACTCTAATAAAGGCCATCCTAATAATTTTATGTTCAAAGCAGCTTTTAATGATAAATAATACTGTGTTTGAGAAGTAAAGAGACTGAAATAATTGTTTATGAAATTGCAATATATAGTTAATTTAGAAGAAAAGGAAGATTCACAGACGTGATGATTTTAAATCCTTTTCCACAGAGCTGCCTGATCCAAAGGCCATGAAAGACTGGTGGTTATTAAATGAGATCACTCACAGTATTTCTTTTCCTCTTTCTAGCTACAGAAAGGGCAGTAAGGAAAATTAGACGGACAAATCATCCCCTAGATGGAAAGAAAAAGCAGAGCAAAAGAAAATCCATCTGTTCTCACTCGTGGAATTTCATGTTATCCCATATAAGGACAAGTTTCTGCAGCACATGAATCAAAAATCCTAAAATCCTGAGTGTTATAAAATTGCCAGGACAATTGCCAAGTGCCAGTTTCAAAGCATCTGTATGAGGCTAAGACAAAATTCAGGGCACTTTGGGATTCTGGTGCATGGTAAGCTGCACTACAATAAATGGCACAACAGATTAATATTTCATGTCTCTCAAACTGAGGCTTTTCTTTTTAATAGGAGAGAGACAGAGCAGAAGGGAAGGGATGATCAGCTTAGCCTCACTGCCAGCAATCAGATGGTCTAGTGCCCTCTAACCAGACAGTTTGTGCCCCCCACAACACTCCTGCCCCAGGGAGGCCTCCAGGAGAAGACACCACTGTAACCTCTCAGGGCTGGATGCAGGAGGATGCAGAGACTAAAAGCCATTAATGCTGCAAAAAAAAAGCAACAGAGAGCAACCCACGGAACTGGTATGAAATGTAGAAAATACTGGTGTGAAAAATGTGTGCTGTCCCACAAGATGAAGGTTATTTGAGAGGACTAAGCGATAAAGATCACAGGTAACATGTTAATGCAAGGCTAATAACAGCAAACAAGGTTTGCACACCCATTAACTTATATTTCGCCTCAACAGTAAAACTACATTTTCAAAGCAGAGTTGTCATAAAAGTTACACATGTACAGCACTTTATTTACAATAACATAATATGCACTGATTTTTATTAATATACTGTCTTTGCTTCAATTTTCTTTCTGTTGTAGTGTAAATCCCACTTGGGCATTAACTATTCAGTCGTAAGTTTTAGTGGTCTACAGCTACAGTGGTAATATCTGTACACTTGGTCACACCACATCCCAGGTGGAAAGAGGCTGCATGGAGAAACCAGTGTTATGAAAGGGAAGCTGCTGTGGTCCCCAGGTGTTCTTACCTTGTTTTGCCCGTTACCTCATATAAAACTGGACAAGCCACAGAAGTCAAAACTGTACCAAGTATCTTATCCTTGTCAACTTGCTGTCTCCTAGTCTTTTCCTCACAGCTTCCCCTTGCTGTATCAGCTGGTTGTCCCTGGGGGACAGATGGGCCAGGCACCACACAGTGGTGGGAAGAGCTCATGGTGTGCAAACAGAATCATGGAATCACTGGAAGAAACCTTTAAAGGCCATCTAGCCCAGCTCCCCTGCAAGGAGCAGGGACATCTTCAGCTCGATCAGATGGGTCAGAGCCCCATCCAACTCAGCCTTGAATGTTTCCAGGGATGGGGCATCCACCACCTCTTTGGGCAACCTGTGCAAGTGTTTCACCACCTTCATCTTTTCCTCATCTAGTCTGAATCTACCCTCTACTAGTTTAAAACCATTCCCCCTTGTCCTGTCACAGCAGGCTCTGCTAAAAACTCTGTCCCCCTCCGTGACTGGTTGCAAGGCACGGCACAGAGGTGGTGGCTGTTCCCCCATCCTTCAGTTCACTTTCCATCATCACTCCCCAAATTAATCCAAGACCCCATATCTCTAGGCTTGGGAAAAAACAGTCAGTGCCAGAGAAATGACAGTCAATTCTTTCATGACAGTGTTATCCTGTTGTTAGAACTGACCAAGACCACCTTCTCTCCACACACATGAAGCCCATGGGTACAAGCAGAGGCACATGGCAAACTTTGGTTTCATAGCAGAGAGCAGTGAGACAATGTCAACAGGCCCATAAAAGAACAGACAGATGTTGCTGTCGTGCTGAATGCAGTCTCCACACTGTCATCTAGTGGATTTAGTGGTAATATCCATAGCTCAGTTAATACTACACTGTGATTTCACTCAACACACTGAAGGTAAATTTCTTTTTTCCTGTGCAGTTTCTGCCTTTTCTCACCCAGTTATCTCAGGATTGCTCCTTTCTGAATGCCCTTTCTAAATTAACTTTATTCCCTCAATTTTAAACCCTTTGTACAACCATCCCTTTGTTCTGGGTTACAGTAATTCCCAGGCAGGATAGCTCCTCACTACTAGCCAGTGACTGCAGAGCGCTTTTTTCCTTTCTTTTAGGCCTAAACCTAAAAAGCATGTAACTGTGATAAACTCAGCAGTATGCAGGTATGATAAATATTAGTAAAGTGGAGTTATTAGCATAACAACCACACCAAAAGTCCTGAGTTCTCCCACTTCAAGAGGGCCTGCAAGATGAAGCTGTTGGTCCCTAGGGTCCTGTAGCGTTCCAGTCTGTTTAAATATTGCAGAAAAGAACCACAGGTTCTAATATTCCCTTGAGCAAAATTAAAACTCATACAAGTTAGCTGTTTAATACCAAAAAATTGATTTTATTAATTTCTAAGAGATGCAAAGAGAAAAGGAGGAAAAATAAGAAAAGATTGGAAAGCGCTAAGATTATTTTTAGAAGCAGAGAAAAGTTAACCACCAAACTACCTCTATGCCTTGTATGTGTGGGGGGGGAAAGGAGCAGTTTTTCTGCCTTTTTTTTTTTTCTTCTGTCTTTCTCCCTGCTGTTCTCCCTGTTATCTCTGTAGCAGCAGGGGGGATCTTAATGGCTTCAGGTTGTTGGAATGCAGATTTGCCTGTCACACTGTCCCCGGTCGCTGTCCCAGACAGTTCCAGGTCCTTAAGGAATAGGCTGGAATGAGGTTGGAAAGTTAATATATATATATAACTTACACATCTGTTAACGGTGGTTCTTCAGACTGGCAGAACTTCCATCTCCGTGGCGAGGTAAGCAGCGATGGCGGTGAAGAGAAGAGAGGAAAGATGAGGGGAGTGAAGGGAGGGATTCCTGGCTTTCGTCAGTCCTCTCTCCTTTCTGTTTCCCCTGATTTTCCAAAATTTGTCCTGAAGTTTTATACCATTTTGCAGAGTGTGCACATGCTTTCCTGACACGTAGCCAGCGTAGGTGTCCGAGTTCCTGGTACGTAGTCAGCCCAGATGTTCAAGAAGATATGATAACCCCAGACAATGCTAGGATTTTCTGGCAGGAAAAGTCCCATGGGAAGTTTGGTGAAAACTTCTGGCAGAAAACTGATAAAGGATTTTTGGTAGGAAGTCTTTTGACAGGCAGAAAACAATGGAGAAACAAATTTTTGGCATTTCTATGTTATCTATAGGTTACAGGTCCATGCTCATGAGGGGTGTCCAACCTCATGTGTCAAGGTGGCCTGGGGAAGATATTTGCCTTTGTAGCTGTGGGTTTGCAGACAGTGGGATTTTCAAGGCTGATCCTATTTTGCTGAACCTACCTCTTGGTATTTGATTTTCATTTTTATCCTCTCAGCTTCAGTGACCTGTGACCTTCTGTACTTCCTCATTTTTGCAGCCAGATTGCTCATCATTCCTGGGGAGTCAGCTCTGGACCTGTCCCAGAGGCAACCCATCACTCTATTTGCATCCCACAGCTGCCTTCCTGAGGAGTCAGCTCCCCAGGCTCACCCAGAGATAACTGATCACTTCTCCCTCGCTCTGCAGCTGTTTTAAGCACTGTGATTTTGCTACACCAACCCTATGGCCTACCAGATGTTAAATCAGCAATTAGATAAATATATTATTCCCAGGTCAGCAATTCTGTTACTGCTTTACAGTAACAGTTACTATTAAAGTAAGTCTGTGGTTTGGCCAGTCTCTCTCCTATCAGAAGAAATGCTAAATATGTTTGTGCTGGTTTGGCAATTTTCTCACTGGCCCATCCCAGCTCAATGGTCCCTTTTCTGTAGCAAGGATCTGTGTCCCTCCACTGCCTCCAGCTTTTCCCTTACAAAAAGTGAGAGAGAAAATGACTCACCAGAAGTAGTAAAAAAGGAATATGAGGCCACTGATGTGCAGCAGAAAGGGGAAATGCAACTTTACACATTTAGTTTACAAACCACAACTGCAGACCAGCTTTTCTTCTCTGTGTCTGTTCTTCTGCATTCACATCAGAGGCTCTATCAAAAACTTCTTGCATGAGTGCATTCTGAGGTTATTCCTGATAAAAACTTCCAGTTTAATAGTAATTTTGATAAGCCTCTGGGGAGGAAAAAAAGTATCTCCAACAGGCCACAGCATTTATCCAGCTGGGAAAGACATCCATTGCCACATTCATGGCTGACTCTTAGATAAAAGCAGAAATCAGTCAACCTGCTCTACAGAAACCTGGTTTGGCTTCTTCAGCAATTAATTTTCAAGAATTCAGATCAACTTTAATGAGGAGAAGCAAATGAAGAATGATACAACACACAAAGGACAAAGAATTCATAAATTGGTGTAGGTACTAGATAAGACTTAGAAGCTACAACCAACCTCTGGAAATTACATCTGTGTTAGATCTTGCTAGCAAGTGGCCACTCTCTTGGAATGACAGCCAACCAGCCCTGTCATCAAGGTCTTAACAGAAACACGTCCCTGTTGAAAGGACCACTGGAATAACAGAATTCAGGACAGGAGAACAATTATTTCAGAACAGAATTCTCCTTCTGTAACCTTACCATGAATACATAGAACAAGGAAGGCAAGTGGATATACTTTGTTACTTGTAGTTAAGCTCATTTTTGGGGGGGACGTCTTGGTCCGTGTCTCAATTCTGATACATCTCATTTTGGTGCTGTGTCCTGCTATGCTATTTATAGCTGGTATGATTTGGTAAAAGTGTCACCTCTGTAAATTATCACTAGTAAAAATCATAATAGTGGAGCTCTAAATGTCTCTGCTGTAAAGTATTATGTTTCACAGGTGTTGCTTGCATCACAAAAACAACAAACCCAACAAAACAAAAACAAAACCTCTCTATTTTAGGCATGCTAATGAACGCAGGATGCAGCCATTACTAAGCATCTCCTTCATACTGCTCATTGTATCAGGATGAATTTTTTTTAAATATGGCTGTGAGACACAGAAGCGACTTACCCAGAATATATGATGTTACAGCAGACTATAACGATGTTTTTCAACATTAGTACTACAAAATCAGCGAAGTTTACAAAGAGACTAAACCTTTAGAACTCGCTTTATCTATATACACAGTTGCCTTCAAATACCAAGCATGTCATAATTTTGTCCTTCATTTGAGCTCTCTTTCCCATACTCTTTCTACAAAGAGTATCCTTTTGTTATAACAACATTTTAAAATTTGAGGTTTAGGGACTCATGCATATTTAAGTCTTGTCTGCAGCTGCTTAAGGTCTTATCGGGGAGAAATTTGCTTTGGATGTTCTTGTACATCAGAACAGGTGTCAGCCATAGTAAGCTGCATGAGGTGCAGAGCAGAAATGCTGAGGAGCAACATCAGGTTTCCCTATGAAAAGTTTTTCTTGTTCACTCTCCTGCTGAGCTGCTCATTTATACTGTAGTTGCTGGAGATGCCCACAGGTGAAATAGGCAGTCGTATTTGCTCCTCTGCTATGCAGGTCTGTCAAGCCAGCATGTCCACAATAAGGGGTTTCATGTTAACATGTGACAATTATGAAATGTATCCAGACTGCTTATTCAATGCAGCAGATGGTCTCCAGGCTTTTGTTCCTTGTAGGTAGTCTTTGTAGCCATAATGCTGCTTCTTGAAGTCCTAACGCTTTCCCTACTACAGGTAATTTCTTTTGAGCAGCTGTCTGAATGGACAGTGGCCAATTTATGAGCCACAGCAATTTATCAAAGAGATTCCAATATTGGCAAAATCACTATGATGGTAATACACTGGAGACTGGAACTGCACAGAGCAGTTTAAAATAACAGCAACCTGCTGAATATGGCACCATTGAAACCACTGAAACCATTGAACCCAAATTACATTTAAAGGACATTTGTTATGGAGCTTGACAGATTCCAACTACATAACAGCTCCTGACATATCTTGAGGATAACTGCCACTGAACAAATTATTCCATGTTGATAATGCTTGCATGTGCCCAAAGGGACTTGCTGAATCTCAGAACTAAGTGCTCCAAAGCTCCCACTGCCATGGGCATGCTCCATGCATGCAGGGAAGAAGTAAACATTCTCCTTTTCTTTGTCAAGATGTTACAGTAATGAGCATAAGAGCTGGAAGCAGGGAACCACTTTCCCCTTGGAGTCTTAATACTGATGAACAGACAGCAAACAAAGTAAAAACAAAAAGTTGCCAGGCTTAAAAGCAGACTGAGGTAGCACTGGAGCTAAGAGGTCAGGAAAAGACTGAGCTTTGCCAGGATGAAAACAGGCTGGAGGCTTGCAGGCAGTATAAGACAAGTCAGAGACCAGGAAGATCAAAAAAGATTTTAAAAAAGAAGGTGGTAGTTGCAACCTTGGAAATTAAACAAGAAGCCTCAGGAGGTGAAGAAGTGAGTTCTTGAAGGCAAGGTCTAGGAAGGCAGAAAGACAAGGACTGCGACAGGGAGAGGTAAGTGTAGCCACTACAGCCAAGTTTAAAGGAAGACTGAGCTTAAAGGATCAGATATCTAAAATAGAGGCTGAATTGTAGGTAACAACCTAGGTCTGCCACCAAGAATATCACTCTTGATTGGAAAGCAGAGCACACACCTTTCTAGCACTCATGTTAATGACTCATTAATTCATCAATAGGAAAAAGGATTACTTACACCACCTGGGAAGGAAAGCACTGGCGATACCAAATGTGGTGGTAACATGTTTCCAAGCCCAGCAGTTTGTAATACATGTTTCCCTGCATGGTTGGTCTGTTTTTTCTTTCCTTCAGGCCCTGCTCTATTCATGGTTTACAGATCACTGCATGGCTGGACACAAGGCAAGACAGCGGGTGTGATTTAAAATATGTCATGATAATTATGTGAAGTAAATGGCCACTGTTACACAGACTTCCAGTGGCCTACACCCTTCTTGAACATCACATCAGTAGTTGTTGGGGCAGGGGGTCCTTATCAGGCTCTGGAGCAGATGTGAGTCCGTTTTACACAGGCATTGCTGCCGCAAGCCAAAAGTAGGGATCTCCTGGACAGGACATCCTTCAGGGCCATGGCTTCATCACACCATTAGAAACCAGCTCTTCTGAGTATCCCTAGTTTTACCTGCTGGAAGTGATCAAGAGGAAGCAAATGTTCTTGGGAGACACACTGCGTGCTTTTCCTCAACTCCCACACTAAATTAGTCTTGAGTTTCCTCAGGACCTGCATTTCTCCATGCAAACCTGCAAAAGTTCATTACATCCCATTCCCCAATTAATTAATGAAGATGGTAATTACAGCCCCAGCATCAATTGCTTAAGAATGCAGTAATGATCAGTTGCTAGCTGGACTTTTTACCATTGACCACAGACAGTATCCCTCCAAACCCAGCTGGTGAGATAATTTTCCACATACTGCATGGGTCACTTATCCAAACTATCTCTCCTCAACTTGACTACAAGAATACTAAGAGAAACCATGTAAAAAGTCTTGTTAAACAACATTTTGTACGGTCAATTTGTCCACAGAATCTGTCAACTCATAAGATAAGGGCATCAAGGTGGGCAGGTATGATTTACCCCTTGTAAATCAAATCTGTCCATTTCAATTTTTTCTTTACTGCACTTTGGTAGTAATGACTTCAAGGATTATTCTATAATCTTCCCAAAGAAAGAGGTCAGGTTGGCTGATGAGTCTCCTGTAGCAATGTGGATCACCTTCTTGTTTTTGAAAATGGGTGGCAAATTACATAAATATTTTTTTCCACACTCATCCGTGACTCTCTCGGGGCACAAAGACAAGAATGATAGAAGTGGTAGCTTGTCCTACTGACATGGAAAGTTTCCTAGAAGGAAATGGGAAGGAGAAGACAGACACCAACAGTGGAGGATGTTGCACACCACATCCTACAACTCTGTATCTGTCAGGGCTCAGCAGGAACCAGCAGCTCCTAAAGGCAGGGGCCAGAAGCTGAGGGAGGCACCACAACTGGCAAGGCAGGGTCCTCACCAGCCAAGGCCCCAAACCCAGGGCCCATGAGCAGGGGGTGTGGGTGGAGGACATACAGGACCATTAAGACCTGTTAGTGGTCTCAGAGCCATAACAAGATCCATGGTTCATACAAAGTAACCCCGCCAGAGACTTTCACACTGCAAGTGTTTTCAAGTAGAGGCAACAACCTGACAATGGGCACAAGTCACAGCCCTGATGGGCACCTTCAGTGCGAGGGAATGCCCTCATGCTCACATCTGTCAGTTCAAGCAACTCAGCCCTAGTTTTCACACACCATCTTGCCTATCCAAGGCCAAGGGCTTGCTGTAGTATCGTGGCTTCAGTCAGCAGTATAAGGAGCAGGAGAAACGGCAACTGATTAAGAGCATCTGGGAAAGTTTTCAGTGCCAGATGCATGCAGCAATTATGCAGTAAGTGTAGCACAGGCTGCAGACCAGACCTCAGTGCAAAGTAAAGGCTTTCAAGACAGCTACTGAACTGTACAATAACCAACATAAGAACCAAGCAGAAAGTACATGGCCACTCTACCCCAAAGATCCTAGCCATACCAAAACAGTTGGCACAAGTCACCAGGTAAACATAGTCACAGAGCTAAGATTCACTCCCTGCTATAAGAGAGGAAAGAGATGTAGCTGTACCCATTGGGACTCAAAACTGACATTCTCACTTACTGGATGCACAAGGTCAGTAAGCAAACTTCTCCAAATATTTAGAATATAAACATCATGGGTCACTGGATTCAATAATTTCCTATTGAAAAGAATTCACTCAAGCATTTAAGTCAGCTTCATGAATCATTGTGCAGAACAAAACCCAGACTAAATTCTTGACAGGAACCATGTGTACTGGTTTGTACTGCTACACTTAAGGCTGCAATGAATCTTCCCTAGTGCAGGCAGTATAATACAGGTAACTAAATTTCCATGAAAATGCAACATAAAACCTTCTCGGAGTTGCCAACATTATTACAAAACCCTTCAGAGGCAACAATCCCCACAGACTAATAGTTTGGCATCCAGCCAGAAAAACAAACAAACAAAAGTCTAACTTACTAGGACAGCTGTGTGAGGGAATTAAAATCTTCCCAAATAGTTTCCCTGTTTGAGAGAATAAACATACATTTGATGGAAGGTGAGGACTTCTGTCTCCCCAAAAAGCCTATTTTTAACTGAGCATACAGAGAGAGTTAGGATTTTGGGATGTTATGCTCCACTGGATATTTAGAGATGCCCGCACACATACACAGTCACCAGCAGAGTAGTACTGAAGGCTTGCCAACCAATTCCCAATTCCAAGTCAGAGCAGGAATGAAAAAAAACATGCTGAAGAAAACAGAACACATTTCTCATGCTTCCTTAATGTGCTGTTAAGATTTCATTACAAAAACCTTGGGCTTAAGTCTAGTTCTCACTTGCAACTACTTCGCTATAACAAGGAAGATCCAGCATTTACTTTAAAGCTGCTTCTGATCTAAAGGAATATTTTCAATGCCTATTTGACTGCAATCAACACAGCTTGATACTTTTAAACTAAACAAAAAAAAGACAAGGCATAGTCCTCCAAAGTTTATTTCAAGTATAAAAGTAATTCAATGAAATATCTACAGGTTTTTCTTTCAGCATAAAGGTTTGACAAGATAGAATCAAGTACCAAATTTCTGAAAAAATATTTTTTTGATTCAAAATTTTGAATAATAGTGAAAAGGCACTTAAACAAAAGATACCCAGCAACAAATATAACTCTTCTATCACAGTGAATGTGAAATCAAACATTATCTAACACTTTATAATAAAAGAAATTAATTAGTCTGTTTAAATTGAGCAACATGGTCCAGACAAGAGTGAATTCAAACTCCCTACACTTCAACAATATCACTTTTCTTTCAAGTGTAAAGGAAGCTAGGGAAAGAAAGAAACACAAGGAAGTCTTCAGTCAACTAACACTTTACAGCACTGAGTTCAAACTAAGAACTAAGTTCAATTTGTACAATTTACACAAAAAGAAATGTAACAAAACTGGGTAGCAGCACAGATACTTCATAAATACCCCTGATCTGTATGCTTGATTTGAGGGCTTTAAAGTTCTATTCCCAGTTTAAAAAAAAAAAAAAAAGGTTTCTACAAAAACAAAAGCCTTTTTAGAAGCAAAACAATCAGACTAGCGTTAAGTGGAAAATAGAAGTGTAATGCTTGGAAATCCACTGCAATCCCTTTCCAGTAGAAATATTCTTCCACTGCCAGTAATGGAAAATACCACAAGTGAAGTTTCTGAGAATCAGAAAAGAGGCTATGACAATTTAAATGAGTTTGTTCGGGTTTTTTTTGGTCAAGATTCAAAAAACTCCTCTACCTTAAAAAAAAAGAATAAAAAAGTTCAAACATGCCTAAAGAAACAGTACATTTAACAACAGCATTTGCAGCACCAAAACATATTTGTGCAATAAATACAGAAGAAAATGTTGATTATTCACAAATATGAGGAAAACGGGGGAAAACACCTACCAAAAAACTGGTTTTTCACAATTATTCAGAAATATGAAGTAAACTGACAAAAAAGCATCTTAGTGTTGGCATTTTTTTCTCAGTGATACTGAATAAGACCTCTGATACAGGAGTGCTATCAAGGCTTTTGCATCTTTTTTTCCAGATACATTTTCCTGTAGGTCTGAAACATCTCTTTTGAGTCCTTGCTTGGAATGTGAAGAGTCTCTCCATCTCCATCCAGGATCTGTATAGCTGTATGAAGGGGAATACTGTCCTCAGCTGCAAGACAGACAAGCAGGTTAAAGCAAGACTCTCAGTGTCAAAGGACTCTACTCCTTATGCAGATGATATTTAAGGCCCTCCAACGTCCAAAAGAATGCCACAAACTTCCTTCCTAAAGCAGCAGGCACCTCAGGTTTAGATCAGTCTCCAGTGCACCTTTAAGCACAAAATGGCCATTTGGGTGCCTTTGCAACCGAGATTTCTGAAGAACATTAAGAAAGGTGTGACAGAAAACGTGCATTTGTGAAACTAAGAGATGGAGCAAGAGGAAGGGCTTAAAGAATGGCAGAGACCAATAGCCAAGGACACAGGCAACAGTATTAAAAGATGCAAATATTGCAGAATATGTAGCTTGCATTAACACCACAACACAGATATGAGCATGCAAGTCCTCTGCTGACAAGTTAAGAAGCGGATGGCTACAGCATGCTGAATGCACCACTTTGTTTCCTTTCAGATGAGTAGAAAAACAAGACTATAGCTAGAAAGATACTTAAAGCAAAGAAGCAAACATAATTGGGAGCAGCCTCACCCAAGATTTAAAAAGAATGGAACAAGCAAGATCCTGAGATGAAAGATGCCACTATTGTAACAGCTGACTCCTAGAGAGTATAAAAGACCATCCGAAAAGCAATTTGCCAATCAAATGAAACAAGGAAGATGTAGTAGTGGCTCCATTTTCCTTTATGTGTCATACAAGTAATCTTGACCAGATTACTGGGACACAGGTCCTGGACCTTGTGAGCACAGGTGTATGCATGGACAGCAGCAATGTACTGCAAAAGCCAGATTAAAAAAAAAAAAATCACTTTTTGTTTTTAAAGTCTCACACTGGGTTTTGCTACATCACTTCCTACATTTCAAAGTGTGAAAGAGATAGCTTGGTCTTTACCTACAATTTAAAACTGTACTTGAATGTTGTTACCAGTGCTGCACCCAAGTCAACTGCATACAGGTATGCAGGAAAATTTCAACCATCTCCAACAGTACATTTGTAAGGCAGTAAAAAGCTCCATAGACCTTTGAAACTCATATGTCTACTCTACAGTATCCACTTAATCAGCAGAACTAGTGAAGAATAAGTTGAAATGCTTTATTAAGTTTGCTACTGTAAAGGAACGCTTAAACCAAAGAGTATTCAACTTGTATTTCAAACTGGATACTCAGAAGGCATTTCACCTGTAGAGATCTCTTCCAGTTTCTTTTGCTTCAGTGGTTCACATTTTAACCAATCTTCTTTTTTACTCTTGACACCTAAAAAGTAGCATTTAAAAAAAATTTTTTTTGAGGTTCCCATATCACAAGTTTTGGTCTCTATTCGGCATCAAGTTTTAACATACATACTAGCACATGCAAAAGGAAATTCCCTTTGGGTGTGAAAATGGCCACAAGGGTTGCTATGTGCAACTTCAGATTTGGTTTTATTTAAAAATCAAATACAGAATTGGACATAAATATGCTTCACAATGCACCATGTAAGATGCCGAAAGATTTGGGACAGGGAAGAAGAGGAGGGAAAAAGGTAGCTTAAAGCAAAGATGGCAAAGGTAATGGGGACTTTGTGCAGGATACGTCAGACCCAAGCTCTCTCTCTTCCTCAGTGGCATAAAAGATCTCTCCTTCCACTGTCTGTCCAGCTAGACTCATATACAGCCAGGTGAACACTAAGTACAGATCAAATCACCTTTGGTAACTATGCCAAGAGAATCAACTTTCTACAAACAACCCAAACTGTCTTCTACAAGTAGGTTAGAAAGCCTGCTCGCAAAGTTACTTGAAACTGCCATGCTCCAAAGTACTCTAACTTCATTCTGTAAGACTCAGAGAAAATTGAAGGAAAAGTCTCATGTTCTTTTCCAGCTTAACACATGGCTACGGTCTGTCAGGGAACTAGCTCTGATATCTCAGCCTTCAGCTTCCAGAGTCTCACGTTTCCACTGTCTGTAGTTTCAGACAACACGAGTTTAAAAAGGACTACGTACTTCTTACTTACAAATTAATAATCAAGATAGCGTCATACCTGCTACGACGACTTTATCTCTTTCCAGGGAATTCTTCACAGCTAAGCTCTCTTCACCAGTGGTTGGATTTCTGAACAGTATGTCTGGACACAGCTTAAATTCAAGCACATCCTGCTTGAGTGGTTTCTCGACTGCTGGGGCAGATGCATCTTTTTTCAAATCACTGTTTTGCGTCACTTTGGTCTTTCTATGCCAGACGGGCCTGACAGGTGACGTCTCTAATTTTGTCAGATATATGCGTTCCTGTGCTGTACGTTTAAACGCAACTCTGTTCAGGTAGTGTTTTTTTGGTTCTTTTTGAAGATGCAACTTCAGTCTGCTAGTTCTTCTGTTTATGTATAGCAGGTTTTTATCAGGAAACATTTTCTCAGAGCACTTGTCTTTGTTTTGACCGTCGAGACATCTTTCTTTGTTAGAAAAGTAGTTTTTAGACATGGTAGAAGATAGAGCCATTTTTCTCTGTAGTTTAAGCACACAGTGTTCTAAGGAACTCTTTGGTTTCCAGACACTTTCTCCATTCAGTTTTTTAGCTCTGTCAGAATTAATCATGCAATTATGTGCAACCTGCTTAAAGTTCTTTGCTTCGGATTGTATCAGTCTTTCCTCTTCCACCTTTGCTTTTTTAAGTTCTCTCTTCCCCATCAGGTTTTCCTTCATCTTCCGTTTGTATGCCTGCTCCTGCGAAGGATGAACTTTCACAGATTTATGTGGAGAGTATTTTGCGTTTTTTGGCTTTAAGTCTACAGCGCCAAAATTTGAGAACTTTACAGCATCAGCTCGGTAACTATTCAGCTTTTTATATTTTATTTCTGCTGGTAGTTTACCCTTCTCTTTGACATTAATTCCTACATCTTGCCCAAGCATCTCCTTTTCTTTACTACAGTTCTGTCCTTCAGCTGAGTTCTCCTCACAGGTTTTAATACTTGGCCCTTGATTGACTTCAGAGTGCTTAATTTCTACAGTTTCTGACTTCATAAATTTGTGAATGTGAGTTTTGGATTTCACGGTCAAACCTGGTTTATCTTTTGAAAATAACTCAGTTTTGAAAACTCTCTCTTTCTTTCCAGATGATTTTGTCATGTTGTCTGCATGTGTGTGACCAGTTTTCTCCAGCAATTCTTCTGAGACTGTCTGATGTTCTTTTTTGACAGAATGAAATTCTTTGCTTGGCAGTGGGGTTCCTTTGCCAGTTTGCAGCTCTTCCTTCCAGCTGCTGCTTTTGTATTTATCAGCATCTTGGTTTTCAAAACAATTATGTGGTCCAGTATTTTCCTGTTTTATTGTAGGCAGTGTGTGTTCATCATTCACGTTCAGTCTAGGTTTTTTGTTCATTGTGGAGGTGTATTTGCAAGTATCTTCTTTATTTTTGCTAATACTGTCTAGGATTTCTTCAGAAATTGTCTGGGTTCCCACTGCACACTTTTTCTTTGTTAGGGCATCAAATTTACTGTTGTTTTCCTGTCTCTCTGCAGAGGTGCTATTTTCAGCTTTTGAAAGTTGATAATCGTTTTTCTCTGAACCAGATGTTCCTGATTTACCAGGACAATGTGGCATTTTACATCCTACAGATACACAATCCGTTAATGAACAATCTTTGTTTTTTTCACTGGGGTTGGAATTTACTTGTGGTTTTTTTTTTTCCTCCTCACACAGACTCTGACTAGGCTGAACACCACCTTCCAGGTTCTCCTCAGCTGAAGCCTTTTCTGACTGTTGACTCACTGCTCTCTTGTTGTCACTAGAGGGACACTGTTTGTGTTCAGGAAACAGTTCCTGAACCTGATTAGAGCTTAACACTGCAATTTTTATCTGGTTTACTGGGTCCTTCAAATTAGAATCCTTGTCACATATTTTAATCTTTTTGTGAGGTTGATTCTCCATCCCTTCAGCTTCAGAATGACTTTGTGCTGGTTCTTTTCTTAGCATATCAGCACTTTCAATGCCATATGGAAACTCTTTCACTAGTTCAGACAGCTGATTGTTTAGGTATTTACAAGGTTTTCCTCCAAAAGAGTTTATCTCTTCTTCTGTGCTATTTTTAGCAGGCATGGAATTTTGTTTACTGTGGTCTCCTGGAACAGTGGATGCATTTGTTTCAGCAGTTAGACTAGCAGAGGAATCCAGTGAATTTTGAGCTAACTTGTGGTTTATATTAGCAAGATTTTCTAAGCAATTTTCAGGATGCTTGAAAGATGCCTCACATGACACATTTTGTTCTGAGGTAGAAACTCCCTTAAGAGGATTGCCACTGCCTGCTTTCTCCAAATGACCCATTGTGCTACCATGCAAAATCTTATCTGCTTTACTCGTGCAGCTTGATGGTTCTCCCAACATCTTTAGCAGCAAGCTGTCTTTCTGGGGAGTGTTATTGCTCAGCCTATTTTTATGCAAGTCCGGATGTTGTTCCTTTTCCCTTGCATCAGATCCATTTCCTTCGGATGCACGTGTCTCATACACTGACCTGAAGATGCCTGCTATTTGTGGATTGTAAAATTTATTGCCTTCTACAAGAGAACATACACTAGAAATACAAAACATCTGATCTTCCAACAAAGCTGTGGATGTATCTCCTGTCTCTAACACAGTTTGCTTGTCTTTATCTTGGAAGACTTGACTAGAAAAATTTATGTCCGATTCAGGAAGAGAAACCTTGTTTTGTAATCCAAGCTGCAGATTTTCTCTGGAATCTTGTGCAGATTGACTAACCTTCCTTTGGTTTTCACTATATGAATCATTTCCATTCACTTTCTGTTCCAGAACACAATCACTGGATGATGCCCAAGCATTTTCTGTTGCTGTTTTGTCAGTATCTGCCACATTTAAACCATTTTCCCCCACTTCTTGCAAACTATATGTGCTCTCCAAATCAATCACTGGATAGGTTTTATCTTCAGATGTTGGAATTTTGTCTGCTTGCTCACTCTGTGTTCTCTGTTCAGAAAGTACTAAAGGAGAGACAACTGCAACCTGAGGTTCAACATTTTTTATCAAATTGGAAGTCAGTGTATCAAGTTTTTGTCCTACAGAGGTAGTCGTTATAGGCAAAACTGCTTCATCCATACTAACCAGAACATTATTTTGGTCTCTCTTTTTTGTGTTTTGGCTGGAGGGTGAAATCTGAGTTGCTGTGGGTCTTTCACTTGACTCTTTATTTTGCACATTTACAGATTCTGATGAATGCTTCTGCCACAGGCTCAGGCATGCAGTTAGCTCTTCCATAGAGTAAGTACAGTTGATCTCTTTACAGGATGTATTTTCAGTAAACGGCATTTTTTTCTGAGCTAACTCATTCTGGAATTTAGCTTCACCAGAGTTAGTTGTTTCCGACACGGGAGAGTTTGTGTGAACCACAGATGCCTGCTCACCTTTCAATCCTTCTACATTCCTCTCACTAGTGCCTTTTTGCAAGCTTCCACCTGAGACAGGTGTGTCTAGCATTTGTTTTTCATTACACAGGAGACTAGTCAGTATTTTATCAGCAGTAGCACCAGCTGTCTTCTCTTTCAATACATTTGTGCTGCTTAGTACAAACTGAAAAAACGATGACTTCTCGGGGCTAATGTGCACACTCTTTGATGCCATTTTGACAGAGCCACCTGCTGGACTAGAACATGAAGCGTTGTTCAAGGAAACCGCAGTTTCTTGAGAAGAGGCCAAGGCATGCACACCCTGTTGTTCCAAGGTGGGAGCGCTCTCGGGATTATTTAATGGAGCTGGGAGTTTGCTCTGAGAGGGAATAGGAGCTAAGCTTGATGGAAGGCTTCCCTGTGCCACCTGGGGGTTACTTGGAGACCCCTCTAATCTTCTGTTATCAGCATTGGCTAGATTTTTGTCCTTTCTTTCTTCATGTGAAATCTTAAGTGTTTGACTCTCTGTCATCGCTGTTTGAGTTGAGGAAGGTGGTATATTTTGTTTGGGCACCCATGGAAGACAATTAGCAACAGTACAGGGATAACTGGGAGGAGGGGGGAGAATGCTTTTGTCATACTTTGAGGCTGCTAAGAGTTTTCTTTTAAAACACTTTTCAAGCAGGGCACATTTTTTTTTAATAGTGTACAGTCTCTCAGCTTCCCAAGCTAGTCTGTCCTTTACAATTTTTCTTTCATCTGCTGCTGCTGAATAAAGTTGAGAATTAACAGGCCCATTCATTAAACTACTGGTCTGGCTTTCTTGAACTGAAGGAGGATCACTCGGTGGCTTTGAAGAAAAAGCATCTATTTCTTTCACAATATCAAACAGGTCTTCGGGAATGCCAGAGGGAGGCACAGTCATTTCACTAATAGACCCATTTGCTGTCACACTTCCACCTGAACTACAGAAACTCCTACCTAATTGACTGACTTCTCCAGATTGCTGCTTCTGACAGTGTTGCTGAATGCTGTTAAAACCAGAAGAATTTTTCTGATCCAGTGGGCTCCTCTGTTGGCTAAGGGTGTATCCATTAGGCATGTTTTGTACTTCCTGTGGTACACCTATTGAAGATTGTGCAGCAGCTCTTGAAACACAGTTGGCAGGCAACAAAGATGGCATAGAACATCCTCTAGGAGCTTGTGATTCCATCTGACTTGGCTGAAATTGTGGGAGCTGAACATTTGTTTCAGTATTTTGATTCACTGAGTATGAACCTTTGCACTGAGTATTGGACTGAAATATTTGGTTTTGGACTTGTTGCCCGGATGTACCAAAAGACACAGAACTATTCTGGGAATGAGTGCTACTTTGAAATAATGCTGCAAACCTCATAGAACTTTGCTGCAGTATTTGTGGCTGTGCAGTGTAAGCGTTTGTAGTGGTGTACTGAGGTCCCTGATGTACACTCCTCACGCTATTTCCAGCATTCATTTGAGAAGACAGGGGAGGTACGTTTCTGCAGGGATAATTGAAGGCATTAGAGACTGGCCAAGAAGTCTGAGTCATCTCTGCCTGAGAAGGTGACGGCTGAATGGGAGGTTTCTGAGCTGTTACGTACATCTGCGGATGTTGTTTAACTGAGTATTTTGACATAAAAAAATTATTACCAGTTACGGATGCTCCTGGTAAGGTCGGATCAGAAGTTTTGAACCCTTCAGCATTCACAAGAGGGAAGGCAACATTGACAGTTGGCAGGTACACGATTTGGTTATTTTCAGCATAAGTGCATGCATTTTTAGAGGAGCTGGCATTTGTCTGAGGAAAGCCATGTCCATTAGAAAGCAACTGAGTGCGACACGCTCCTTCACTTTGAAGGTTCATATTTGCATTAGCATTCTGGACTGGTCCTACATTCCAGTCCATCTTCTCTCAATTTCTTTTTCTTCAGGTAAAGTCAAAACACTAAAAAAAAAAAAGGTTAAAAATATTACAATCTTAATCTTTTGATCAAAACCTATTTCACTTAATAAGAAGTGATTCAGAACACATTATGAACAGAACTGTTGAACTTAAATTGCTGGGTAGGAGAGCAACCCCACTGGCAGATCCCATGGACATCAATGCTGTCAATGTCCAAGTTGCATAAATCATTTCCCAGAATGCTGTTAAGATACAAGAAGAGCAGTAACTAACAATTCTATTGACTGTCTAATGACTAAAAAAATCCTCACATTATTCTGCTAATTCTATTATCATTCAACTTTTTAATTTAACAGTAGATGGCTGTATTTACCTTCTCATTCAAAAACAATGGAAAAAAACTCCAAGGTATTTGTAGAACAATAAGTAATGCTTAAGAGCTGAGCATGACAAGCACCAGCAGAATAAAATACAGGCCAGAATTTTCACACAAGAAGACCTGATTTCAGTTATACCTTCAAATACAACAACAAAAAAGAACAAATTAATTTGGGTTTAGTAAAAATCTCGCACAATAATGTGGCCCTCGCACAATAATGTGGCCCACTAGTTTTATTTTCATTTTGAGGAATATAACTCTGCCTCTGGTGAGCTGTAAGGAAAGCTCTCATAATTCTAATGCTGTAAGTTAAGTTACACAGCTGGGAGAAGGCAAGAAGCACGGAGATCACATCATCCCTTCTACTATTGCAGTACATACACCTTCAGGAGGTTACAAAGTGAAGTACTGAGGCATGAACAACAGGCCCTGAGCCAAAGTTGACCTCTGGATGAACCTTCCAATCTAACATTATACTTATCTGTGTATCCACTCATTGGCTAAAATAAACATATACTTGTTAGTGAAATATGTAGTATGGTAAGACTACGTGTGTGTATCTGCTCATTAACAAAATATGTGTGCTTATTAGTAAGATATATTAGTATCCGCTCATTAGTAATAATATTTGTATCTGTTCATTAATGAAATACACATGATTGATTGCAAAATATGGCATTTCTCTTTCTGTATTAGAGACTGGTCAAGGCCATGGAAGTAGATGTCTGGCCTTGTTTGGCAGTAGATGTTCAAGGCTGACTTCCTTGGTTTTTACCTTGACCCCTGGGCCAGGCTCTGAGAGGAATCCAGGAGGAAAAGGAAAACAGATGTTTTTCCACTCTAGTAGTTATGTAAGCTTGTTTATTCAACAATATAAAAGCTGGACCCTCTCACAGCAAAGATGGAGCCCTCACCCACGAGTGGATGCACTGCATAGGATTTCCCAGTTCCCGGGAATGGTTCTTCAATCCCTGGCTGTGACCAGGGGCTTCCCAGCTCACAGGCGGGTCTGGATGGTGGTAACGTATTAGGGTAACTGGTGATATATCTTTCTTAATCACTACAGGCACTCTGCAATAATGATTAGATGCATTACTGGCCTTATCCTTTTGTAATTCTTTGCTGGTTTGCACGATAGTAAAATTACACACTTCTTCCTCAGAGTTGGTGTCTGTGTCTCGTGCTGACCCTCGTCCCCCAGCAAAACACAAAGTCACGTATCTCTAGGTCTCCATGTGTTATATTCCAGAACGTACATGTACTATCAACAAGCCCAACTGGGTGAGCATTTTAATCTGTAAAGTTGTTAGAGACAATGTCTTCAAAGTCAAACCCTATTTCAGTCTTCAAAAGGACAACCTACAAGCATGAATGGAGCTGCATCTCAACAAGTTCCTCTCAGGATGATCAAATCCAGCTAGGACATAATAAACACCTCACTTTTTGCTGGCTATTAGACAATTTCTCAACAAAATATTTCATGCCACTTCTCCCAGATCACACAAGGCTCCTGACTTTCCTTCATGGCCTCTTAGATTTTAAGACTCTTCTGATTTCAAGCTCAGTAATCAGAAGTTTCACTCATATATAGCCTATAAAAAATAAGACTCAGTGTTACAATTTTCCAGGTGTTATTTTCAGGATTCAAAGACAGCTCTATCTTTCTTCACCCTACCTTTTACCTCATCTGCTCTCATAGGGCACCAATAACAAAAGAAAACCGGAAAAGAAGGTTGCATATGAAATCAGCAAAAAAACATCAACAGCAGTGTTAAGGCAATACTTACAGTGATGCAGGAATTTTAGATAAGAAGCTTTGCATCCAAGGTAAAAGTTTCAGACTGCTACTATTACACTGGATATTTCCTGAAAAACGGTCAGAGAAAAAAAACAATCACATCCTTGAATTAGATAACTGTTGAAGAAATTCAAGACATTTATATTTTCCAGAAACATGACTCACAGAGGCAAACGAGACTAAGATGACAACCAGTAGTAACTGATCCACTCCTCTGATGACCAGGTATACATCAACTCCTGGCCTGTTTTTGCAGGGTGCACCACTGGAAGCATAATCCTTCACATCCATATTGGGAAAATTTGTGGCTGAATTCTTTGTGAAGAAACATAGACTATGCCCATTCATGTACTGTCAGTCAGATTCATTCCTATTCTTCTTGTCCCGTGGCCAAGGCCATACAGAATGCCAAAGTAGATGACACTGTTGTGATCAGAGTGGTGGCAAACATTGACACCTATAAGTTAAGTAAACCGCAGTGCAAGAATAGCAGAAAGTGAGGAAACTTTAGCCCAAGCCTGTAACTTACACAGTGACTACCCCACTGCAAAATCTTCCCTTTCCCTTACAGGTATCATTACTTTAGTTGGGACTAGGACAGTGGTTGACTAAAACCACCTCACATTTATGGTACTACACTTTTTCTGGCTACAGTCAGTTCTCTCTCCTTTCTTCTTCCCCCGATTTTCCAAAATTTGTCCTCAAGTTTCATGGTGTTCAAAGGAGGTTGTACGTGGTCTTTTGGCACATAGCCAGTCCAGATGTCTGAGAAGATAGGATAACCAGAGACAATAGCAGGATCCTTTGGCAGGAAAAGTTCCATGGGAAGTTTCGGTGAAAACTTCTGGCAGAAGGCTGACAGAGAATTTTTGGCAGGAAGTTTTCTGACAGGCAGAAAACAATGGAGAAACATATTTTTGGCAGTTCTATCTTATCTGTATGTTACAGGCAGTGACTACCCCACTGCAAAATCTTCACTTTCCCTTACAGGTATCATTACTTAAGTTGGGACTAGGACAGTGGTTGACTAAAACCACTACACTTTTATGGCAATGTCCAAAACACAGCAATAGCACATTATTACTAAATCTTTTAGGGTAACGCAGCTCTGAGCTGCCTTCAAGCAGCCAAGGGCATGAGCTGCAGTATCTGGAATCTTAAGAGAAGGTGACAGAGAATCCCACCTCCTAAAACTCTTAAAAGTTACCCAGAATAATGCCACTGACACCAAACGAACACCTGCATGCCTGGCAGCTCTTGGTAAACTTTATATGTAACACAAACACAAGCTTAGCTACTGCTTATGTGTTGACCTAGATTGGAACTACTACTGAAAAAATCTTCTCTGTCTTATCTCTGGCTATACACCAAGACAGATCAGTATCCATCCCAAAGATTATGAATAAAGGCCTGGCATCAAAATTAAGAAAATTAGAAAGATAATATTGAAGTTTGCATCCCTGATATCAGATGGGGCTCATGCATGAAGGGAATTCTCCTTGGAGACTCTGACATGTCTGAGTACACTCTGACTAACAGGCTGAAACAGTACTTATGTATGTCAGCAACACCTGTAGGTTTGTGATCTTCAGTGGTCACCAACAGCAACTGGAGCTTTGAATTTGATGTTACATTCAGATGCAGTTGTGTTAGTCTTGACTGCATTGTGTTTATTGCCTATAATCATTCTGTATATCAAACCTGGGTGAATAATGAAACAACTTACATTAATCCAACATGTAAAACATGCAATCAACTGATTGTGTATGTGCTGTGGTATATAATTAGCGTTAATTATAAGGCTTAAGCTAAGCAACTCATCAAATAACTGTACCCTTAACCACTTATGTGCAATACACCACATATTTATGACAGAGGCAAGAGGTAACTGTGTTATCAGTGAGTCAATAAAGCGGATTGACTGTAGTCACAGGGTGGAGGTGTGATGGATGCACTCGACTCCTTGACCAAATTATTGATAGTTTGGCCCAGGTTCACAAGGAAGTAAAAGGCCTAGGCCATGACCAGGTCAAGAACTCATCCCTCGTCTAGTTCCAACCTGTTCTTTGAAAACCCTCACAGGAACAGGGTGACAAGGCGGAAAGCTTTGATGCATATGAGCTGGGAAACTGAAACCCAGTCATGGTAGTAACACATGAATAGCAGGCAGTTCTGCCAAGAATAATTAGTAAGGAACAAATGAACTTGTGGGTACAAGGAATTTCATGCCTACCTTTTCCATCCCATGTAATTTGACCATGAGCCAGCCACTTCATTCCACAAATATGACAGGCAAGTGAGCCTTTTTTGATCTCTTCCTGCTAAGCAGCCAGCTGCATGGTAGTAATCTCCCCTTGACTTGGAGGAGTGGACTAGAGGGGAGTAACCAGTACTCTAGTTACTCTTTGAGGCTGAAAGACTCTTTGCCAACTGCAGATCTTTGGCAAGTGACTGATATCGGGCATAACCTTGTATCATAAGGCATTAAGATCATGTATTGATACTTCTGAATTATTACTATTATTGTATCTGTACAGTAAGATTAAACCTTGCCATGGCACCTTCTTAAGCCTCACTTTTACAACATCTTATTTCAATAAAACCACTCTTCCTGCTACCTTTGGCAGTGGTCCTTTAAGCATAAATCTCCTCTGCAATAAGTGTAACTGAGGCACTCATAATAGCTATAAGGTATTCTTATTCATTATTAAAGCTCCCTTTAATTGGCCCAAAACTCTAAAAACACAATACATATGTATTTCAATGCCAGTCTGATCACAGTTGTTTCCTACCTCTCCAGAACATGCACTTCAGCAAACAGAAGATTCCAAGAATTGAAAGGACAAAAGTTCAGCAGCAGGCCAGCAAAACTTGGCTGCCCAATTACTGCTTTTGGACTTGTAGCAGCCAGTCTCATTTAATCTGAAGCATTTAAAATTAATTCAGTATGCTTGACTTATGGCATCATAGAAAGATGGCCTGAATCAACTAAAGGTGCCTAAAGGAAAGAGTACATACACACCAAGGATTCTCACTTTTCTCTGTTCATGTATTTTAGATGTCAGAGCAACCCCAGAACAGAGGGGTTTTCTTGCCACAAGTATTCTTAGCAGCTAAGTAGGAGATAATTTGTTGTAAATTACCTAAATCTCAGACTGACAGTCAATCAAAGAATAGCTACAGTAACCTTAAGCATAAAAAGACTAGTCCCTTCTCTTTGCAGATTCTCATTCTACCATTTCCAACAGTGTATTTCCAACTTTGGCCTACTGACCTCTGATGAATCCTGATGAGATTCATCCCAGAATCCTCAAAGAGCTACGTGATGTCATTGCAAAGGCTCTCTTAATGATTTTTGAGCAGTCTGGGGAACCCAGAGAGCTCCCGGATGACCAGAAGCTGGTGAATGTTGTCCAGATTTTCAAGGTCAAGAAGTAAGACCCTGGAAACTACAGGTCTGTCTCACTTTAGTACCCTGTAGAATCATGGAAAACATTATTCTGAGAGGTATTGAAAAAACAGCTGGGGGACAACACAGTCATCAGCCACAGCCAGCACAGGTTCATGAGAGAAATGTGAATTAGAGAAACTATGCCTCTGTCTCAGACAGCTTAGGAGTTTAGTGGTCTCTGACCTTTGTAATAAGCTGTATCCTAATCAACTAAGAAATTTATGTTTCCCTGGACTTTGCCATTTTAGCTGTTTTTCTGTTAAACCTGTATAAAGATAGAAAACTTGAGCTAACTGAAAATTGCTGAGTGATGCACCTGGAAGAAACTAACTCAAAAGGACTGCATGCTCCAGAAAGCACAGTCAACAGAAACTGTTCTGCTGAAAAGTAAATTCATTAAAGAACTAAGTAGAGTAGAGACTTAGATTATCTTGAACTAGGGATGAAAGTGTCTTAGTAGTAGTCAGAACAATCAGATAGTAGGTTAGAGGTCAGCAAAATTAATCACACATGCTGGGGAACTTGCCAACAGGACCAGGTCACTTAAAAGAACACAAGGAAGACTTAGTGATGAGGAAATCATGAAGTCCCCTTTTGAGCCTCCCTCCTCACATTCCTACTAGGAAAAAGGATGCTAGATGACAGTCTTGCTCCATGAACAAACAGTTAGATGAAAATGGAGAATGAATCTACCATATAATGGAGAGGATGGATCTTTGGATGTTACAATGTATTTAAACCTCAGAAAACTGTATCAGAACAGGCAGGTATGGTGAATTATTCCCCATGGCCCCTAGCATGCTGCATTAAAGGAATGTTAGATCCAAAAGACATTTCGTTGTTGGATTTAATTATTTTGTTTCAAAAGTCCTGCTTATCAAACCTGATGGGTCATAATTGACTCAACTACACTGCTAAACAGGCAGCTTTAACATCTTAGAAGGTGTCAAAGACTCCCCAAATGTCCTATCAACCAATATTACATTATCCAGTGTAAAACTTCCCATGCCAGGGGAGGTACTGGGGCATTTCCACCCAGCCTGAGCATAATATAAACTCCTATGGACTATGTGTTTTCATGGGCTTCCCTTGATGGATCCACACTCCAACCCTCATGCTGACAAGGCTGGGACCATCAGCACCGAGAAGACCAAAACAAGAAAACCAATGGGACACCATCAGAAACCACAGAGTGGTGATGTTTTTCTTCTCTCTCTCTCTCTCTCACTCTCTTGCTCTCCCCCTGCCTCTCTCTTTTCCTCATTTCTTCCTATCTCTCTCTACCTCAAATTTACTGTTAAATAAAAAATCTGTGCTATTGACTTCAGCACATGGTCTCATTTGCACTTTAATTTGGGCAAAGGCATCTCTCTAATAGTTTCAACAATTAGATCATAACACTCATCAGAATAAGTATGTGTGAATGTACTATGAGCATGTGACTGTCCCAGTACCTTTGGGAGATAAGAGGAAGCAGAGGCACTTGTGTAAGGGAGGATATTGGCATGATAAAGACCATTATCTCACCTAGCAGGATCTGCTTCTTATCAGCCTCCTCCGTTATCTGACTCAAAACCTAAACAATGGTTGGTTTGTCATGGTCATCCTCTGATGATGGGTGCTCACCAGCTCTGCACCTGGGCTGTTCTTATGAAGATCACATCTAAAACCTCTCCTCCTCTTCGGTTGGGGGGTACACCCTGCTGCTTTTGCAAATGGACAACTGTATAATCATTAACAATTAACATTTCAGTCTCTCACAGTAACCAGTGACAGGACTCAGCATGAAACAACATGAGGCTGAGTTGGGGGTAGTTAAGTTGGGTATCAGGAAAAGATTTTTCACCCAGAGGGTGGCTGAGCACTGGAAAAGGTTTCCTGAGGAAGTGGTCAAAGCACCAAGCCTTCTTGAGGTGTCCTGTGCATGGCTAAGAATTGGACTCAACAATTCCAATGGGTGCCCTCCAACTCAGCCTATTCTATGATTCCATGACTTTGATGTCCTAATGCCATTTGCTGCTACAAATGAGTGTTACAAAAACGTTTGTGGGAAGGGCCTCTTTTACTCCTTATGCTGTATCAGGCTCTCCTTCACAGCCTTCCTTTCCGTTTTTAGCATTGTTTCCTCCAAAGACAGGGACTTTTAAGGTGACTTTATTCAGTATTATCCAACAGTATTTTTCAGTTTGTTAGCAGGTTTTTTTGTTTGGAGATTTTTTTTTTTAAGTGAACACATTTCATTCTCAAAGTCCTCAAGGCCCAAATCTACCAGAGCCAGAAGAGTAATCAGAACAAACAAGACCTTTTCCAAAAGATAAAGGACAGAGACTTTTCAGTTCAAGAAACAGCCATTAAAACAAAACTCAACAAAATCTTCCTCACCAAATTCTCATCAGCATAGTTTTGAAGGATTAAATAGGGTTAACTCAGAATGCATGCTCTGAGAAAAGAACTAAAAGAACAGCAAAAAACTAAGAGAACTCAAACTCAAGGACTAACAGAAGATAATGTTTAGCCAAAGAACACTGACCCAGTATCCCAGGGAACATAAAGTAAGAAAATAAAGGACAGCTGAATGCAAACACACACATACCTAAATAGACTAAATAAGACATAAAGGAAGGAGACAGGAGATAAGGCAGAAGAGAGTGCCAGAATCTAGAAACCCTTGCCAAATATATGTTAAAGTCAGCCAAATCCAAGCAAGTTGAAGAGTTCAATGATGAAGACTCCTGAAATCACGACCCCTGAGGGATGAAGAAATCGGAACGACCCCTCGAACTGCACCCCAAAAGGAAGGCTCCGCCTAGACTCCACCCAGACTCTGCCTGCTATGAATATTATAATCAAAAATTGTAATAATATGAATATGCATGTAAAATTATGTAATCTCTCACAAAAATTGTATAAACAGTCACACTGTTCACTGATTGCTTTGGAATTCTTTTGTCCAGTGCAAGCTGGAGAATTCCCCAACGTTGCTTAACAAATACCTTGCTTCTGACAGACTAAAACTCTGTCTCTGAGCAGTTCCATATATGCCTTTCGGGGCAAAATTCGGCATCATTTCCAGTGCTTGTTACAGCTAACACCTCCAGCAGCTCTGTGACCTGGTGGTTCCTCCTGCCCTGAGGCTGGAGCCCAGCCTGGAGATCCAGGTGTCTCCATTGCAAACCCATGGACACAGCTGCTGCTGCTTTCCTGTTTGAAGGCTCAGCAAGCAACAAGGCTGAGCACTCAGCCCAGAGACACCCAAAGGACACGGACAAAACAGCCACAAATAAGGTGCTGCCTTCAACAGCACTCGCCTATGTGATTCACATAAAACAGAGATGCTCCATGCTCACAGATCTCCCTAAACACCAGTATGGAGCCTCTGCCCATCCAATACCACTGCTTGGACCCAGAAAAAGCCGGCACTCCAAAGCTGTGAAACCTGCAGAGGTGGCCCCTAGAGCTAGTCCTTCCAGCTACTGACACAGACATCCTCTCATTGCAGCTGATGGTACCACAAAATGCTCTAATAACAGATACCCTTACACTCAACACACTCCCCAATTTTACTACTGGAAGCAGTGTCCTCGAAATGGTGTGTTGTCACTGCCAATAAAGGTCATTGTTTTAACTCTTGGCCTGTTATTTCTTCTACTGCTTTCTCACTGCCACTGACTGATTTAAAGTTTTTGACTAAGGTTGTCACATACACCCTCCCAGTGAGTCACAAGGAGCAGAAAGGAGACCCTTGGCTTTCTAAACTCCTTGTCAGAGAGTGATACAAAGGAATCATCTACACAGTACACACTGGAGATTAAAGCACACCTTTATTGGCGCCAGGAGCACATCGGCGTTCACGCCTCCACGTACATGTCCAGAGTGACAATTTTCATGGGGTTTTTAAACCCTTGAACAAACAACTTACAAAGTTTTATCTTAAAAAGTACATTCGTACAGAGTCAGTGCAGAGTTCAGTTTGTGGTTTCCTTATCTAACTGTACATCTGGTTACCTATTCCTATACTTACCGTTATATAGTTGACATAATCATACATATAATACATACAATCATACATGACCATTCTTCTATGATTACTGCTTGTAATCAAGCTCTTCTCTTGAGCCTGTATCTTACCCTGTCAGTAGGGCAGGTCCCTATTTGCAAGCAGTTACAAGCTAAACTAGTGATTACATTTTGCAGTCATACTTAGGCCAAGTGTAGTTAAGTAGTGTAGGCCCTAAGCTTCAAGTCCTTGTTTCAAGAAGAGTCTACGTTAGGCTGGATCCAATTTTAGTCTCAGGCTTGGACAACAGTTTATGTCTAGAGGATTATACAAGGCGTAATTGATTCTTTATTCAACTTTGTCCCGCAGGATAAAGAATGGCAAACAAAATATATTTATAGTATTTATATTTATTTATACTTAGAATATTTATGTCAATTGATGGCAATGATTAGACTAAAGGACTTGAATGAGAATTATGTAAATTATCTACTGAAAACATAGAATCATAGAATAATTGAGGTTGGAAGAGACTTCTCAAATGGAGTCCAACCATTAACCCAGCACTGCCAAGTGCCATATCCCTAAGCAACACATCTACACCTCTTTAAATACCTCCAGGGTTCATGACTCAACCCTTCCCTGGGCAGGCTGTTCCAATGCTTGACAACACCTTCAGTGAAGGAAGTTCTCATAATATCCAATCTAACTGGCCACTTCCCCCTGTCCTATCGCTTGTTACCTTGGGAGAAGAGACTGGATGCCCCCTGGCTGCAATATCTTTCAAGTAGTTGTGGATAGTGATAAGGTCCTTCCTGAACCTCCTTTACTCCAGGCTAAAACCCAGCTCCCTCAATCACTCCTCATCAGACTTGTGTTCCAGACCCTTCATCAATTTTGTTGTGCTATTCTCTGGAGTGGCTGCAGAATCTCATTGTCTTTTCTGTAGTGAGGGACCCAAAACAAAACAGAGTATTTGAAATGTGGCTTGAGGAGTGCCAAATACAGATGATCACTGCCCTGGTCCTTCTGGACACAGTATTCCTGACACAGGCCAGGATGCCACTGGCTATCTTGGCTACCTGGGCACACTGCTGGCTCATGTTCAGTTGGCTGTCAACCAGCACACTCATGTCCTTTTCCACCAGGCAGCTTTTCAGCCACTCAAGTGGCTGAAAAGCCCACAACATTGCATGGAGTTGTTTTGACCACAGTGCCAGACCCAGCTCTTCACCTTGTTGTACTCATTGATCCAGCCTGTCCAGATCCCTCTGTAGAGCCCTTCTACCCTCAAGCAGACCAACACTCCCACCCAACTTGGTGTCACCTGCAAACTTACCGAAGATGCATTTGATTCCCTCATGCAAATTGTCAGTAAGGTTATTAACCAGGACTGGCCCCAACACTGAGCTCTGGGGAACACCAGCTGACCAGCCACCAGCTGGGTGTAACTCCCTTCCCCTTCACTCTCTGGGCCCAGCCATCAGCCACTTTTTTACCCAGTGAAGACTGCACCTGAGCAGCCAGTTTCTCCAGGAGATGCTGTGGGAAAAGGCACAAATGATTTTACTGAAGTCCAGGTAGACAACATCCACAGCCCCTCCCTTATCTGCTACGTGGGTCACTCTGTCATAGAAGGAGATCAAGTTGGTCAAGCAGGATCTGCCTTTCTGCTGGCTGGTCCTGATCCCCAGGTTCTCCTGTGTGCACCATGTGATGTCACTCAAGATGATCTGCTCCATGACCTTCCTCAGTATAGAAAGCTATTACTGCTATTAAAGTGCACTATTTATTAAATCATTATTTTCAAAGCTAGCTTAATAATTATAAAGGAGAGACTGATGTTGCTCACCCATACTTAGGACCACAGGCAAATCTCTTTCAGTCAGCCCTGAGGATAACCTTAAGAAGCATCCCCACTTAAATGAAGAATCTCTACACACACTCCTAAAAGGGGAGTGCTAGAAATTCCTGCCATAAGAAAGAGGGCTTGGGCTTTTATCAGATAAAGTGATTGACTGTCAGTACTATGTTGTTAGGCTGGCCACGCTAGCTCAGCAGAATAATTCATTTAAAATTATTTATCAGTACTACCACTCACTGGTCCTCTATGAGGAAACATCTGTCAGGAAACTGGTTTCTTCACATCCTCATATTGTTTAACTTTGAGGTGTTTCAGTCAGGCTGGTCTCAGCATTCTTCAACACCAAAAGCAGCATGACCACCTTCCCTTCATCACTGGCAATTCTTGCAAGTAGAGTGATGTTCAAGCTGTTTCACCCTCACTTAAATAGAACATCCTGCTACACTTACATGTTTCCAAGTTTAGTACTTATGTTAAAAATCTAAAATTATGTTGCAATAAGGATGTTTGAGGCAGGACTACTGCTACAAATTTCTACTTATCACACTTGACAGCAACAACAGTGAAGTGTAGAGGAATGAGGAAATGCTTCAATCTCTGAATGTGCCTTAAAACTTGGAGGGAGATGGGAAATTCTGCAGTGGAGAAATTAAAATTATGTAACTCAATCTTAAAACTTATTCAAGAGATAGCACAAAAATAATTAAAAAAAAAACCCAAACAAAACAAACAAAAAAAACCCCACACACACAAAGAAAAAGCACTTCATGGCATTTGGCAACTGATCCACAGTCCCACAGCTGTAGAACTGCAGCCAGCAACAATGCCACAAGTGTCATGGGAACTGCGGTCAACAGGGCAAGAGGAAAGAGGTCATTTTTCTCACCATGAATGAGGTAATACAGATAAACACCATGCCACATACCAACAACCAGAAGCACTAGATACAGAAAGATCTGAATTTGTCATAAACAGCACCTAAACTGAGCTCAAAGACATTATTCTGAAAGATAAAAGTGACTTTTCTGCAAGCACTCAAGGCATTTGGAAAAGCCATGCTTCACAAGGAATTTTAAAATTCTACTTCCCCATGATACCAAGCAACATATCAACACTGCTCAAAACAAAATGAAATCTCCAAGATTGTATTTGATTGCTTGATGGTATCAACCAGGCGTTTATTGCTTACACTTCTCAAAGAAAAACTTATGTTCATTTTTGACAAATAGCTGTAAGCCTGAGAAAGTAATTTTTAACAGAAAAGCAAAAGATTTGCAGGGAAAAGGCATTAATAACAGAGACAGGATTCATCACAAAAATTGACCAAATATTTTGTTCAGAAATCTACAGATGAAAGTTTTTCTAATACTACCATCAGATTCCTTTATATAGGAGTATCCTTGCCTCTATAGCATAGCTCATGTATGTAATTGAAATACATACATGTATACATCTATAGCTCATGCTTTTCTAGGTTTGAGTACCACTATGATGGAAGAGGGTCAGCTAACAATGAAGCAGAGTCAAAAGCTGCTTCTTCTTGGACGGAATGACTTTATTTTAGAAAATGCCTACACCCCTGTGCTACAGCTGCAAATTTTCTACTTACCGTCAACGCTTCACAGAAACAATAGTGAAATTCAGAGAAACCAGGAAATGTGCTTCAACCTCTGAAGAATTTATGAGTTCTAAGGCACACTTAAAGAACTGTCTTATACCTCCAGTAGTTGTAGACATCCCCTTTTTAAAGTACTGCTCCCTTATTATTCAACACCTACTGACTACAAATTGGAGAAAAGTTTACAACCGACATACAGAATACTGGCTGAAGTGCATTGAATTTCAGCCATGGAGATCTCTCACATACTAGAAGAGCTCTTTGGCATATTTGCATTTTATGGAGATCATTTATACCCAGGGTGAAGGCATATTACTAGCTTCAAGATCACAGGAGTGTTTTTAAGAAGTATAGCTTCTCTGGTGAGTGATGAAGTATCCTGCATATGTAACTTACACTATCAATTCTTTCATTAAATGAGCTTCCTTGCAATTCCTCTAATTATAAAATCCTACAGCTTTTTCGCTCTACATTTCCACTGCCCATTGCAGATGCAAAACTGCTGAGAATTAAAACAGAAACACAAATGATAGTCAAAAACATCCTAGTAACAGCTAGCAATCAGATCTGTGAAAAAAATAAAAAATCTGTTCCCTGGCAGCAAAGGGAAAGTACTAAGGTTCTGTGAAAAACTGTGGCTGTAACAGTTTTATGTTGGGAGAATTTTTAAAATATACAGGCCATGGAGTGCTATTGTAGGCCTGTTTTTGGTGCAAAATCTGTTTTTCCCACGGAGAGGCACAGGCCAGGAGGCCTTGGGCAGTTTCATGGGAGTGCACTGTGTT
>JAWWES010000041.1:60991181-61016141 GCA_035583135.1 Lophotriccus pileatus
CTCCAGATTCCAAGTTGTCAGACCATGCCTCCCAGCCTAGTGCTGTTTCTGTGGCATCCCTGTCCCTTCCTCCCACTGTCAGACAGGCCTCTACTTGGTCAAGAGCTGAATATACTGTGCAACCAGGAGTTATCTACAGTGAGATGTGACCAGCAATTCATGTCTTTGAGTGGAATTTTCTGTCTCTCCTCAGGCTGAATTTTCTCACCTTTTGTAAGCATAGCTGATCTTGTCAGATAACTTCTACAATAGAAGTTGCATAATGAAGAAAAGAACTTTGAGTTTCTTATCCTGTAAGATTCACCCAAATAAAGCAATCTAAGCATCACCCAAATAAATATGCATTTGGTAAGTGGAGAATATGTATTAGATAGGTGGGTTTATGTGAAATTTGCTGTATGAAAGAGGTAACTTTTTGCCCGTGGTGTGCTTGAGTTGTGGAAGCCCCCACCTTGCACCCTGCAAAGAGCAAGCAATGTCTCTTTTCTAAACTACACTCTGTGCCTGTGTTCAGAGAGGTCCTAAAATCATCAGCAACATAAACCAGAATTGAGTGTACTGACCCTGATGTGTGCCATGGCTGAACTGTAGACAGGAGAGCACTTTCAAAAAGTAAGGGAGTCTGTGGAACATAATAACCATGAATTAATTATTGGAAAGTGGTATCAGGATATAAGCTTGCTCCTCTTGAAGGCTGATACAGCAATTACATCAGTTACACTGCACTGGGCCAAATTGCTGAGGTAACAGTGTTGGAAACACAAGGTTGAAAAGGAACATCAGGAGTAGTAGAATTAAAGCCAATTTGAAAGAAGTAATACGGGGAGTGTTATTTATTTGGGGAGAAATCTGTGCAGAGACAAGCAGGTATGGGTAGGGGCAGTGAAAAGGTGGGCTCAGGGAAAGAGAAAATGGGCAATTAGACATAATATGAGGTAAAGAATAAAGAAGAGATCTTTCAGCACTAGGATTGCAAGTTAATATCAATGGTGGTATTCAAAAAAGAAGGTACCATGGACTAAAGACTTCCTGGTTTCAATTTCCATTCTATCTTGGGGTCACATGCATTTTAATCTCAGTCCATGGCATGTCTTGTTCACATGTTTCAGCTCATCTAGATGTCCAGATTCCGTTACAATTGCTCTATGTTATGTTGATCTTTGACAAGATTGAGTCTGAATAAACTCTCTAGGTCAGGTTAGTAACACTGTTAGTCCACACAAGTTAATTTTCTTCCAATCAAATCCCACCATCAATAACAGTATTGTTCTCTGCATCTTGAAACATGAAAAATGTTACTGATCCATTGCACTGACTTTCCATAATTCTCAGAGTAGTGAAGGCAGACAGACTCATTATTTCCATCATCTTCAGCAATAATAGGTAAAAAATCTGTTTTCACTGAAAGAAACTATGTTTCACTTGTGGAGATGCAGTCAAAGTGTTTCCATTTTTTTCTTATATCCTAGATCTAGGTCATGTCCCTACCTGGATCCATACCCAGGGCCCTGACCAGCCATCCTGGAGCTTTGTCTGACCCTGGTTCCCCTCACTGGGCCTGACACTGATCCATGGGCTGATGTCCCAGCATTGCCCAATGCCAGTCACTGGGACTGCCCCTGCCTGCCCTGCTCCCCATCTGGGGTGGTAGGACTGCCCTGGCTGCCAGCCCTGCCCTGCTGCCCTCGGGATAAGCAGTCAGTGAGGGAAAGCATCCAGTTGAGGCTCAGCTCAGGGTTGTCCCCTACCTCCACTTACATACTCCCTTCTCTTTGACAGGAGATTATCACGCTCACGTGGTTGCACACCAAACAATTCAATGTTGCAGTAACTGGAAGCTGGGATCACTGTGAACTGATGATTATCAGCAGGCACAGCACGTCCTCTTTGGGGACTGAGACTTGATCATGCACACCAAGCCCTGTCCTTGACTCCTTGCCAATCTCCCAAGTCCTCACCTTGCCACGAATAACATGTCTATCAAAGGGGTATAAACCAGCAGAATATTTTTAGTATTCTATATGCCTTAATTGTGATGCACTCATTTTTCATTGTGGCATTTCATTGATTTTATATGACAGAGGACCCATTCTATTTATAGTCACAGAAGGACCTCAACCTTTATCCTGTCAACAACTTCAAACACAAAACTGTGTCCCCAACCTCTGCAAATACATATATTTGGAAGGACACCTTCGCTTCTATCATTCCTATTCTAGCAATTTTCTATTTTGTTTCATACCTCTGACCATTCCTGATGCAACTCAGTTATCCAGGTTAGAATATCTCACTCTGAAAGAGTTTCTAGTGAAGGTAAGAGCGTAATGAACAGTGTTTTCATTGCAGAAAATGTTTCAAAGAACTAAATCCCAGGCTCCAATCAACTCTGATCTTCTTAAAACTGTCAAAGTCAGGGATAACAGGTAATTTCAGTTCTTCTCCCACCTGTTCACTGTCTTCTGTCTTGCCTCTGTAACAGTTTTTGTGGTTTTCATGCACCACTTGTGCAGTCAGGATGACTGAAGGTCATTCAGCACTTGCAACTGTTGCTTCATCCTCAGACCTTGGAGGCTAATGGTCAGTAAACCCTGGGAACAAAGGCCTCCAGCTGGGTCAGTAACTCCTGAAGTCACGCATGTGGGAGTACTTCCAGTTGTCATGTTAACGCATTATATGGGGGTTTTATTCCTCTGCCTTCTTTTCCCTTTCCTGTTTTCCTAATCTTCATTTTTCTGTGGGGCACTGATGTTTGCTGTTATTGATTGTATCACTTGCCTCAGGCTGGCAATCTAACAGATATAACCATCACTCTTTCATTCAGTTCCCTAATCCTGTTTCTCTGATGAGCTTTCACATGTCTGATCCACGAATGGTTCCTAGACTGACTCATCCATTTCTCAATCTCTTTACATGGATTCTTATTTGAAATAATCTTCCCATCTCCTGACTCTCACCTTTTGGCTCAAGCAGACATCCAGAATTGTATTCCCTGTGCACAATAATCTGAATCTCAAACCGCTCATCCTTCTATCACCTCTCCAGCATCACCCTCAGGCCTGCATACTGGAATTACCTGCCCAGAAGTTCATCCCCATGGATGTTCACAGCTACACATCCAGTGCACTTAACACTGAACTTCCAACAGTCAGCCAGATTTTGCTTGGGCTGAAATTATTCATTCATGCTTCAAAGTCTTCTACCCACAAGGTATTCTTTTACACTGGTTGGACATTCTTGTTTTAGTCCTTCATTGCTGAGGGCACGGTATCATAATCTGAAGAGAATCAGATTTAAACTCATAACAGTAGTATGCTATAATAAGACAGATATTAAGGAAAAGCAGTTAAAAATGTTGTTTGCATGTATTGTATTACCATTAATGTATAAAGGGAATTTTGAAGGTTTCTAGAACAGGGAAATGTCTAGTCATCAACCCTAGAAGGGAATATGTACTAAGACTATTAGGTCTCTACACCCAGATAAAACTATCAAGATACTATATATTAAAGTATGTCAAGCTACATCAGAGAAAATATGAGCTATGGTACTAGGGTATCTTGACAGATGTAAAACTCATGGGGTCACAAACTCTCAGGAACCTATATCTTGACAGTGTAGTCTTGAAGCCCAAGTAAAGTTGTGGTGTCATTGCTGGTACAGAGGCCAGGGGCTGTGATTTAGTTTTGTACTGCTTCAAGGCTGAGATTTGTCCATATTTCTCAACAAATGCTTTGTCTGAACTTGTTTTGGCCTTCGTGGGGCTTTGCATTTGTTTGTTTAGCTGAAACAGCAGTTGCATAACAATCAGATTACATCTAATATTATCTAACTTGTTTTAACATTAGTTATTTTCATGCAATTGCACGTTATACTGTTATAGTAGCTTTTTTTGTAACTATAGTTAGTGCAAATAGGTCATTACTCTGTGTCTGCGACCTAGAAGCGTCTGGAAGAGTACGGAGTGCAGGATGGTAGCAGAGGCCTTGAAAGTACAGGCACAGGATGACACCAGAGACCTCAGGGTCATAAACAAGTCACCAGCAGTCAAGTATCAGTCACTAAAGGAATGCAGCCTTGGGAGCTGGATACAACTGGTTTTAAGGAAAAAAAAAAAAAAAAACACAAAAAAAAAAAAAAAAAGAAGAGAACAAAGAGCAAGTATTTGACAAAGACTAAACCACAGACAGTGAATTTTGTTATAATAAGGAATTATGAAGCAATAAAAAATGAGGAAGATATGGTGCATGTTACAAGATATAGAAGAATAAGGCCAAGCACAGGCCATAGAGTGAGGAAGTCCCCACCAACAGCACCAAATCTCTCCCAGTGAAGAACAAGGGACACCAACAAATCACCATAACTCTCCTTTTTCACTGTCAACCTCTGGGACCAGAGTGGTAGTGGAAGGGTGATTCCTACACCAGAGAACAGGGTAGCTATGTACTGGGAAGTTTCCATACATCTGTTTTAACTGCTAATTACTGTGGCTTTTTCTGTAATAATCATATTAATTAGATTACTAATGTTGGTATGATTGTCACCAGACCGATAGCAATGCTTTGCAGTTGAGACTTCAGTTGTTCAAACAATAAATTGTACTAGTAAAATGTATTCCTTTAGTCTGCACAAATGGTACATGTTGCAGCCCAGTATTGGAGAAAACCAAAATGCCTGTAATTCAAACACTGCACAAGAGACCCACAACATGATATAGTGTAGAATCTGTTGAGGATGTGTATAACTGATACCAGAACTGGTAGATGTACACCTAAGACTGCAACAACAACAAGAGCAACAAAACCAACATACTACTAGCAGGCTAATGGTTATAACTCCACTATCATAATAATTACAAATGGCACAGGCACCACTGCCTCAGGGTGTGCAGAATCAATCACTGCCATTACACAGTGCTGTGCATTTCAGTTTTATGTTAGTAAGGGCAAATACACCTCTGATGTTTGTGTTGCCTCTGATTACTTCCACTTGAAGCCTGTTGTAACAAGGATGAAACACTGGGCCAAGAGATGAATTTCAGGAGTATTTGCTTTTTCAGGCAATACAAATCTAAGAGAGTCTGTTTCCTTCCAGCCTTAAAGGGGATTTCAGGATCTCTGACTTGGAATGTTTCTTTTGTCCAAACATTTCCAAAAAGGAGTGCATCACGTGATTCACTGTTAGTTTTTATTGGTGGGAGTTTTTTTGGTTGGTTGGTTGGTTGGGGGCGGGGGGGGGGAGGTTTGAAGCTGGCACCAGCTTGCCTTTCTGATAATTTTTTTGTGGCGAAACTATTGCCTGTGTGGTTGGCATGTTGGCATGATGGCTAAGAAGGATGAACCTGGCACTTTTACCATTGCAGCCTGAAAGGTTTCCAATTTCAATTGTTTTACAGCCTCTTCCTGCCTTGGACCTGTCACAAAATAAGTGGTTTAGGTCACTTAAAGAATCACCTTCAAAGGTAATAGTGAAACCAAACTTTAATATGAATTTGCAAAAGTGCAACAGAGTTTGATGGAAAGGTTCACTCTATGATTTACTACATGAATAACACATATAAAGGAAAAGCAAATTAGAATAAATTGAGAGTGATTTATATGGAGAGCAGGGATTTAAAAGGCCTAAGGGAGAAAACAGTAAGGGGGATCCTTCACTGAGTTGCAAGATTCAGAGTGGACCCCCTTGCTTTCCAAACTCCTTCTCAGAGAGGAGTTTGGGTGTGATTGGATTCAAACTTAGGCTCGGACTTGATCGATGGTATATGTCTAAAGTATTTAAGAGCACTTAATCATAGAAGCCCTTAAATGTTAAATTAATCAATAATCAACTACAGTCACAAGAACAGTAACAATTATGGATTCAAGGTAATAACATGCATATTATATTCACTATAGAGTGTTCAAGGGTATGTATATGCACAAAGGTATACCTATTAAAAAATTCCCCTTGAGAAGTAGTGACATACCCACATCTAATGCCTTTTGGTATTTCTCAATAGGCCGAGGCTGAGCCTCAAGCAGTGGGGATATTAGCCCAGGTCCCATCACCAGCCAGTGGTCCTCTGAGTTTTGCAAATCTGAGAGTTCACACACTCTGAGAGGTGTCCCACTCAGAGGGAGATGGGGGTGCAGCCCACTGCAGCCCAGAAGAGCTCAAAGGGTCTTACTTAGGAATGTTGTTTATAGGGTCATGACATGGTTGGCTTTAGTCATCAGTAAATTTCTTGACTGCAAGCTGGGTTGACAATCACTGGAGTTTTCAAAATTTCAGTAATGGTGGTAGTGTTTAACTCAGGCTACAACTCAGATAAGGAAATTTTTCAGGCTGTCAGGGGTGACTGATTATTCCCACTTGTAGTGGGTTGACCTTGGCTAGATACCAGGTACCCACTAAAGCTCCCTCTCCCTCTGCAACTGGACAGAGGAGAGAGAGGGAAAAAAACAACAGCTAAGGATTCATGAGTTGAGCTAACAGCTGGGAGAAGTCACTTACTGATTACCTTCACAGGCAAAACAGACTCAAAGTGGGGATAGTACTTAAATTTATTACTAACAGGATAAGAGCCAAAGAGTGAGAAATAAAACCATATTAGAAACACCTTCCCCCCTCCCCCCCCTTCCTTCCATGTTCTCCCTCCTCCCCCCCAGTGGTGCAGGGGGACGGGAATGGGGGTTGTGGTCACTTGTTTCTGCTGCTGCTCAGGAGAGGAGTCCTTCCCCTGCTCCTGTGGGGTCCCTCCCACGGGAGACAGTCATTGACAGACCTTTCCAACAAGAGTCCACCCCTTGGGCAGCAGTTCTTCCCAAACTAGTGTCCTGTGGGTCACTCCTCCATGGGATCAGTCCTTCACAGATAAGCTGTACTGATGTGGGTCCCGCGCAGGGGCCGCAGGTCCTCCCCAGGAAAAGCCTGCTCCAGCGTGGGCTTCCCTCTCCATGGGCTGCAGGTCTCCAGCAGGACCCTTGTGTCTCCCTCTCCGGATATCAAATCCTGTTCTTTATCTTCCTTTCATTCTCCACATCTTCAGTTCTGTCCTTCATTTTCCCAGTATGCTCACTGATGTTCTGAGGTCTTCTTAACCATCTGATCTCTATGCCACCAACACTCACTATTCTTTTAGCCCTTCTGTAAATTGTTTCTGCTGGTGCTTTCAGACACACTTTTGTATTTGCCAGCCTTAGTGTTCCTATCACAAATCTCTGCATCAACAGACCCAACCACTATACAGAAATAGGCTTTTTTTCCTCTATCTAAATTATCAGTTACTGTGTGTGGTTCTTACCTTCTTTTTTCTTTTTCAGTGAATGGATCCAACCACTTCCTTTCACAATGAAGAGGCAATGGTGAAAAGATTTCATCTTGCCTTCTCACTTTACTGCCAACTTATGTGGCAGTAAAGAAAACAAAACTCACTAGGAGACTGCACAGATAAGGAAAGTGAATTTTATTTAACTTCATGAATCAGATGACTCTGTTTACTCATATTTTCACCAACAGACGTATCAGTATGTGTGTGTCTAAGTAACCTGGCCAGGACAGTTTGTGTACAACATGTAGGACAAGACATGCCAATACTGAATTCTCTCTATATGTCCTAAGTTCCTCTTCATTGCTAAAAACAAACTGCATTTGGATAACCTTTGATGTCAACAGTTCCTGTGATCTTAGTATCTAGTTTCACTCCACGTGAGTCTTAGACAACATTGCTGTGTCAGTGCTCTGCTTTTGTTTTCCCTTTCTGGTTATGTTCTGGCTCCAGGCCAGTTCCTTTATCCTCCTGTCATCTTAATATATGGTTTAATTTTCTTGCTCTCTGGTTATTGAATGAAACCATTCATAGGTTGTGCTGTGATCCAGGTGAACTGCCGACCTTAGGTAATAATACATGCCATTATTTTAGTCCTTGTTCTACCATTTCTTCTCATGTTTCCACTTGCCCAAGCACGTTTCCACCCTCACTTCCAGAACAACCATAGTATTTATGATGCAAATGTCTGCATAGTTTCCAAATAAAAGTTTGGGGTCCTTTGCAGAGTGGGATTTCAATGAATGCTATCAATCACTAACATAATGTAAGTTAAATTGCTGGTTGTATTTGTCTATTCTGTTATCAAGCGAGTTCTAGCTGGACTCACCACAGGAAAGCTCTTTGCTTCTGTGATGTCTTGTCTGTTATGCCTTCCAGTCCTTCTGCATGTTTTTAGTAAGTATAGACTTATACTGTCATAAAATTTGCTAAGGCATATTCAGGATTTGTGGACCTTTCAACCTAGGATCATGCAGTGTCTTAAGAGCTGAAGCTTATCAAATGCCCTAAAAGTAAGGTTACAGTTTTCTCGGCTTACCCCTCTGAAGAATACGTGTGCACACACATTGCAGGCAACTGAAAACACCACAGAGTGTTTTGCCACAAAACAAAAGCAAAACCAAGATAGTGACTGTCAGCTACAACAGTCCCAGTGTAGTTCCAAATATGGGTTCTACCCACCATGCAAGAAGCCAATTCCCGCAGAGCTGAGGTATTTGTTTATTTCATGTCTGCACAGAGGTGGGTGTTGAATGGCAAATCCAAAGCTAGCACCCACTCAGTATGCCAGCTACCCACTTTTTCACACTTCAAACAGTGAAAGATGAACCTTTCCCTGACACACAACAATCTAAACCTACACTCATTGTGAATACATCTTCTCACCTCCATTTAAAGGCACAGTATCCATTTATTTTTGCTAAGCATGCTCTATGGGAAAGGGGCTTATTTGAGTAAGGGGACACTACAGATCGTGTGTTTTACTATGCAAATGAATAAAAGGTAGCAGGAAAGTTCAAGCAAAATTCTTTTTTGGCCTTATCAACACTTTGTTCCTGTGTTATCTTCTTGCTTGATGGATTTACAGCATCATCTTGTTCTCACTTCTCCTAAATGGGGCCTTGATTCTTGGTTTCTTATGGTTATCTTGCAGAGATAGGGCTTATTGCACATACAACACCAGTCACCATTTGTTCAGCTCCTCTATTGGGTCCCCATAATTTTCACATGAAAGAGTCTCAATGACAACATGATCTGATGGAAATACTTCATCCCAAAGCTAGACTGGTAATGCCTTGCCTGTGCAGGGCTAAGTTCAGAGGTAATTTTGAGATCTGTTCTTTTGCTGCCTACAAACCCTCTTTAAACATACTTGATTTTTACCTAAATGCTAAACAGCAAGCTGTCTTACAAGGGTCAGTTTGCAGTCCAGTTTATTTGCACATTGGTCTCTTGAGAGAAGAGTCTGAGGTTGTCTGGACTATCCCAGCTCTTTACCACATAGTCACTGATTCAGACAGGCTAATCTTGGCTCAAGCATCTGTAGTGGGATCTCTGATAATTCAAATGTTGCAGTTATGGTTTACTTTCAGGTTTTTCTAATGGTTTGCTTTCATTTCTCTGCATTTCCATCAACTTGAGGATTTTCTAGTACCATGAAAGTGTGTTTTATAAGCTCTTTTTTAGAAAGCAGTTGAACTAATTCCTCTGTGAAGTATGACTAGATTTTATGAAAATGACTCATGTGGAAATCATGTATTCTGCCAGGTATGGAAGGGCATAAACCTCCATGCCCTCCTTTCTAAGAGAGTTTCAATCTAGTTAATTGTTAATGATACCAACAAAGGCAAGAAAATAGTTATTTCTCCTTGCTGTAGTTTGCAGGAACCCTGCATAAGTGATGCAAGTGTCATGGTGATGACCATGAGTCTTGTGGTACTGAATCTCTATTCTCCTTTGGCTTGTTAAAGCTGTGGCTTATCTGATTAATTAAACCTTGGGGCTTTGAAGTTTTCTTGTGTCTGGGTTTTTTTTTTTTTCTCCCTTAGCATAGGTATTTAGTGAGGGGGGTTTGTTTGGCTGTTGGTTTTTTCCCCCTGAGCAAAGGTATTTAGTGCTTCTTTGGAGGATTTTTTTCAGGATTGCTGGATTAACTCCTACCTGCTATGGCCAGTACAACTGGCTTTCTGCTTCTATAAATTTCCTGTACTTCTGTGGGATTTTAAAACCATTTGTTGTGTGCACATATGTTATATCAAACAGCACATTTACGATGAGTTCTTTTACATCATTTGACTAATCTTATGGTGTTTGTCACAGGCAAATTTACCACAAAGCACCTGCTTTAACCACATAACCTGAACAGATTTAAGCACAAAATTCTGAGTAGATGAGCTAGTGGAGGTGGGTGTGGAGGATAAGGCAAGGTGATCCATGTCTCTTGTCATGCAAAAAGTTTGCATGAGAGATGCCTTGCTCTGAAATCACATCAACATATGTTAATCCTGGTCTGAAAGGGACTTCCTGGAATCAATAGTGATTCCTCCCTCCTTCAAACACAAGGTTAGATAAAGTTATACAAGACTTAGTTGCCCCAGGCATCAAGCAATACACAAGTTTCATGTTAAGTTACCCACTGTTTACTCACTGTAAAGGTTCATATGTAATATCAACAAAACATAAAATTCACATGACTCTTTATCACTGGTTACTCAACCAATAAATATCTCTATGACTATACTAGATTTATACTATAAAATTTCCAGTATACACTGGCTTTTGCATGTAACCTTCTTACCCGCCGTGGCTGAAGAAGTAGAAGGTGCTTATAGTCTGTGGCCCACTGGAATACAGCCACGTGAATGCAAACCTGGCATGGTGCACATCTAAAGCCTGGTGGACCTTGGATGTCCAAAACTTCCTCTCATAGCTGTTTCTCAACAGCTGGAAACAACTGCTATTGCAGACCTGCTGGCTCAGCAGCCCAGGTTGGAATCTAAACCTGACTCCTATTGAATCAAAAGCAAATCCACCTCCATAGTATTTTTCCCAGGAAAGTACCCTCATTCTCACAAATCTATTAATTTCTAAGCAGCAGCGTAAATGCTGAGCTCACTCTCCCTTGAAGATCATTGTTCTAATTTTCTAGACACTGTAGGAAAATACCTTCCTTGTGAGGCACTTTTCATTTACATTTAGTCCTGTGCCCTTGGTGTGGATTTCAGCTGTGTCCTGGCTGCCTCAGGTCCATACTGTCATGGATGGAATCATGCACTTCACTGGTAGGAGAGAAGTAAAAACATACTTCATTGATATAAAGCAGTGAGTTAACAAAGCAAATGTGACAGTGGTGTAACAAGATTCAATAGCAAGGCACAGCTGGTTATTTATTGCACAGAGAACAGGGTCAGACAGAGAGATCCTCCCATTGAGTCACAAGGTGCAGAAAGGACCCCCTTGCTATCTAAACTCCTTCTCAGAGAGGAGTCTGAGTGTGGCTGGATCCAGACTTAGTCCCAGACTTGGTCAGTGTTTATGTCTAAAGGATTTTATGTGCACAATCAATCCTTTATGTCATTTAGCTAAGATATCAAATTTAACATGGTATTAATCACTCACTGAGAACCAGTTGTAGCCATCTCTGAATCCTGAGCAGTGACCTTGAGAGGCATCCTCGCTGAGTGGGAGGTACAGTGTGCAGCCTGCTGACCTGCAGGCTCAGTGGGCTCTGGGCTGTCCATTATTTATGGAGTAGGATGACTGACTCATAGTCACATTTGCAGACCAGCAAGACATCTGGGTCACTGTTCTAGAGAGCCCTTGGTCACCATGTTGCCATCCATCCTCCAAAGTCCAGAGTAAGCTGGATGCAGCCACCACAGCCCCCACCAGTGGTTATGCCTTAAGGGGGTGGGGGTGGGTGGGTGTTAAACCGCACTTTCACTATATTGATTGCTGCCATACACATTGTAGTTTCCACTTTAAAAGCCACTGTACAAAGCTGGTTTAATACCGAGTATTAACAATGAGGAAAAACAACAGGCCACACACAAGTTAGGTGGCTATTTTCATTCAGCTTTCACTGAAACCAAAAGTGGCAGTTGAAAGGTGAGGTTGGCAACACGGAGGTAAGAAGCAAGGTGAGATCTGGAGAAGTGAGACATAATCCTGTCCCATCCATTTGTGAAACCACAGCCAGAAGGTAAAGTTCCGTGACAGGACTGGGCTCACCATCACCTTTATTTTAGGTGCATTTTGCAATAGAATTCCTAGATTCTTTATTTGGTAGTGCAGGAAACATGCCCTCAGAGCAGTTTTGCTGAGTGAAAAACTGTGAAAACACTTGGCATATTTCTTAGATCTTACTGGCTCTGTGCATCTTCCTGCCCCTTCACAGTAGAGCAGGGATCTCATTAGGGCTAAGAACAAGGTAATGCAGAATTAAAGGTAAGTGAATCTGAATACATCAGGTTAATACTATACTTGGGCTATGCAGATGAGGTGATAAATGTTTATCAGTAAATAAAGAATTAAGAAATTATTAAAATCCTGAGAATGCTATTCTGGAGAGGCACCTGATTGAGAGGGAAATGAAACTCCCTGAAAAAACCCTGGATGAAAGCAATTGCTGTGTAACACAGAGCTCCAGCTTGCTCCCAGGTAATCCACTGACTCACAGAAGCTCAGCAAGGGTTAAGCAGGAAAGGCTGCCCAGCCCTCTCTGAGGGTGAGTGGCTCTTTGGCAATAAAGAAGAGGAAATGGGCTGGATGAGCAGTCAGGCTCCAGTGCTTCTGAATCAATTGAACCCTATTCCCTGTCAGCTCAGGAATCCCAGTACTTTGATAGGCATGGGCTGAGGATGCATCATGGTGCAGTTCCCCTTCCAGGCATGGTACCACAGGTCTCCTTTGGGAGACAGGTGACTGGAGAGAGCTAGAAAGAGCTTTTAGCTGCTGAAAGAGCTGTTAGCTGCTGATGCCTCTGCCCTGAGTGGCCTTACAAGGGAATGATTCTCCCTTTTGTTCCCAGGAGAAGCAGCCACCTACCATTCCCTGACTCATCCCAGGATCCCATTCTCTGCCAGTGCTGCTCCAAACACTGCTTCCAAGTGAAGAGCCCCTTTCTGTTAGAGCCTAACAAGGTAAACCTAAAAAGGCTTCATAAGAATCAGTGTAAATAGCATAAGGTAGCAGGTCAGGCATGTCCAAATCCCACACAAGGGACCTTGACTCCATTCACCACAAACAGAAAGACAGGTATAAATTCTCCTCACTTTACACGGAAAAGGAAGTGAAGCTGGCTCACTCTCTCTCTATAACACACTTTCTCCTTACTGAATGCTCAGAGATTTCAGTTTTTAGTCACTTGTGCTATGCTGTAAGTTTCTTTAGACTGGATTTGGATAACCTCCCAGTTTCTGGGGGCCCAGTTGTCTGCAAAATTGGATTCGTTATCTGGTGTGCAACAGGCCAATAGTTACACACCGGAGAGAGACATTGATTACTTCTTTATTTCAGAGCTTTGCAAGCCTGGGTGCTCAGTGGGTGTGATTCTTAGTATTATAATGAAAATAGTTCAGTTTTAGGATACTTGCACCTTGAGTCTTTTGACAAGTTAGCAATGTATACTTAGACATATATCAGCATCTTGATTTACTACATCCTTAAAGCCTCATAGTTCCAAAATATCCTTGACTAAGGGATGCTAACTGTTCTACTGACATAGAACAGCACCTTGATTTACTGCATCCTTAAAGATTGCTAGTTCCAGGAAGTCCTTGATTAAGGGGTGCTGGCTGCTGCCTATTCCACTGATTGTCTTTTTTTGCTGGTTAGGTTTGGAAGTACAAAAAGAACACATGATAATTTTGACATCAAAGAACCTCCTAACTTAGGAAAGTTTTGACATTTTCCACTTTTTGCAAGAACTTTGTCAGAGGAAGTCTTGAAGACATAAGCCCTGTTTAGTGGAAATGAGGGCTGCTAAATTGACAAAGAACTGACTAAAGACAAGCTGCCTTTTTTCTATTAGAAATCCTGTATTATTGTTGTCTCCCAACCAGCGTTTGGTACTCAGTGTGTAAAGACAATCTCACACACAGAGATGAGATATTTGGTCTATTTCATATTTGCATGAAGATGGGTGCTAAGTGCTAATTCCACAGAGCTAGCACACTATCTGAAGAATATATGCATGATCATACACTTTGGATCTACCTGTCTCTCCCTGATACCTGTTCACTGTTTACCAATAACTGATTGGCTACATGTTTGCTAACTAGTCCCACATCTGACATAACTGTCCATCCTTTGAGTCAGAGGGTTTCTTGAGTCCATGGCCCATGAGTCAGCAGTCACAATCTCCCACTGTTGGAATTACTTTTCCTGTGAGGACACCATTTTTGAGCCAAAGCAGTTAATTATCTTGTTTATATCCTTGATTTAAGATTCTTGGCCTTTTAGCCAAGATCTGTAGCGTGGCCTTTGAAGTCATTGCTCCTCAGTATGTTTTTGAATCCTTTACTGATCTCTTTAGGTCACCTTGACTTTCTGGCATAAACCACCACCTTTTCATGTACACTGAACAGCAACTCTTTTTACCCATAAAACAAGCAATGATTTTTAAGGAGCCCTGTAGCAAACTATGTATGCTTGTACATTCATGTTCCTGGATTTGATTTTCCGTTTAAGACAACTCTGATTTTGACTGTCATGTCTTGTGTGTCTCACTAGGTATTTGGACATTAAACCTGAATGCTTGCCACCCAGGACCTTGGAGATCCCAAGTGTGTAGGCAGTATTTGAACTAATTTTCTCAAACAGCTTTTATATTTTCACTCTCTGAATGTACTCGTGGCTCTTAGTCCAAGATCATCTGCTGGGGGAAAGATGAGGCTTCAGAAGATTTGGTGAGATCACTCTGTGTCAGATGTGAACTCTTTTATTGAGCTCCTGTCTCCTGTAGAGCTAAAGACAGCTTTGGTCTTGGCTATGAATTCACATTAATAGCTTTTCTTTTGCTAGAGTATAAACAGCTCATTAAAGGACAACTAGGCGAATTCATTCTTAAATGTTACATTAAAGCACAGTGTAAACTGTCCTACCCTGATAAATGAAAAACAAGGTGGGAAGGCAAGGTCACACAAAGAAGCCACAATTTACTTGTATCTCATGGGAACAAACTGATAAAATTCCACCGTTTTCCTGGATACATATTATTACTGAATATATTTAGGGAGGCACTGCCATCAAAATAATACAGTCCAGTAGCAAGACATTTTCTCACAGGAAGGGCATTTAGTCAGATCAGGTTTAAAGGAGAAGCAGCTCAACAATTTAAACATAGATTAACTAGCCAATTATTTCATGCTAAACTATGTTTACTCATCTATTCATGTACCTCAAGCTTCTGCACCCTGTTAATCAAATGTCACACATTCCCAGAACACCTGGCACTTAGGCTAAAATCACAGAATAGCAAAGTGGTTTGGAAGGGACCTTTGAAGACTGACTAGCCTAACCAAAATTTATGTAGATATAGTATTCTCACAGTCCTTTACTTCCTCACTTCACGAATAAGCAAAATATTCGTGATCACCTCTGCCTGGGCTTGTGCCTGGGTTTTCCCATGGTAGGTGGTTACCCTGTTTCTGTGCACAATGTGCACCACAGAAATACGGCAGCAGACGACAGTGCGAATACTTTTGTTAGGAAAAAAACAAACAAGCTTATTAGCACAAGGTTGTTGAATTTTCATCAGTGAAGCTCAATCTACTTTATTTTTCTGAAGGAAAAGGCTGGATGATCAAGTGGAGTATGTCAGGAAGAAAGGCCAGACAAACGGGATTGTAGAGGATTTAATTTTGCTTGGCTTTAACAGTTTTGTTTGATGAACTTAAAAAGTAAAGGCCAGGCAAGCATGTTCAGAAGGCAGGGAATGAGAGGGAACGTTTGCATTTGCCAGCAATTTGCAGCTCAGTCTGTAAACTAAATAATAAATGTGTAATAGGTATATTCAGGAACCCTGACAAATTTGGGAACTCTCAACTGCTATACAAGACAAAGAAGCTAATAGGGCTCTCTGGAATCACACTTAGAAAAACACCACACCTATACAACATCTCTGCAAAGACTCTGAGTCTGCACCTGAATTAAACCAACTTACCTTGATTAGGAAGAATGCAGAGAGACTGTTAGCCACAGTGTTCTATTGGGTGATCTACAGATAAACAGGATTAAAGAAGTTAAAGAAAGTCCCAACCTCCCAGTGAAAAATGGACCAATCATTCTTATAGCAGAGGTGGAAATGCCTCTACACTGTGAGTGTGGCATCACTTGGATGCCTGCCTTCTTTAGAACTGGGTGTGCAAAGGTCTGGATCCTGATCAGTATTGCTACCTACAAAGCCTTGTCCTATTATTGTTGGAAGGAACAACGACTGAAAACCTTGCCACAACAATCACTGCAGTGCAGCATTTCTTATCTCTCTTTTTGGACAATAAGAAGCATCGCACCTTGTCCTCTCATGTATCAGCCTGGCAGTGGAACAAGAAGCCACTAGTCCTTCACAGATCCTGAGGCAGCCACCATCAACACAACACTTCTCTTTGCTGACCAGTCTGACCTGAGGATACAGCCCTTCAATCCTCAGCATTTAACCTGTGCAAAGTTATATTGGCATTCATATTCTCGGCTAAGTTGCTGGCTGGGAAGAACAGAATCATTCCACTGTGTTACTGAGTGAGGTGAGAGACTGACCACAACTATTTTAACAGTTTCTGTAGACTATAACATGTGAGTACAATAACTGAAGGACAAGGGCAGATACAATTATGACTTGGCATTATTCTAGTATCCTTACCTCTTGTAGTTAAAATGGTATAAATATGGGGTACATACAAGACAGCTATCAAAACAAGAAGAGATAACTACCAATTTTTGAGGCAACTATAACAAAAGCAGAGCATAGCTATTACAAAAAGAAGAGAAAGAGGAAGAGAAGTTGAAGACATATATAGCTTTTATAGGTTTCCTCAAGTGGCATAACTACATTGGCAGAATCACTCTCTTAATGGTATAGTTAAAGGTCCTTAATTTCTGTCAATACAGTTGTGTCACCACAAAATAAAAAAAAAGCACCCTGGTGATGAACACTGTTCAGAGGCAAAATAAAGGAATATAGGTCTGGCCTTAGGTCTTACCTTTGTGACTTAATAGCTTACAACCACCATGTTGGTTCAGGGAAGTGTACCTATATCAGGAAAAGGGGCCTGCATTAACAGCACCCAACTAGCAAGTCATCAAGAATCATCCAGTTTCACAAGACAATGAGGCATGAAGACAAAGACATGTAATGATTCCTGATTATGCCCCAAGATAGAAACTGTTAAGATACAAAACTGCAAGAAGACACAAACCCTGTCCATGATCATCAACCTAAGAACCACACAGGAGATGAGGAATGTTTGACACTTAGCATCACTTGTCCTCCCTGTGACATGTGAACACAAGACCTGGACACAAGACCATGGTGCCTAGACTCCTGGTCAGACAGCTTGAACACCCAGACACTGGTATCTGGATTCTGGGCAGACTCCAAGGACACCACACACACTCTGCTACATGTTTGGGGGAATGAAAGTAGGTTTGTTTCAGTTTGTTCTAGATAAAGTCACCTCCTACGAGTTCTCACAAGGCTAATTCCTATGCAGTTCATGCAATGTTGCACTAGTGTTTTTCTTACCAAAGCCTCTTCAGCTCAATCCAATCTTTTATCTGTCTCCAATTTAACTGACTTGAGAGGAGCAGTTTTCCATCCTGCTGGAACCACTGTTGTTACTGCAAATGAATTTTTACATTTACCCCCCACCAATGTCAGTTTTATCATATTTCTTGTGTCCTCACTGTGCTTTTGTTGTCCCAAACATGGGGCTCATTACCTGCTGTGCAGCCAAACCACACACCAAGGAGAGATATTTCTTTTTCTTTATTCCAGTTTGTGCAAAGTAGGGAGCTGTGTGGTAACCCCCAAAAGTCTGGCTCCCCATCATCAAAACTTTACACTATTTATACATTTTAACAAACAAAAGCATCAGCATTAATTGATTACAAATTACATAGCTTTTTCATTATTTAGTAGTTGTATCTCTCACTTCTCCTGCTAGTTAGTCCTCATGCACAGCTCTTCCCTCTATTTCAGTCGGGGGTGCATTTTGAGTAGGTGGGCAGTGGGTCAGTGATCACAACCTCCCCTGCCAGAACTTCTTTTCCCCCAGTTACTGCTCAGTCCTGCTGACTTCACTCCTGGTGGCTCTCATCCAGACAGCCAATTCATCTTGGAATTGTGCTCCTTTTTCCTTTAAACAAAGGATCAGCCAAGCCTACAAGTTTCAATAAGTTTCACAATGAGCTGTTTAATCCCAACTGCCTAGACATAACTACTGATTAACAACAAAAATATCGCAAAGTTTGGTTCAAATCGTGAGAGACTAGATAACTTTTTCTGTCATTATCTCACAACTAAGGTGAAATATTAAGGTTAAAAAATCCCAAACCAACAAATTAGGGAAGACACTGAAATCCTTTAAACTAGTCAAAGGAACAATAAGAGAACACAAGGACTCATTTTATACATTCTATTTCCCTTTTTTTTTTTAAATACAGGTAATCTTTAACACATTACACAAAACATAAATATTAGAGCAGCTGCATCACTTTGCTCTGACTTACCATGTTTCTGAAATCTTTGGCATAATTTGACAACTGGCCCTTGTCAAAGATTATTCACCTACTTGTCTCTCTCTAACCTTTTTCACTGAAATCCCATTGCAAGCTGATCTCTTATCAGGGACTCTTTTGGTTCCCATGGTATTCAATATATCAAAAGTTCAGCATTAAATTTTTAAGCCTTTATTAAGAGATTAAACTGGGCTAGGAAATCATACTGTGCTGTATGCCAGAGAGGCACTGAAAAAGATACCCACGCAGGTTGATTTGTATTGTGGATGGAAAAGGAATAGGAGTATATAAAGTCTGTAAAATGTTCAGAACAGTTCTAAATGCTTACATCCATACTTCTGATTTTTGTTAGACTGAGCCCAGAGGAATCAACCTGTGAACTTACAGTGAACTCAGTATGTCAGGAGCGGGATTCTTGGCACTAAATCAGTTCAGTGTGCTCATACGATGAAGTTCAGACACCATAAATAACACTGATAGTTCTTCCCCACATTACTAGGTGTCAGTTGGTTGATTCAAGGGTGACTCAGGCCCTACAGATCATGACTGAAAAGCAACTCCCCATTTTTAGCCATTACTATATGTAATAACTGTTAAAAAGAAATTAAGAAACTTAGATTAAAAGGATTAATGGTAACATCCAATAAACTCTGCCTTACAACTCAATGATTACAGTTCTATTGGTTAATCTTGCAAAGCTTTTTTCAGCAAAGAAAATAATTTTACTTTAATGACTGAATGAAATGTCTAATTTCACCTACTACTTCTATTATGCTCACAGTAAGTGTGAAGTACATTCATTTAGAAACTGGTCAGTTACCAAATCAGGTCCACTTTCCAAGATCAAGTGAAATATTTGAAGATTCTGTCATGGAAGAGGGATGCACCTCACTCAAAAGAGAGTAGCAGTAATATGTTTTATTAAAAACAATAAAAAACAATGAGGTAAAACAATTTTATAACATTTGATGGAACTTAACAAAGTTCAGTGGCAAAATTCACTTTATTAATTACTGCATGGAGGAAACATACAAAGAAAAATTGAGTTACAATGGCTCATAGAGGGACTGGAGGCATGAAGTGTTAGAAAGACCCTCTTGTTGAGTCACGAGGTCCTGAGTACAGAGAATAGGTAGAGCTGGATGCAGTGTTATTTGGTTCACATCTAATGGAATGATCCACACTATAACACCTGAGTAGCTACACAGATCAGTAATGCTTCACAGTATTAATTCAGCATGCTCTCAGTCGCTTTGTGAGTATCTGCCATGGGTAAGGGATCTCTCAAACTCAAGGAGTAACCTTGGGAGCCACCCCTGCTCAAGGAATATCATTGCCCTGCAGCCTGCTGCTGCAGCAAAAGGAGCTCAAAGCTTTGCATGGGCTTCCCATGCTTGTACAGTGAAATAGCTGGCTGCTAGTCAACAGTGTAGACAAGACACATACTTTGGTTTAGCTCTCATATCTTGTTCTGTACTTCTGGATATCTTGAACCTTTGGGTTTTGAGAACATCTTTTGAAATGTTTTTTCAGAACACCTTCACTCCCCTGTACATGAGCCAGGAGATTTACAGCTTGCAAGAGCACCCCAAGAACACCAGGCCTTGTTACTTCTTGGTCAGTCTGAACAAAGGTACAGCCAAGGGTCAAGTGCATCCATCACATTATCCCATCACTGGAGGGTAAGCCTGAGAACTTATTATACTCTATATGGTATAATATAGTATAGAATGTAGAATATAAAACAGAATACGGAATATAGCATATAACATACTATATTGTTAAGGAAACTTCCCTGACTGACCATTCAACAGCCACTCTGGCAGTCACACTCCCAACACCAGAGACTTTCACAGCTGGGACTGATCCCCTTCACAGGGGTGGCTCCAGTGAGGCGACAGGTGCCCCTCTTGACTCCCTGCACACCCCACTCCCACACAGCCAGACCAGTTTCCCTCACCAGTTGGACCCCAGGTTTCCCATAGCAGAGTCACAGAAGTAATTTAATTGTGGTGCAGCAACAGAGGAACAGCTGGAACTGGTGCCTCAGGGGAGGGACCTCAAACAAAGGAACGCCTGGGCCTTTATATCCTCCCAGTCCATGTACATAGTCTGGGGTTTTTGACTTCTCAGCTCCTGCTGTGTCTCTGGGTAACCAATCACCTGGGCTGCACCACAGGCCCTCCAGTGCCCTTTGTTGTGCGAAGTTCACATCTCATTGCCTGGAGCTCCCACCACCCAGAGCACAACCTGCAGCTCACACACTGACCGACCTGCACTGGGCATACTCCTCAATAGTTGTGCTCTTGAAGCTTCAGAATACAACATTCCTAGTAATTTTTAGACACAAAGAATTGTAACAGGTAACGTGGCTTTGCACAACACATAACTGGGCAATAGATAAAGCAAAGTGTGAGCATGTTGTGCAGAAAATTCTCACTGCCAGATATTGGTGTCCACAAAGGAGACAGAAGAGTTCTGCCAAAGTAACTTTATTCGTGAATAAACAGAGAGCTCACTGAGCATACCCAGTGAAAATCTCTCTCGAATAACTGGGGGATGTAGCCTCCTTTTAATCCTAACTTTTTCCTGGTTGTATAATGCTCTTCCTTTCCTCACTGGCTAAAGTACCCAGAAGGCACAGACTTCCCAAAACTGCCTATTACATACAAGCAGTCATTTCTCACTATTCCTAAAAAGTTATTTATTCCCTTTCTCACTATTCTTCTACAAGTTAATTGATTCTTTCAGTCATTTTCTCAACTAAAACCAGCTATTTTTTTACCCACAAATAGCCATTTCATTGCTTAAAAACAATTATTTCCTTTTCCACCACCAAAAATTTCTTTACCCACAAATAACCATTTCCTTGCATCTGCAAGCAGATGCACAGAGCTTGTTTGTAAATACACATTCATCTTGTTCTTGTCAAAGTGGTTAGGAGTCATAAGACTAGACTTTTCTAAAATTATTTTGACGCATTCTACTCTGAAGTAGAAATATCTTTTTTCCATTGCTTTTTGTGGTTAGATTTCGTAAGCTACATTTACTTCTTAAATTTTTCTTTGTTTTCCCCCTCCACCAAAGAGGAAGACACTTGAAACAAATCTTTCTCAACAGTTTCAATATTGTGTAACTATACAGCTAACAGGAAGTTCCTCCTTATTTAAGCTAAAATAGATTAGACTACTTCTTACAGATTTTGTGGATGTCTAAAGAGCCAAAAGCATCTCTCTGACCTTCATCCTCTACCATCTGTAATTTCTTCCCATGACACACTTTACTGTTGTGTCCTACCTCAGGTATTGACAGCCATCTCCCAGCTGCTTTTCCCACAGCAACCATTAACTAAACATCCCATAAAACCTGTTTCTGCAAGCTTTTCTTTTGCTTTGAACAGAATATCCCAGAAACCAGTCAATGCTTAAAAGTGTTTTTATTAACATCTGGCACAGAATGCACATTTCTGTATGGCATGAATAGGCAGCATCATCCACCTTTTCCCGTGTTTCTGGTATGTTATTTCCTCAGCAGCAAGTGTTACAAGTTTGGTGCCAACTTAACAGAAAGAAATCGGTCTGAAAGTATGATTGATCCTTATGCAATTTCTCTCAATTACATAACACATGTGAGCTAATTGGATTTAAAAGGGGAAGGCAAGGACATGATAGCTGTGCTGGCAGTCTCAAAGGGTTAAGCTTAAGCTAAAGAAATGCTCTTGAGGAAAAGCAGAAAGCAGGAGAGTGGAGACAAGTGCAGAAATTCCTGATGGATGCCATCCTCAGAGAAGCAGTGATGTTGAAAAGCCTGTTTCTCTGCTTCACATACCATTTGGTCAGCCAACAGAATTTGCCAGCAGTTTCTCTGCAATCACTTGTAAACTCTAGGGTATTTGGTGAAAGTTTGATTTATGCTAATTTTAATTAAAGAACTGAACTTTATTTGCAGGAATTTTCAAGCCTTGTCATCTTTGACAGTTTCCAAGTGAAGCACAAAGAATAGAACAAAGAAGTTATTTTTTTTTCAAAGACCTTGATCACAAGAACTCACCTGCAACCAATATCAGGCCCTCAAATTGTTCTTAGAGGTGTTTTAAGACCATTGTAGAGCAACGTGGAAAAAGACCTACATTGCTCCAATTACTCTCCACTTACTTCACAGATGTACATGGTATGCCTTTCAAGTTTTAATTCATTTGAGAGCCTTTGCAATGTGCCAAATAATCATCTTTGACTTTTGCTTGCATAGTTCCTAGCAGTAGCCCATATCTTTTCCCAGGAAATGGATATTTTGCACACAAAGTGAGCAGCATTGCCTTGGTTTTGTCTGAGACTTGCAAACCAGACAGAAGATCTACATTTGCCTCACAAATAGTTTCTATACTGCTGCCTGTTGTTATTCACAAACACCTGAGCAGCAGGGGCATCTTGTTCAGCTTAAGTTAAGCAGCTTCATAAAAACTCACAAACACTTAAACATTGTAACACCACTGGAAAAATTAGGAAGTGCCTAATTAGGAACACCTAAACCACAGTTTAGCAGACAAAACTTAGTTTTCTGCTTAGCACTGGGAACCTCTGGATCCATGGCTCAAGCCACGTGCTGCAGCCAGGGAGAATGATTCCAAAATAGAACAGAATAACTGCTCAGAGACAAATTTTGTCTTTAAGCAGCAAAGGTATTTATTTTGTGCAACGTTGGGGAACTAGCCATTTCACACTGGACAAACCAGCTCTGAAGTCCTCAGTGAAAAGTCAGGTAGTTTATATAGTTTTCATGAGAAGTTACAGTATCTTTACATACATATTAATTTGATTTTGATATCTAATAATCATATTCATAATAGGCAGGGTTTAGGCAGAGCTTGAGGTGGAATCTTCTAGAATTGTCTTTTGGCAAGATTTTTGGGTGGTCGTTCCATTCTTTGGCCCCACTTTTGGGGGTGGTTCACTCTTCTTCCTTGCTTGAGCTTTTCAACTTTCTTTGTTCAAAAATCTAGTTTCTGGAGGTTGCAAAACCTCCTGACTCTTGGCCTTCTTATCTCCTTCAGATGCCTACCTTATCTTTATTTATGACTGCTCTTACTTTCGTAGGGTCAGCTGAACAGAACAGGCTTTATATCTCAATATAAACAGAGCATCTCCCAGAGCATGGTACCAATCCTACCCTAGTTAATCCTTTAAAACCTTTCTCTGTTTCAAGAAGAGTGTCTTGGGGAGCTGCCCTTACACACTTCTGCTGACAGGCACTTCAGCCCCAGCATTACATAACCACATAGAAGGAAGGAGAAATATGTCAGCCAGCTCCAAGCCCTCGCTGGATACCACAGGTTTTCTAAATCATCTTTGCATGATGACCCTTCTCTTATCTGTCCCATTTACAATGTTTTGCTTTAAATTTGTTCTCCTTTTACATTACAGCCATTATTATTCTCAGTGGTAAAGCCCTCTTTCCTACACCCTTGTCAGAATTCACAAGAATTATGAATGGTTGTAGAGATCAATTCCAACAGAGAAGTTAAAATAAAATCTAAACATTTACAATGCAGACCACCACTGAGATTCTTATAGTTGTTATCTTATCATCATTTCAGAGACAGTGTCATTTACTAGACAGAAAACAATCAATGGCTTGTGAATTAGTGAGAGTGTTACTGAAAAACAGTCTAAAAACTTGTTAACCCCGGTGCTGTGTTAAGAAACAGGCATTTTTTGTTTGGTGCCAGATGCATGAGGGGATATTTCCTCTGAAATATCACACATCCCAAATACAGAAAAGGCTCAGAGAAGGCTCATATCCTTTATATCCTATACTTTACATACGTATTCATTGATTTTCCCAGAAGAAATATACATATGATAATAATGTTCCCTGAAGTTATTTTTTCCCCTCCCACTGGCACGCATATCTTCTTGTCCTGAGTGTCCCCCCAGTGGTCTTTGGTGGTTGTTCAACCCCAGAGTTATCCCTGAGCACTCGATGAACTCAGTGTTACCTCCCAAGTATGAAGAAGAGTTGGCATAACTGGCATGGTCCATTATTTGGGAGTCCCTTGATCAATGAAGTGTAGCTTCATCAACCCTTCTTGGTTGATGTTTAACATAGTTTTAATTGTGCAGTTCCATAGGTTACTGATTTTGAAAAATTGGCTGTAGGAGATGTTATGTTAATAAAAGACATCCGAAGGCTTGTTTAGGGCATCATATGAAGTTTTTCTCTACTATTCTTCTCAGTCTCTTTTTACATGTCTTTTCTTAGCAGCACGCAGGCCGCAGAGTCTTCACTGACCAGTCATCATTACTGAACTCATACACTTGGCAGGAGCCAAACAACACCTGCAGGTATTCAAGGCTGAGCTCTAATTCTCACACACTCCCCAACTCATGGATTCACAGGCTGTCTACATAGCTTAGTTATCA
>JAWWES010000041.1:61023928-61057235 GCA_035583135.1 Lophotriccus pileatus
CTGGGAAATGGCATGGAAGGCTATAGAATACACAGGTTTGGGTTACACCCATCCAGTGATGAATTGGTCCCAGCTGTCCTAACTAGGACACTTCTCTTCACCTGTACTTCAGTGCTTGATACCATAAACAATTTCTATTTTTTGATTGGTTACTGATCTTTTGTACACTGCTTTATTAATACTGCTTCAGTGTGTTATAATGTAATTATAATATAATTATTAGTCCATATGACTACTACTCAAAACTAGTAATTACACAGCTTCTTAACAAATGTGTGTAATATAGTGTATTGTCTTAATACCAGTCAGGTGATGGCCATCTGTTGATACCAGACTGCACTTTAAGCTTCTTACTTAAGCTAGCCCTTAGGCTTATTGTTTAACTAGCAGAACTTACAGGAGAAACTAAAACCAAAACCAAATCTATTAATGTGTCGAGTAGTCCTTTTAATATGGTCATTATTTTTAAGATCTCCAAATAAAGTGCATTTATTAAGGTGTATCTGCTGCTTGTCTGCCACTTGATGGCCTTTGCCCCCTGCCCTAAAAGAGTAATTAACACTACAATAAGAGCATCATATTGAAAATACTTAGAAACAGGTTTTTTTCAAACTATGTCTTATATTAGCTTCTCTTTCCTGAAATTATTGTTTCCAAGATGAGAAATCCCTGTCTTAGACAGGCAGTCCTAGCTGATGCAGTTTTAAGGCCAGCCTATGTCAAATTTGTAGTTGGTTTGCATAATTGTACTTGGCTGAAAACTGACAGTGTAGGAGTTGCAGGGCCTGACAAGCAGTGGATGCCTGGCAGCAACATCTCTTGCTGGAGAGGTGGAGAGGGCAGATAAACAGCTTTAACTGCCATACTCTTGGGAGGCTGGTGTTACAAATCTCTCAGCCCTGGCAGGTGTTTTAAGATGTTTTCTTCATGCCCAGGCATGAGATCAGAGCAAAGGGAGTTTCTACCATCAAACATCAGACTCTTAGAACAACACAAATAAAGGATCAGATTTAAAGGTGTTTTAATTAGTTACTATGTGATGAAAAAAGCATGGTACGCTTGTAAATCATCACAGGAGTGTGTATTCAGGTATTTCTTAGGATTGCTTCGTGTGTCATTGATACATAGCTCTTATTAAACAAAGGGTCAGCCTCTTGCAGACTAATGTGTCAGTGACGAACCTGTCAGTGTCTTGGAAAAGGAATGTCCTACAAAGGCGTCAGAACATTTGGAGATGGGTATAAAAAAACTGAGAACAAAGGTAGAATAGCAACTTCAAAACAGCTTCCTTCTGTGGCCTTTCTATGAATATAAATTATCTATTCCTAAAGAATGCAGGAAGATGTATCAATTTTGTTATTTGCCATTAAACCAGTTTAGTATCTGTTCTTCCAGTTCGTCTTTTCCGATGCGTCCCATTCCTAACATCTGTTCTGCTGTCCTGTGTTGTGTGACATAATATGAGCTGCACCTTGATATAAGCTAGGCTATTTGTAGAATAATTAGTCATAAGGATCTAATTTCTGTTTCACGTGTTTGGAATTGATGCCGAAAACCTCGGAATAGAAGAACTGCTCAGAGACTTCGCATCTTTATCAGCAAGGTATTTGGTTTATTGCAATGTTTGGAGCGAGGCAGTTGGCACTGCACTAATTCTCTTGATCCAAAAGTTCAAAACAAGCCATTTTATACACTTTAGATACACAGTAACTCCTTGTAACGTGCATATTACTAGTTGGGAGGAGTGCAGGTGGAGCTTTTGAGAATCTTCTTTTGGTTCAAAGTTTTGGTTGTCTTCTCCTCGTGCTTCAGCCTCCTGGTGGTTGTATACAAGAGTCTTCATCAGCTGAACTTTTCAACTTTCTTTGTTAGGTGACCTAGATTCTTCAAGCTTGCAAAATCCTGGCTCTGGGCCTCCTAGATCTACTTTAAACTACTTCAAAAAGATTTATTACCTGGTGGTCTATTATATTCTGCTCCTTACCATTCTTTCTATAATGAGACTTTGGTCCAGTAAGCAGGACAGAACAAGACATTAACCAGTGTTCCTATAATGTTCTTCTAGCAAAACAGGCAGAACAAACATTAGGCAATACCTTTTCCTGGCTCAGCAGGGTAAGGTGTTTTACCAACTAAGCCATCGATAACTCCTTTTGTGCTTTTCTCTGCCATCAAAATATAAATATTTGTCCTGTCATAAGGCCTTAAGGTTAAAGATCATATGCCTTTTTCTGTTCTGCACCTCTAGATACATTTGGAACAAATGAATATGTCATTTAACACTTGATAGACAACTCTGAACTATAAACATCCTGTGTAAAAAGTCTGATAATGCAGAGCAGTGAAAAGCAGCTGGGGGCTTTGCAAGAAGGAATGGTCTTTTATCAGGCCATTGCAGGAGTAAAACTACTCAGTTTTCCCTGTCCCTGAAAAACAGGAATCATGACTTCTTTCATTAAGTTAGACTGGGTCAAAGTGTGTGTCTGCCAGGTGATTGCATTACAGGCTTTACTTACCAGTCTTAGTTATCACTGTGTGTATCCCGATCCCATTAAGTCTAGATGCCAACTACAGTAGAGAGAAATGTTGTGCAGTTTCAATTGCTGGTCCGAGTTTACTTGTAGGGGGAGTTAGTGGAAAAATGTTGATTCTACAAAAGCAAAATTTTTTGTAGGACACTTTGGATAGGATTTAAAAAGAAACAATGTAATTCAGGTAGCTATGATCCATAGATAATAGAACCTCCAAATCAAAGCATTCCATTGTTTCTGTGGACTCAGGTATCTAAGCATGAGGGGACAGTGGGGAGTTACTATTCCTCCCCCATTTCAGCTCCCTCCATTTCAATTTTGCTGTATGGTAATGCTTTTTAAACTTCTGGCATTTCCTAGACAACAAACGTTACCTCTTACCTTTTTGGTTATTTCTGGATGTTGATTAGCTTCACTCTAATTTATGTTTCTCATTTACCCAGGGACTTCGGAGTGGTGATTGCTCTGAAGGTCAGTATGCTCAGGGTGCTTAGAAGCTATTCCTAAACCCTTCCCGGACTTGCCTCTGGTGTTTCAGTAAGCCTGTGACTGTAATTTAAAGTTGCAGGTTGGAACATTAATATTTTATGTATTCTAAGATACATTATAGTGCTTTAGGAATCTTAAAAAGACAGGGTTGCATGATTAAGTCCCTCTCTGATACTCAATATTGCAAAAGTGAATATTCTGTATATTTGACCCAAAAAAGCATGATTTCAGGTGTTCCAGCTGGGCACTATTCCACATATAACTGGATAATATTGATCTTTGTTTTATTTTGCTTAAGTGAAGTTTTTAATGTTTTTTCCCAAAAAGCTCTGTGCCATCTAGAGTCTCATAACATATTCTGAGTGAAATGATCCTTTTTTCTTGCATTCACACAGATAAAATTGTAGGATTTCAAATCCTGTCTTAAAGCATCGCCCAGCATTCTGTGATTCTAGTAGGCCTATTAATATTTATTTCTGCTTAGTCCTTCCTTTTTTGGATGAATACTTAATCCCTATGTGTCTTTGAAATTTGTTTTTTAATTTCTCCTGCATCAGTATCTCATGATGGAAACTTTGTATAAGTCATGTTTCAGTATCTGGCCAAGGGAACAGATTGCTGGGAGTAGGGAAGCAATTGTGACCCTTAACAAAAGCTTCCCAGAGGACAGGGTGTTTATGATGTGTAGAAAATAGCAGTATGTGTTTACATTATTGCTAGTTCAAAATCTCTGCCCTGGTGTGTGTGATAATCAGGTTGTTTCCTTCATGTGGATGAATCATTCTGATGAATAAATACGTGGGGTGGGAGGAGGCCTAAAATACTGCTATTAAAAGAAAAGGAATTGGCTATACTGATTTAAACTAATCGGTGTTTCTGAGTGTGAGAGGATTTCAATAAGCTGTGTGAGAACCTTCCTCCTAATCCTAGGGCAGCTTAATTTCTTGAAGAGCCATTGCTGGTTGGTGATGCTTTTTTAAATACTTTGTAAGGTTCACTATCCTCTATATATTAAATTTTCTGTGTATCCACTTGTTACTTTGTTTAACTAATCTACTTCCTAGGACTATGAGCCTGTTGATCTCAGATTTCCTGGACCCTACTCTGACAGAAATTTTCTGCCTCAAGTGGCAGTCCTGTGATCAAATCTAGTTTTAAGCACAAAGATGAAAGGATTGAGCACAGGGTTACACAGCGCAATTCATATTAAAAGAGTTCTACAAACTAGATGGTGCACAAAATACTACACTGGAAATATCTCCTTGTTTTTATCTGAGGTGAAAGAGAGATGTCCCTTCCCTGGATCTAGCTGTCCCAACTAAAGATTTCAGTGCCTACTTAATGGAGTTTAGCTGGTGAAAAGGCTTTTCTTAAAGCTGGTGAATATAGTACCAGCAAACTCATTTGGTAAGTGGGGCTGGTGACTGCAGTGAAAGAGGCTAATTTTTACCTGCAGGTGGTTGGGGAGCACTTTCACAGAAGGATCAGCTGACTGACCCTGAAGGGCAACAGCTGAATTGGTGGTAGCATGGAACAGCTGGAACTGATAAGGTCTGAAAGCACCACAGCTGGATGCAGAAGATAACATTTCATGGCTTGTTTTTTCTAATTCTAATATGTAGTGCCTCTTTTTGACTGTACTGTAACTTTCTTTTATTTCAGATGCCTTCAGTGTTTGACAAAGAACCTTTCCAGATATGCTGCAGATATTAAGTCATTGCCACCCAACATAAAGGATAAACTGATTAAATTAATGAGTAGGCAAGGGCAAATAACTGATTCAAATATCGGTGAGGTAAGACCCAATTCCAAACTATACTGTCTGTGATAGTTAATACACAAGGATGAGCTGGACTAAAACTGTTTACATGAGATAAATTCAAAGCCTTCTTACTCTGTCCATGTCCTTACAGTTTTATTTCTTAAACTTCATGATGTTAATAGTCCTGTATTAGTAGTAATAAGATTATGTTTTAGTAAAAAATAAATTAAAAATGTTCTCCTTTCAGTGATAATTGACTTTTGTGTAATCAACTGACATATGGTATGTCTCAGTATGGGAAAGTAACCTGTATTGCACACCAGTTTCTGTTCCTGAATGCAGTATATTTCAAGAAGTTTGTGCATAATTTAGTAATGAAAGGACTTCAGGAACTTGTTAGAATCCTGTTAGGTTCTATTGATGTCAAGCATACAATCCCCCTATAATTTATTTAAATTTTGATTCTTTGAAATATGATGATGCTAAGGCTGGAAATTGATAGTTCAAATTCTCTTGTCCTTTCTGCCTACTGATGTGTGCCAGGGGTTCAAAATGAGACCAGTTAATGGCTTTCCTTCAGCTGTAAATGCAGGGGCACATCTGTTTCCTCTCTATCTACTGTTTTTCTTACTCAGCCTCAAAGGGAGGCGTGAGAATGGAGGAAAGCTAAAGTTTGGCTTTGTAGAGAATGAATGCCTCCCTGTTCATTCCTGCTTTGACCTGTAACTCAGAAGAGATAAGTATTACCAGTTTCTCAAGAGTCACGATAGTGAAGCCAAGACTAGCGGCAGAAGTACTGTGGAAAACTTACAAAAAATTTTATCTGTAACATGTACCATTTTTTTGATTACACAAAGTAAGACTTTAAGTGAAAATCAGACTCTTATTAATTTATCTTATTTTGGAAAATTTGACTGGGGAAAATCAGGTTTAGGCTATGTTTTCAGTAAGTAATCCTTTCAAAGCATCCTAAGAGACGTATATAGTTAAAACCATATGATTGTTTGTGTATAAATGCACAAAGCCTATTAGGATATTTTCAAGCTAGAAAGTTTAATTTACAAACTTTTCCTCTGTCTCTTTGTAAGACCTCATCTGTCTTTATCTTCATTCAGCAGTTGATCAGGGCCTTCTCTTAGAACCTATTTTCCATCTGACACAGGAATGCTCTGGTTCTTTTTTCATGTGTTTTTCCTTCTCTCTATTCCTCCAATTTCCTGCAATTCAATCCCTAGCTGTCATCACTTTTCTTGGGCATGTTATTCCTTAGCCTTCTTTGCTTGCAGTTTCCAGGTTTATCTTACTTGCATTTTTATCAAAATGTTAGCCACTCTTGGATTTTGAATTCCTGCTGCTGGTCCATACCATTTTGCTCTTCAGTTTTCTGTTCTTTCATCTTGCAGACATTATTTTTGCTCACCAGAGCAGAAATGACTTATGTTGCTTGGCCTTCCTTACTATTCCTTGCTCATATAATGTATAACCAAAGTGTATTTTACTTGTAACATATTTGCTGCATCTTGATTAGTTTTCCATGTGGATAAGGAATTTTTTTTTTTTTGCTACTTCTGTCTTGCCCTTTTCTTTCATAGTCTCCGCAGTATTGTGACTAGATCTGTTCTCTTGGAATTTTCCAGGCTATGCTATCTCCTTTTAGACATGTCCTTCATGTCCTTTCTTTGGTTTTGGGGGGCTTTTTAAGCTTTTTGCTTAAAGCTAAATTTTTTTTAGTTGAAATTCTGTTAACCTGCACTTATGTATAAAGTTCTATTTAATCCCTTACCTCCCTATTCTTACTGAAATTTGCATTACCATGCATCTTTTTCCCCCTAACTCTGCTTTTTGCTTGGAACAGCCTTCCATGACATGCCAAACTCCTTATTCCAATTCGCTTTTACCATAAAGTTCTATAAAGCCATTCAGCACAAGTCCACAGGATATAAACCCTATACTTTAATGTCCTGTACGCTGCATCCAAGCAATCCTTAATCTATCTAAAAATCCATCTTCCTTGAAACAGATTTTAGTATATCTATTCAGTGAATATGAATCTGTGAATGACAACAGAAAGAAAACCTCTAAGTGATACCTGGGGGTGTGAAGATTCATGGCCTAGGGAAGCTTGATACTCTGCCTTATGTAGGCAGTATTCTGATAGTATTGTTGCTTCTCATTTAGACTTCCTTGCATCTGATAGTTCTTTTTCCTCAAAAAAATTCACATGTGCTTCAAAATCAGCAGTTTGGTGGCTTTTGGTATGTCTTAGACAATTCAGAACTGTGAAAGAAAGCCAACAGTCGGGGAAAGCATCTTGAACAAATTTGGATGGTCATTTTGGCTTTAAGCTGTATTTGGCTGCTTTAGTTCCTTAGATATGGATTCAGAAATATAAGCGAAATAAGACCTGAATGTTACCTTGTGAAAACTGCTCACAAGTGTCTTGTGGAGCATGTTGGCACTTTTATGCCCTAGATACATATAAAGGCTTATAGCATCTGGGGAGGAAAAGCTGTCAAAGCTGTCTGAGCTCTGCCATTCATTTTGCTGAAAGGTTGCAGTTGGAATCTGCCAGAAGCTTTTGCTTATTTGACCTTGTTCACAAATATTTTAGCATCTTATATTTGTGAAACAGGAAGCCAGTATTCCTTGTAATATTTTTATAGTACTGTGTTAGAGTGAACCTGAGGAAGAAATAGGCCTTTAACAAGCCTGTCAGCAATGCTGTTATCTTTGCTTGTGTATGGAAATTTATGCTTTTGTCCTTGGGAGTTAAGGAAGGGAGTAACAAGCTGAAGGGAGTATATGGCTATTATTACTAAAATCTGAGGCCTTCCATTGCTTTGGGTCTAACTTCCCCTTGGGGAAGATTTCACAAAAACTCCTTCCTATGTTCTTGTGGGAGTGAAAGAGCCTGTTTAATGAGGATTCGGTACCTCCTCATGGTATGATAATGAGATTGGTTGTTTATGAGCAAAAGAGTGTGTCTGTAGGTGAAAAAAATAGTCTGGGATAGCTTTCAAATATCACTCTTATCTGTTCAGGAGATTTAAGTTCTGATGATAATCAGTGTTTTCTTGCACTGCAGATTTCTGCCACCAAAGTTGTGCTAGTAAATATGAGAGTACTGTCCTTGGTAAACGTATCTGTGCTGGTAGAAGCACTAGTGGTAGCAATTGTACCATCAAGATATTGTTTCCACTGTTTAAATACTAGTATTAATGCTTTCCTACTCTGTATGTCACAGAACCTGAACATTCGTGCTGTAGGACATGAACTATTGCAAGAAATAGACCATGTTTTTCCTGGAGTTTTTAATGCCTAAGGCAGATAACCCCATCCTCTAGTGGAAAGTTCTGTGGGATGTCTTATATTACAAGTTTTTTAGATAAAAATGTGCATGTTTGATGGCATAGCAGAGTGTGACTGCAATGGTAGGTTTTCATTCCAGGTACTGCACCCTGCTGTCGAGTCTCTGGACCTCCGAGACTGTGATATTTCAGATAAAGCATTACTGCAGCTTTATAACTGCAAGCAGCTGAAAGAAATCAACTTGAATTCTTGCAAGGAAAACAGATTTGGAATCACTTCAGAAGGTATGTTATCTGTGCACAGATAACTGGGATCTTCATTCTGCTTTGTTTTTCTTGTTAGATTGGAGTGAACTGCAAAAAATATCCAGGGTAAATATTGCTTTAGAAAATCCCCAATGCCACAGCAATGCTAATTAAAAGTCTCTTCTTCGGTGTAAATTACAGGCCTAGAGCACTGATTATCTTATGAGAGAGCTGTCAGGTTACTCTCATGCTAAGTTTCTGGTATAACTATGCCAGGTGGATCATATTTTCTGCTTTATCTTAATTATTCCATCCTCAAAACTTGTCCCAGAGCCTTTGGACTCAGCATGGTGGTCGTGTTAAAAAAGGAGTACCTCTTTCCATTGCTCTGTTTCTTTGGCAGGTGTCATAGCACTGGCCTTGTCCTGCCCTTACCTGCGTGAAGCGTCTTTTAAAAGGTGCTGTGATATAACTGACAGTGGAATTCTTGCTCTTGCACTCAACTGCCAATTCCTACAAATAGTGAACTTGGGCAGATGCTCAGGCATCATGGATGCATCTCTGCAGGCACTAGGAGAAAACTGCAAGTTTCTTCACAGCGTGGACTTTTCATCTACTCAGGTAACTCTGGTGGCAATTGGCCAATTGACTGTTGTTTGTTTATTTTTTAGGATTGTCATGATAAAATTGAAAGGGGATCTTTTTAGCTCTATTCTTCACAAGATTTAGGACCACAGTTTACTTCCAAGTTCCTTCTCTCAAGGGAAAGGAAAGGTATATTTTGCATCTTGGTAACCAGAAGAATATACATTTTGGTATTACAGCACGTATTATGAACGAAAGGTAAACTTCTATGAGAATCTACTTAATATTGGAGGGTTGGTTTTTTTTTCCCCCCAGTATCTTTATTTAATGCATTTATTTTCTTCAAGTTGCAAAGTAATCCAAAATATTTACTTTAAAGAAAGTGGAATCTTGACAGACAGATTATTGTTTGCTTTGAGTTAGGACAAACTGACAATAATAATAATAATAATAATAATAATAATAATAATAATAATAATATAGGATGTCAAACAATATAAACCCCCAGTAAAAGTAAACACTGTAATTAGTTCTAGTTCAAGAGTGACTGTGCTTTCTGAGTGGCTTGTCAGAGTTATGTTATGGAGTCAACACTGAAAGAGTGACATTTGAAATGTCAGAAGTGTCAGGGAAGAGGATTTAAAAACAGTATTTAGCATGAGAAGATGGAAATCAGCTGCAAAAGCAATATTGTAGCGTACAGAGAGATAATGAGCCAGGGAAGGATTTTTTTGAAGGAGGTGTATGTTCCGTTGAGGGTGATGATGAATAATTATGTTGCATGTGAGTCCAGTACTGAGCATTTGTAACAGAGTGTCAGATCTGGAAAACACATATCAGGTGCTTATTTTAGATGATCTTCTTCTTTCAGTTTTTCTAGAAGTAGGGTATCAAAGGAATTTTAACATTTCATTTGGTAGCTTTTATCATTATCATTTAACTCTTACTTCTTCAAACTTATCTTATTACTTTTTTATTTCTTTACCTCTCCCTTTATAGGAAATAGCTAAGTCTCCCTGTATATGTTTGAAATGAGATGAAAGCTGCTTGAGTAACTAATTGTTTCCACATTTTTTTTTACCTTTCTGCAATCATTACCTTTTTTTTTCCAACCCAAAAAACTTCCTTCAATTCCTTCGAGAACATCTGCTGTCCTGAAAACAGGAGAAAAATTGGTCCAGGTAGAGCAGAAATGCTTTAAACCTTATAAATGAAAAGTGCTGTGCTCTGACCATAAGAGTGTACCCACTGTTAAATGAGATGGGGAAGCTGCAGAAGTAGCACTTACACAGTTGGAAACATCCCTCTAAAAAGCCAGGCGGGATCACATGGCAGGAAAATGAAACAGTGTTTAAGAGAATGAAAAAAAACCCAACCAAACCCTTGGATAATTTTCTCTACAAGCTCAGTTGGGAAGAAAATACTGTAATGTTAAGTGTATTCATTAACTGCAGGGAGGGAATAAATTAATATAATCTTCCCACCCAAATAGCTGTGTTGGAAAAAATGGAGTTTTAATCCATTGTACTTTTTTCCAGGTAACAGATGATGGCGTTGTAGCACTAGTGAGTGGAACATGTTCAAAGAATTTAAAGGTAACTTACTTAACCTAATAACAAATGGATGAACAAAGGCAAATACTCCCATTTTAAAATTATTGTTATCAGCATTACTTCTGAGGACTGGTTTTTACTGACAGATTTTTTTTACCCTTGTTTATTATACAGTTGCCCTGATCTTGATTGTGAATTGAATATTTTCTGTATCTCTGTAGCAGTGTCCCAGACCAGTGTTTTTTGATAACCTCAGTCTTTTCAATGTTCTGTTGACTCTAACAAGCTTATTTTAATTTGAGAGATCTATATAATAAATGCAAATGAATGCTTAATTTTTACTCTTGATTTCTTCGGAGTTATTTCTTGATTCTATTGAACACAGAGGCAGAATTTGTAATGTGGAAAGCTTCATGAGTAGAAGAAATCAGTTGGCATCTCTGCATGGGTAAATGTAACTCTCACACCGTTTTCTGCAGTTTTAAAAAGGCAAAATTTAACGGTTTTGTGTAGGATGACAATTTAAAAAAAAAAGTTTTGTTCTCTCAGCATAAACTTCTAAAACAGTTTCTATTTTCTAACAGTAAGGAAAAAGAAATCTAGCAGAGAATATGAAATTATTTGCTGCAGTCTCTTCTCCTGTGTAACATTTTTCCTTGTCTGTGTCACAATCTTCATAACCTCTGTTTTATATCATCAAAGTGCAGATGTGTAGTCAGTGGTGTAGTGTCAGGTACACAGTGAAAAAAGAAGAGTCTTAGAATTCTCAAACTGTAACAAGCAGGTAGATTTATAAATACTTTTACTTCATTCAGAGGCAGATTCCACATTTCACTTAATGAAACAAACTGAAAATTATACGTATGTCAGCTCTTGTGTATATTGCTTCTCTGAGTACAGACCTTGTCTTATGTGTATCATTCTGTACAAAGTTGCAAAAGGTCTCTTTCACTTCCCTGCTCTTTAAAGATCCTTAGAGTTTCTTATTGGAAAGCCTTTTTCCAATTTATATCTTTTTTCATTTTTACCCCCGAATTCCCAAAGTATGTCTTACCAAGATTTTCACTAGATTTGATAGTTTCTTTTCTGCATTTTTTTCTTGTATGTTATATTTAGTGATACGTAAGGCAATTTAGAAGAGCAAAAATAAGTTGCTAATAATCTGTGAATTTCTTGTGATTTTCTTTTTCTAGAACATACAAGAGGTAATAGTTATACAACTCCAGAGAAAGGTTTTAGTCTTGTCTTGAAGAAGCTTTTAGACTTCTTTTAGGAACAATGTAGATAGATATTAGAAACTTCAGCAGAGAGTCATGAGTCTTGCCTGTTTTGGACAACACCAGAATTCAGTTTGGGTCCTGGACAACAAACTGCTATGAGAGTGTGTGTCATAGGAAAAGTGGTGTAACTCAAACACCATGGAATGTCATTGAAGAGTTTTCTCACTTGTCTTGGATGATATGTGCACATTGGGAAAACTCAGGTTTAATTTTTCAGGTTTGACTCTTCATAGAAAAGCTCTTTTATTTTTCCTGAGGGTATTTTCCTGGTCTGTATAGGACCACATACAGGGTCAGTGCACAGAGGGGTGTGGGTGGGGATCTCTGAAACTGGTTGGGCAAAGGAAAGCTCTGCCTCTAAAGCTGTGGGTGCTCTGACAGGCTTTTGTTGGTGCTATTTTCATACCAGGAGATCCACATGGAGCGCTGTGTGAACCTGACTGACGTTGCCGTGGAAGCCGTCCTTAATTGTTGTCCGAAGATACACATTTTTCTGTTCCATGGATGCCCACTGATGACAGGTAGGTCAAATCATGCAGGGAGTGAGAAGAGTAATTCCTAGCTGATGGCACCTTCTTGCTCTCTGGAAGAGCACACTATACTTTGTAAATAATCCCCAACAAATAATAACTTAGTAGATAAAATAATCATACACTGAGATTTTTCAAAGCAGGGCGAGAGGTTTGCTTTGAAATATGGCAACCTTCAGAGAGGGACTTTTTTTGTTGTTGTTCTGAAAATTGGAATTTTTTTTTGTGTGTGTCCCTTTTGTCACCCGTCACCATGTTGATGAAGACCCAAAGACTTCAGAAAAATGGTAGCATCTTAAATCCCTACTCTATTCCAAAAGCATAGAACAGCATCCATTCAAGAAACAGTGGAATGGAATGGGATAGCCCATGGGTTTTTTAAGTCCTGTTGGTTCATGATGCTTTACAGTTAGGTGATTGGAGAAAGAACCATGTGGTTTTGGATTACTACAGGTGTATCTGAAGTGTGATACTGTAAGAGCAAAATTAGCATGAATGCCGGTGTATAATTGAATTACTTTGCTGTGTTGTGTGGCTGATTTCTGACCACCACCTGTGTATGTTCTGAATCAATAACAAGAAATTCCTTTGTTCCGTTGCAGATCGTTCCCGAGATTTTTTGGAGGAGCTCATCATATCAAACAAAATCAAGCAAGTCACATGGACTGTTTACTGATTATTTATCCTGTACGAATGAGTGTCAGGTTTACAGATGGGAGAGCCCTTTCAGCAAGCAAGCACCTTGGAGAGCCAGCTGGTGACTTTTGTGCCACCAGATTGTGAACCTCCTGCTTCCCACTGGAGGTCTCTGTTGCTATTCCAGTCCTTGCCTGTGAGTCTGGGCTTCCCCACTGTCTCTGCTTGGAGCCCTGTCTGTCTTTGCATCGCTGATGGTACTTCATTAGGAGGAAAGTTAAACTATAATTAACACTACACTGAGCCATAGCTCAGCCTCCTTGAAGTATCAGGCCTGGCTGCTCCTTGGCATCCTTTAGCAACTTAGCTACACGTACTTTAAGTAACTCTGAGTTTGTAGGCTGGGAAGGTACTTGCAACTAAAAGTACCAAACACAAACATATGCATTGACACGCACACAGAAGTGTGTGTAAAGTTGGGAGTTAAATCTGACAAAAGCCAACAGACAGAACAGGTGAATGGAGGTGGCATTAAGAGCAATACAAATGTATTTTTAGTAGTAACAAGCAATCTCCTTTCACCATATACTTCTGCTAGATCTGGAATGAAAAATGTAGGTACTTTTCTTCAGATGTTACTGATGCTGCAGATTTCTCTTTGTATTTACCATCAAATACTTGCTGGATTTTTACATATCCAAAGCTACAGTCTGTGAATGTGTAAACATAAACTTGCTTTGGAATTGTTATGGTAACTTTACAAATTTCAGAGTAGTAGCTATGACCAGTAAAAGGGTTTTTATATGGGCAAATATTTAATTTGCCCTGGCTTTTGCCTATGTTTCTACATGAAAGTCCTTTTAGGGAACAAAACATTAAGCACTCACAAGCATAGCTGTGAGTGAAATAGGACCAAATTTTGTGGCTGAGTATATAAATCTCAGGATGGTGGAGTTCAGTAGAGTATGTGTTCTGCTGTATGCGGTTTGTTATATATCCAGGGGGCCTCAGAAGCTGAAAATAACTATGGATGTATAGTTTAATTATAGTCATATTAAAGAAAAAAATTTTGAGTTGTAGAATGAGTTTATTACATGATGGAACAGTGATCTCATCACGGTTATAAGTTGCGTTCTTTGGCTTTCTTGAACCAGCATAATCTCTTGTGAGAATTCTATGATTTCTGCATTAAACTTCTTAAAACACTAGCAATTTTAGCACTGTACAGGGCATGGAGCACACTAGGTTGATATGGAATGTGGAAGGAGAAGGGTTTAGCTAGGGTGGTCTTACACGGATCTGAGGACATTTGGAAACTTATGAGTTTAGGCAACTATAATGAATATGTTTACAATTTAACAGCTGTCATAGCCACACATAGTTTAAGTGTTGCAGAAGTAAACCAGTCTTCTGCTAATCTATTCAAAGTTCAAGTCAAATTGCATGGAAGATAAGTGTTGCAGCCAATATTAAAGGATATTATGATGTCTGACAATGATCTTGTTCTTGTGTTGATGATATGGTTCATGAAATAGCAAATCTATTTAGAAAAGTTGTTCAAGTGTAACTAAAAGCATAATTTTCCTACTCCAGTGCCTAAATCCTTTACTCTTGTTGCATGGAGTACCATGGCTCAGCCTAATGATGAGTGTGTTCCTGTGATCCCTGTAGGTACAGCTGCACCAGCACAAACCATTCTTGCAAACAGGAGCTGATTTTGCTAAATTAGCCACAAGCATCTGGTAACTGCAGCAGATCCTTGCACTGGATAGAATAATAACCTAATCTACCAAGTTTTATTTCTTTTTTTTTTTTAGCTAAATTTATTTTTAATACCCTCTGGAGTCCCTGGTATCAATCAGGGCCCATTGTTCCTTTGGACCTGAGCTGGCAATAAATTTTTTGATATTGATCCATCTAGCTGATTAGGCAGCAGCAATGGCAGGCTCAGTAATTGTGTCAAATGCGTAAAGCATTCCTGGTTTCAGGAAGGTTGCCACAAAAAGACTAAGTAGAATCGAAAGTTAACTGAAGAAGGAAGGAGCCTTGGGGAGTTTCAAGTATAACTTCCTGCCCAAAGTAGGGCCAGCTCAAAGCTCGGGCCAGCTCAAAGCTCAGGCCAGCTTAGTCCATGCTTTATCCAGATAAATCTTGAAAAACTGAAGATACAGAGCCTTCCCAACTTTTTGAGGCAACTTGATCCACTGCTTGACTGTATTAATGCTGGAAATTTTTTTCCTTCTGTCCTGTTTGACCCTGTTTTGTGTCAACACCCTTTCTCTTGCTGGTAGAGCCTGGCTGTCATCCTGATGGCCTCCTCATAGGTGTGGTCAGGCTGCTCAGAGGTTCCTTGAAGCGCTCGCTGTCTTTTCCAAGCTGAACAAGCCCAGTTCGGTCCCTCTGTTGCTGTCATGTAACAATACATGTTACAAGGGTGGTGGTCACCAGACTCCCAAGTGCTACATCCAGAAAGAAAGTTACAAAGGAAGATTATGCAAAGCAGCTAGAGGTGGAAGCCCACCAAAATCTGTAATAGCAAAGGACACTTAAAAAAAAAATTGTCTGTGGGACAATACTACTGCTAACCTCACTGGAAAAGGTGTCCCTTGCTAATGTAACCTTGGATTTGTCATGCTGAAGGCAAATGCAGCCTATAGTGTGTCTTTAAATGTGCACGTAGATTTACCATCTTCCCCTACAGCCTTTTCTAAATGTGTAACTTCGTGGTATATCCTCACCTTGTGCTTAAAAAATTTGTACAACAGGGCAATGAGTTAATATTGCATTTTTAGGTTTGAAAGTTGAATGTAAGTCCCTTTAAATGCTTTCCCATTAGAGCTTGACTCTGTTTTTACATGTTTATTACTTGCATAACTCTACTGGAATATTTTTTGATTCAGGTTAAATCACAGTAATTTTCAACAAATGTTGACAAGCACTGGGTGAAGTGGGAGAAGAACATCATGTATATGCTTACCACTTGATATTTCTGTATTGTTTGGATGTTGTTACTGTTGTAAAATGTTGGGTGAGCACTGCAGATTATTCACATATTGTTCAGAAGATTAAAGTTTGTAAGACATCTGTTTGGATAGTTCTGGAAACTTGTTAAATTATATAACCATGTACATCTGACAGCCTCCTGCTTCATAAATACCATAGTTTTCTGAGTGAGTACCACTGCTCTGAAAATGGTGGTGGTTTCTTCAAATGGCTGCAATTACAGCCTCTTACCTGTGGATCAGTATTTTTTTTTGACCCTACAGACAGTTCTTTCTTGAGAGATGTAAATGAGAATAATTCTGGAGCTTGTTGTCTAGCATCTCCTCAAGGGAAGAGCAAAATAATTATATCAGACTTTTATTCCCTGTTTTTATTTAGTTACCTTCTGCTTGTCACACAAGGAAAGATTCCTTCATCCCTCAGCAGCTTCTCAAGGTGACAGATTGCCTAGTTTACCCTTGCAAAGTTCAGATATGCAGGTAATTTGACCCTACTGTCTAGATGATCGAGTTACCCCATAGCTAATACTATTTAGGCACTTTCCACTTACTAAAAATTTCTGCATTGGCTACCAGTCAAGAAGCTATTTTAGGTTCGTGTGCAACTCCTACATAATCACTCTGGCAGTTTCAAGGAGGAGTAAGCTTTTATTATAGAGGGGAAAAGGGAGATTCAAATTAGTTACTCTGACATTCAGAAGAGATATCCAGAAAAGGAGCAAGGCACTTTAAGTTGAGCATATTAAGAGCTAATAATCTCTTATGAACTAGAATTCTATGAAGGACACCGACAGTTTTCTCTGTAAATAAGCTGCAAAGTCTGTGAAAGCAGTGCAGTGGTCTGTCAGCCATGGCCCTCTCCCCACAGCAGCGTACTGGACATCCAGAACATTTCACAGTACTGTTAGAGTGCAAGACACAAATATACATTAAAAACATCAAGCATGCAAACTCTTATGTGTGATTTGTCCGTGGGTCTCCACTTCAGTGGAGACCCCTCTGAATACAGTTTGCATGTAGCTTTTACCTCAAATGGAGCAAAAGCCTCAGTGAGTATGACTGAAATCAGTTCCGTGAGGGTACAGGAATCTGCTTTACATCACCAGATAATGTACTGTGTTTCATTCCCATTTTCTTTTTACATACTCGCTAAAAAGCCAACCAATCAAGACCAAAATTCCTTCCAAAACCTCAACAGTCTTCTGAGCCATTTGAGGGCTGATAACTCCAGACGATACTTGATGTTAACCCGTAGTTTTCTTGTCTAGTATACTCAGGAAGTGAATATTCTATAACTTTGTGCAACTGACTGTGAATGCTGTGGCTTAAAAACTGATGCCTGCCAGGGTCACCAATCAGCACTTCAGTTTGCTGTATCCTGATGCACTTCCTCAGCCACTGATGCAGACCATCAGCAAGTTGTTCATCATAAAACATATCTCCTAAAACAATGAGGTCCCAGTTGCCAGCCTCTGAATTAATGATGTTCTTAATGGTGATGGGGAAGGGGTTCAGGTGGTTCAGTTCACAGTTCAGGATCATTGCCACTCCTGCAACTGAAGAAAAGTCAAAGCAAAATGCAAGTTACATTTAAGGATTCTGCCACTCAGTCCCCTTACAAATTTCCTTGACAGGTTTCAATTTCAGCTCTTAAATATTTTTGCTTATCCTACCTAGGGACTTCCACAGTTTTCACGATGGGTTAAAATCTGGCATAGAGTGATGAAATTTTATTCCCATTACACTATGACACAGGGAAGAACTATTTCTGGAATACATGCCAGTGGAAAACAATCATGGAATTGAACTAGGATATCTAACTGCATTAATCTATGGATATACTTCTTCCCTAAACAACAATTAATTAAATTATGAATAAACTGAATTCATAAATCAATTATGGAAAAGTCTGGAGGGAAAAGGCAAAATCTAGGTGCTAAAATCAAAGTAGAGGAATATGTTATGGTCCTACAGAGAAGCCAACTTGCTGTTTGCACTTAGAATTCTCTTCCAAAGCAGCCATGATGGTGTATAGGCAACACTTGACAGAAACTTTGCTGTATGTTCATTCTAAGGTATTATGGAGATACACTTTGTCCAAGAGAGGCTGGTACAACCCAGCTTCTAATACTGGCAAAATCCATCCCTCTTTTTAGCATTCTTAGAACTCAGTTTGGAATGTGAATTTCTCCCAAATGGAGCAAAAAAAAGTCTGTGTTAAAGGTGCTTTAAAAATTAATGAGTATCTTTACACGGAGATGAAAAGAAAAAAGCCCTTACTAGGGTCGATGTCATTAGCGAGGACTTGGGATGCCCCACTCATCACAGCAGCTATTGCTGTTGCTCCACACCCACTTCCAAGATCCAAAACTGATCGTCCCTTAACGACACGGGGATTATCTAAAATATACCTGAAAAAGAAAAACTGTTAAAGCAGTGAACAAGATGATGCAAACGTCTTGAGTTTGTGTTACACTAAGAGTTCTTATACATGTAATGAAGTGTGATACCTCAGTAACACTGTCCCGCATGTGCAGCTGGTACATAGCTCCTTATTCATCTCTGCTGATATGAAAATCAAGAAAATCTTTCTTCTTGTTCCCCACCCTTCCAAAATGCAAAGAAATCCAGCCAAGTAAGCGACACTTTATTTCAATCAGCTCCTTCTCTGACAGGGGAGCTTCTCTGTTAGACAGGCACAAACTGCAAGGTGACTACAATGAATCAGAATATATCAGAAATAGGAAGGTAAGGATTTGTAGAGATTAAAAGCAATCTGCCTGAAGAAACACGATGTATTCACAGTGAATATTGTGCCTACCCATCGCCCTGAAGTGCTGCTTATGCAACTGCTTTTCCCGAGCTGTGCAGACACAGATGCAAATACTTCGAGACTGCTTAACATTGTTCCTAAGTAGCACCAAGAGAACGAATAGAGCTCTGGTGAGCAGGAGTATCTTCATCTAATTGCTGACACATGCCAAGAAGAATCATGTAAAACCTCTAGCCTGGAAGTGGGGAATTGACAGAAGTTGAGCAGCAGTTATTGTTAAACACTGTGAATCGTATTACAGCCATTACAGAGGATTCAGAACTTTAACAACTGCTTTGAAATTCAATTGGCTGCAAAGCTGAAGGCCCTCAGTGTCAGGGAGAAGAGCCCTGGGTGAAATGAATTGCTGCAAAGCTACCATAAATTTACCACCAATTTCCATAACTTCTGTTGAAACAGAGCAAGACCTAAAAGAGTTAACTCAGAATGCACGCTCTGGGTAAAGAACTAAAGGAACCAAAATTCAAGGACTAGCAGAAGATAACAGTTTGCCAAAGAATGATGACACAGTAACACAAGAGAACATAAAGTAAGAACACAGGAAAATAAAGAGCACCAGAATGCAAACACACGTACTTAAAAAGACATAAGGAAGGACACGAGAGAGAAGGAGGAAAGGAAAGGGCAAGAGTCCAGAAACCCCTCCCAAATATACGTTAGAATCAGCAGAATTAAGGAGAGTTGAAAAGTTCAGGCGAGGAAGACTCCTAAGATATGACCCCCCTGAGGACAAAGAAACAGGAACAACCACCAAAACAGCACCCCAAAAATAAGATTCCACCTGGACTCCACCTGCTATGAATATTATAAGTAAATATTGCAATAATATGAATATGCATGTAAAATGATGTAATCTCTCACAAAAATTGTATAAATAGTCTCACTGCTCACTGATTGCTTTGGAACTCTTTGTCCAGCGAGAGCTGGGAGTTCCCCAGTGTTGCCTGAATAAATACCTTGCTGCTGAAAGGCTAAAACTTGTCTCTGAGCAGTTCCACATACACCTTTTGGGGCAAAAATTCGGCATCACTGTTAAAGTAGAAACTGGAAAGGATTCTACATTTGTGTTATATTCTGGCAGGGAGAGTGATGACTGACTCTTCACATAGGGCTACTGGTAAGCACAGCTTTTACAGGGGTATTCCAATGCAGAGAACTGCAGTGGAAATGTTAAGACTGGTGTAAATAGGGAATAGATGAATGGAAATGTCTGGGCCTGGTAGCACCAGCAGGAATGGCACAAAGAGGCCTAATAAGAGTGTCAAGTGCAAGACAGTTGTGTAGAGGCTCAGCAGCTCAGCTGTTTGGCAATATTCCACTGAGGACATTGCTCACAGAATCACAGAATATGCCGAGTTGGAAGGGACCCACAAGGATCCTTGAGTGCAACTCTTAGCCCTGCACAGGATCAGCCCCAAGAGCCACACCATGTGCCTGAGAGTGTCGTCCAAACACTTTCTTGAACTCTGTCAGGCTTGGTGCTGTGACCACTGCCCTGGGGAGCCTGTTCCAGCACCCAACCACCCTCTGGGTGATGAATCTCTAATATCCAGCCTAAACCTCCCCTGACACAATTTCAGGCCATTCCCTCAGGTCCTGTCACTGAGGACAGCCCCTAGTTTACCAACAGGGCTTGGTTTACCAGCCAAGGGTGGAGGACTGGCGTGAGATTTCCACAGACGTGTTCTGTTTATCCTTTTTAGCGCCTCTGCTTAGATTTGCTATGACTTTCCACTAGTATTTTGTGTAGGGCATGATCTTGCCTAATGCTGCAAATGCCTTGTTTCCATCTGAGTGGTTATTGAGTTACTGCTGATGACTGTGGTGACTGAGGACAGCTGGACCTGGCTGTGTCCCCTGGCACGCACACAGTGCATCGAGCTGCTGTTGGAGACTGCTGTCTGCCCTGCTGGGCTACCGAGGTACCTCAGGTTACACCAAGAGGAGTGGCTTGAAATGGGAGACTCCTGATGTTGTGGAAATGCCAGCTGTGAAAGGAGTGCAGTTACCTTACACGTATGTTTTCATGCTCCCTTTTTACTCTTACAGATTATGCAGCTAATTTCTGACATTTCTTATATATCAAACAAGTACTTAAACAGTAAGACAATAAAGTAGTGAACTGCCGGATAACTGCTACCCAAATATATGGCATATGAATCATATGATAACAAAATACAGAGATGAATTCCTCTAATTTATTTACCCAATGTTCAGGAGCACTCTAGTTAATCTACATGGCTAAGGAACTCACAGTTCATCTTTTCCCTGGACAAAACCATCTTCTTATTTATGCTTCCTTGCAGAAAAACAGTAGAGCCTCAGTTCAGATCCTTCCCTTTCATCTCTGCGGGGACTATCTGAGAGCTTGTTCCTTGCTGTAAAAATTAAGAACTTTTTCCGCTGTTCAAAGTGAGAGATTTGATTTTACAGAATAAAAGAACTCCAACTAATTCCTGGGAATCAGGAACATTAAAGACATTTTGACAGTCAGTAGCCAAAACCAAAATGTGGCTTCTGATGTGACTAAAAGACACCCACAGTAAGGCTTGTCAATAAGGCTGCTGAAATCCTAGAAGAGAGGCTAACCAGCACTCCAATTGCAGCAGCATAAACCCACTTTTCTCACCAGACCAGACGCACATCCACACTCCTGTCTGTCTCCTACAGAAAACTCCCACACACGTTATGACAAAATACAATCTTCCTGTTTGGAGTGACAGTGAGTGACAGAATTAAACAGAATTAAATCTCACTAGGTTGCGATGGCAACTGCACTGCCCTTCCACGGATCCAAATTCAGCCCCATTGTCATACCACAGATTTCTACTCAAGAGATGTAAGTTATTGTGTAAAGCAGCTGCTGGAACATCAGTGCCAGCCAGCAGAGATTGCAGTGCTTCTGTGTAAGCAGAGAGGGGTATGGATAATGCCCTCACATCAGGCAAATACACATCGCTGGGAATCACTACAAACAGAGCCAGGTCTGACATCCCGGCTTGCAGCAGAGTGGGCTTATCAATTATGGTGCATTGTGCTGCATACCTGGAGAGGGCTTGGCCTCCTGGCCAGTAAATTGCCCAGAAAGGGTCCCCGTAAGGCCACAGGTCAGGTTTTTCTCTCCAGAACCTGCAGCGAGGGGTGAGGAGGCGCAGCCGTATCTCTGGTGTGAGGTGCCCGCTGTTGGTGACCTCTGTGTTCTCCTCCAAAAATGCTTTCACCTCGGGGTCCAGAGACTTGCCAGCACTCCAATGGCAACAGCGTTTCCAGCCTCCCCTTCTGCTCCTCCAAGCTTTGGCAAAGGAGTTCTGCCTGTCCAAAAGGAGGAGCCACTTCCAGGCACGGAAGGCCATGCTTCCCCAAGGAGATGAACCCTCCACAGGAGAGCTCAGAACTCAGCTTGTCTGAAGAAGGATGATGAGGCAGAAAGCTTGAGGCAAACTCACAGGATGTTGTTTTTCATAGTGATGGATGACAATTCCTGAGAGGAGAAAAATGCCCTGTAAGTGATGGTTCTTCAAGGCTTTGCACCACCTGGGACTTTAGGAAGGGGAGGTCACTGTGCTGCTGTGTGGCCACGAACGTGTGCCTTGCCCCTGCCCAGGACCTGTTAAGCCTGAAAGGTGTGGTATTCAAGGAAGAAGCTTTCAAGAGAGCCGTTCAGGGAGTACTGTAAACATTCCAATGAGTTCCAACCAGTTAGTAGGACAGCTGATAGAGGTAAAAATTAAACGTGCAGCCTTTTAACATCTCCCTCCCTCTGCCCCTACAATCTACTCTCATTTCAGGTTCTTCCATTGAATCTTCAGATTTTGCAGGAGGGCTCTGGCACTGCAGGGCCTATGGACATAGCAAAACTGCCCTTAACCAGAGTACTCCCAATTTGTTGCATTTCAGTCTGTATTTTAAAGGATCAGTTAGTCTTATGGGCAATAGTCTCGTGGTTGCTGTCAGCTACAGAAGAAAGCAGACCCCCATTATTCTGTCCACCCCTAACAATTCTTCACAACAGAATAATCATGGACAACTTCACCATCCAGAGCTGTGCATGTTGCCCTTAAAGAAAAACTAGACTAAGGGACAACAGGAAAAATATGCCAATAAAACCAAGTCTTAACACTTTGTATTTCATTACTTCAGTTTTTCTTTATTTGTCTGTCTCTTCAGTAAAAGTTCATATGTGTTTAGTGGTGCTTTTTTTATGTGCTAGCCTCTGCTTCAGGTACTGGCTTTAGTTTGATCACTCACCAAAACATTAAGCTGTGAACTTCCATCCCATAACACTTTGCTGTTGAGGCTGGTACTCCCATTAACTCTTTGTTTAAATCACTGGCTAAAGGCTTTGTGGTTTTATTAGAAATGAGTACACACAATCAAATATTTTGCATTTTTCTACACAGTTTTCCATTCAGCAGAATCCACATAATTAATGAATGTAATTAGCAAATGCCTTCCTTCTTGAAGGCAGAGCAGTATAATCCTCATCTGCCTAAGGGAAGCCTGATGTTAACTGCAACCAATCTGAGAGAGAAACCTTGTCAGCTAATGCCCTATGCTGGCTTTTCCCCATGAATTGCTGCAAATTAGCAGGGCTGAGACTCCAGCAGTGTTTATTTTGCAACGCCTGTCATGATGGTTACTCTCCTGAAATTAATCGATGGTAGAGAAACACGTGCCAAGAGCTCTGTGCTCTAAATGCCAAACTGGGCTTAAGCGCTTCGCCAGGGAAGGCACAGGATGGATATCCCTGCGTTTGACACTCGTGGCCTGCCAGTCTTACTGGGAATAAAATCAGGATGGATAGCAGGATGAACATCCCTGCATTTGACACTCCTGCAGGGCCTGTCCATCTTGCTGGAATAAAATCAGTGGGCGGGTAGAACTTGGAAAAGGGGACAAAACCGAGTAAAACCCCACCAAGAAAAGAGCCCCACCCTCGAAAAAAAACCCCAACAAACAAAATAAAAACGCACACAAACCAAAACAAACAAAATCCCAAAACAAAACCAAACAAAAAACCAAAAAAAAAAGGAAAAAAAAAAAAAAAGCCGAATCCCAAACCAAAGTGAAAGCCAATTATTATGCAATTTAAGCTTTTCTTTTTTTTTTTTTTCTTTTTTTCTTTCCCAAGGCAGCAAGTGCCTTCCAAAGCCCAACCGCACCGACAACCCCCCTTTCCCATCGGGATGAGCCGGACCTACCCGGGGCCGAAGGCCGCCCGGTTCAGCGAGGGGGGGCAAACAGAGCCAGCGCGGGGCTCGCCCGCCGCCATCCCCGCAGCCCCCGTGCCGGGCTCCCGGCTGGAGCGGTGGGAAGGCCGGGACCTCCGCCGAGCCCGGCCGTGCCGAGCCGAGCCGAGCCGAGCCGAGCCGAGCCGAGCCGAGCCGAGCCGAGCCGAGCCGAGCCGAGCCGCCCCCGGCGGGGCGGGCCCGCTGCCGGCAGCTCCCGGCCCACACGTACCTGCTGCCGTCCCCGCCGCTCCGCCACCGCCCCCGGGGCCGGGCCGGGCAGGGCCCCGCTCCCGCCCGCCCTTAAAGCGCCAGCATCGCCCCGGAGGGCTCCGCTGCTGCTCGGGGGTGGTTCTCCTTCCCGACCCGCAGCGCCTGCCCCGCTCTGAATCCCGCCCCGGTCGGCGCCGTGCGCTTCGCTGCGCTGCTGCCGCTTCGTTTAGAACGCCTTTCTGAAAGGCTTGCGTCAATGTGAACTGGCTCCGTGTTTAAAAATGTGGATAAGAATCCACCCGGGAAAAGGAATGATAGCACATGTCCGGATTTGACAGCTGGGAAAATGATGGTGGGTTGGGTTTTTTTTTCCCCCCTTTGCACGTGAGATCAAGGCTGCTGTCAATCCAGTGTGGCACAGCCAAAGCTCTCCAGCCTCTCTGAGGCAGCAACAGCTGCTGCGGGCACCGGCCACCGACAGAGCATCCAGTGCCGACTCTGCTACTCAGACAAGACAGACCTCTTGTTTACCCCTCTGCATGTTCCTTTTTCACGTGCTCCATCCATTCCATTCATATTTCTGCTGCTCTAAAGATCCCTTTGCTTCCCTCCATCCCAGACCCTCTCCGGTGTGGAGAGAAGGGAGGAGGCTTCCCTCACAGCACCATGTTGCTGCTGTCCCTCAGGAGGGCACAGCTCTGCGGCAGGTAAGGGCCCAACAGCCTACAGACACTGGTGTTTCCTCTGAGGCCTCAAAGTGGCCAGATTTTCGTGTGGCAGTGACTGTGACTCACTGGTGGCTGGACAAGGAACCAAACCCACCTGCATCCCTTCCACTGCCCATCCGCTGACCTTCACAGAGGGATCCAGCCAGAGAGGGGCTCACCTTCCTCCCAGGTGGGCTCAGGGCCAGAGCCAAGCCCAAGGCCCTCCTGAGGGTGCAGTAAAGCCAGGCTGGGGCTGGAGGTGGTTCTTGGGATCCCTGCTCACTGGTCAATGCCTGTTCTTCCTGCAACAGCTGGTTTTGGTACACTGATTAGTTGGTTCCATCCAAGGGAAACTGGAGACATACCTGCGACTCTCCAGCAGCTCCCACCAACTCTCTGCCCCATCTCCTCTCCCATCTGACAGGATTTAGGGAATACAAGCAGCTTCTGACAACAAATGTGGGTTTCTCTAGCTTTCCGATGGGACCAAGTGTCTCAGATTTCTCAGGCTGCATTTTGAAAAGGGTCTTGTGCATCGCCCGAGGCGATGATTCTGCAGCACTTAGGATGCCAGGCTTTTAAACCTGGCGATTTCTCAGCCCAGGCCTGGATCTGCCCAAATCTCTGAGGTTACGAGGCCATCTAGTGATCTGTTGGTTTGTTGCAATTAAAAGGTGCTCTCCAGGGTGGGAAAGCTGCTCATAAACCAAGACCTCTTGTTTAAATGCGGGTAATCCCCAGTCTCCCGAGAGAAGGTGAGCCCTCCAAGTTGGGCTGCAGAGTGTGTGGGACCCACATAGAAGCTGGTGTCCACCTGCCACATGAAGGAGCCTGAAATCCACAGACATATTAAGCTACAGAGGTACTTTCATGCCTTTTAGTCCTGGGAAACAGGACTCACACTCAGTCTTTTTAGAAATGATCCCTGAAATTGTATAAAGGTGTGGACCTTTGTGTTTTAAGCTCAGCTACTTCTTGGAGCTCTTAGGGAAGCTGAATTTTCAAAGGTCTTTCAGCAGCTCTTGCTGGTCCTCTCCAAGGAGGGAGACACTCACCACCATGAGGGGAATAAAGAACTCGGTAATGTAGCAGGAAAATCATTATCAACATCAGCTTAGGATGCCATGTAAGATGCAGTATCAGCTTTAAGCATGCTGACAGACAAAGATGCACCTCTACCTCAGATATTTTATCTTATTCCTGAGAATGTTCTCAGAGAAATCTAACAGGAAAGCTGTTTCACTTGGATCTCCAGTCTCTTTGATTGCTATTTTAACAAGCATCTTCTCAGGCCTAGTTTTTTTTTCTCAGTAGCTATGTGGGCCTCAGTGAAGTCACTGCTGTCTAACACAGACCAACATCACACTGAGGCAGGTAAAAAGGATATAATCACAGAATCATGGAATGGTTTGGGTTGGAAGGGATCTTAAAGATCATCTAGTTCAAACCTTCCAGAGACGTTCCCTGACTATTCCCAGATGAGGGATCACTTAGGTTGAAAAAGGAGACATAAAGTCCTTGCTTCCTATTAAGACTGGCTGGAATGTTAAAACCAGAAATGCAGTATTTCTTATCTAACTACAAATAATTAGTTATGACTGTAGAGACTTCTAGCATGACATAAGAAAGCTCTGATACCAGTGATAGCTGCCATCCCTCTTGTGAAAGTCTAGAGGAACCACTTAGACTTTCAGAACATGCTTTGTGCTGATTACTTCAGCAAAGTATCAAAGCCTGTCCCCCTCGAGAAAAAAAGTTTAATTTCCAAAGGCATTTTGCTTTAGATGGTGATATCTTAAGAAATTTTGCTGCTCAAATCTACGGTATCCTGTGCAGTCGACTACCATAACTGTGCTGGAATTCACTCCAAGGACAATGATGTCTTTGATCACAACATAACATCGATTTGAGATATCATGGAGGAGTGCACACTTGCAAAATACAGTTATAGAGTAACACACAAGGGACTTCTGCATGTCCAAGGGAATTAGGGGATTACTAGCTGATGATACAACTGCCTGTGTCTCTGGGGAAATCTTGTTTGACTCAATTAATAACAAAGAAATGGAGCTGCACAAGGATAGAGAAAAGGGGAAGGCAGGGAGGAGCTACCTGCAGATTAGCAAGGCCTCAACTCAGGAATCCTCACAAAGGTTAAACTCAAAGGAAAGCAGACCTGTGGTTCAGCACCCAGCTGATCTCCCCTGTTCACTCTCTTTTCCAGCTAGTGCAGGTGACAAGGCCAGCTGTCCAGTTTGCTGTGGTGCAAGGACTGAAGGGAAGATAGATGAATTCAGAGCACTGTTGATTTGTAAAAGGTATCCCAACAACTCAGTATGAATAGTCAGGGGTTTTGCACATCAGGATCAATTTGTGGTTGCCCAGAGGCTGTGGGAGCAAGTCATTATCAAAATGTAGCTGGTGCATTAGATAGTAGCTAAGGTAAAATTGAGGCTGAGAGCTCTGGCTAGGTAAGGGAGAGACAATTCAATTATTCTGTTGTGCCTTCAGCTACAATCCAATTTCAAAATAACAGGGCATCTTTTGCAGTTGAAGAATAAAAATCTTAACATAACAACAATCACGTATTATGTGTAATGTGTCCTGAAAGCATTAGATGTTCTTTTTATAGGATTACCTTTCCCCACTGCCTTGGCCGCTGCATTAGGTTAGGAGCAGGAAGGAGCAGCAGCTGGCAGAGATGAAGGCATCAAGTACCTTCTAGCAAGTGGACAAAAGAAGGGGAATTTGCAGTGTGCAACTGTTCTTCAGAGTGTTGGTGGGCTGATGAAATGAGATGTTGTATTGATCTGACCCTGTGCCAGTGCAGATTCAGTTTTTCTGGTGTGAGAAGTCTCTGTGAGAGCCTTGATGGCAAGACTGGGATGTTGAAAACTGTTATCTCTGAGCTCACTCTTGATTTTTGTCTTTTGTCCATGTGTGTAATTAAAGTATTCTTGACTTTAGCTGTCTGCTCGTGTTCATGCAGTCAGACATGAGAGTATTTTTATAGCATGAATGAAGACTGGAAATATGCATGGAGTCTGATGGTTTATGCTTTTCTTTGGTGTATTGCTTGGATAATTATTTTGCTGTTAAAACTACAGGGTGTGCATTTTCAAGCCCTGTTTTTGAACCACTGAAGTCTCCTTGAGCTGGTGGGACTTTGTCTCTCATATATCTCTTGCAGCAATATCTTGTGGCAATCATCCTGCATGACTGAACCTCTCCATGGGGTAAAAATTAGACAGAAGCAGTCCAGCCTGATGAACTTATTTGTTGCTAACGAACATGTCCAGAGATGTGTCCTGTAAACCTGATGTAAGAACATCAAGTGCTCTGATAGTCTTATTTGCACAGCAAAAAGATTGCAGCACAGGCAGCAACTAAGAGGAAGCAGCCCTCAGTTGGCACAGCCACTTCTGATGATACAACTACCTGTATTAGTACACCGAAAGGGGTGGTGGGCAGTTTGCAGTGGGCTTTATTTGTAGCTCACTTTGGTCTTCCACAAACTGAACTATTCATGTCATACTGCTGTGGTCATCTGCAATAACTTTCTGTTAATAACATGCCAGTGTCTTATCTTGGGAGGGCAGGGGTCTGGGTCACAGCAGTCTGCAGGAAGCTTTTGGGTATCCCCAAGTCTGGACCAACTCTGGAACTAGCCCAAGGTGAGGGAAGATTTATTTACAGGGGGGACTGTAAACAGAGCTGAGCAATGGCATCAGAGCATTTATTTGGTTGGGAAATTTTTTTCTCATTTTTTTACGTTTGTTTTTTTTCTTTGTTCTCCTGCAAATCCCTTTAAGAGGAAGATGATGAAAGCTGAGTGAATATGGACAGTCAGGGAAAGGGGCTGCCTAAGCACCATGGAGCATCTCCATCTGGTCTCCAGATAACTTAGGCTACAAATTTTTCTGAATGAAACAAAGACTTTCTCCATGTCCTCATCCCTCCTGAAAACTCATCCTATCTGCCTTCCCCGTGGCTTTGTCCCATATTCCCTCCATGTGTGACGTACCAAGGGTGATATTCAAGTCCCATGACTTCAGTGTATTTATTAGTCCTTAGCTTTTCCCAGACAGGCAGAAACAAAGTCAAATGTCAGAGCTAAGCCAACAGTTAGTCTGGAACATGAGATCCTGGCCACCAGCTGGGGCCCTAATGCAAGCAATGATTCCTAAGCTTATCTCTCATTGTTACCAGGTTGTCTGGATTCACTACCATGTTTAAACCTCTAACTCTTCTTCAAATAATTCTTCTTCTGACTAATTTATTTTCTTTTCTCCAAACAGAGCAATTTCTCTGGCTTGCTCCAGAAACAAACCCTGAAGCCCTAGTACCCCTGGTCATCTGATTTTAAGGAGCATGCTAACAGCCATTGGTGCCAGGGAGAAGGTAAGCAAATCAAGTTTTCAAGGAACTGCATCAGTTCACAGCAGCTGGTTAGTTTTGCAATTCAAATTTTCTAGTTTTCCACTGGTGTTCAGAGCCTGGCACCAGCAGAACTCTTCCTTTTACCTTCCACATGGTAGTCTGTCAAACATTTGGACCTGGGGACAGAGGAAACAATGGAGGTCTGAGACAGAAAAGACAGACAGGTGGTGCCTACTCTCCAGAGCATCTGGAGGAAGCTGTTTGCCAAGGATCTGACACAATATGCCTCCTCTTTTGGCCGATGTTTACTGTTGTGTTTTGGGAGGATTTCAGGGTCCTCAAGCAAAGTTTTTTTGAGTCAGGGTCATGGTAAGTCAAGAAATGTGCTCCTCGCTATTTTGCACTGATGTCCAGAGGACACAGAAAACAAGTGATACCGCCACAAGGATGCCCAAAGGAACAGAAAGACAACTCACCTGCAGCACCAGCTTGCTCCCTCACATAATGAACAGGGTGAAACTGAAATTTGATGTGACCAAGGACAGAATAGCTGCTATTTATGCACATGGAGGCATGAGAAAGTCACAAGGGGCTGAAAAAAAAAATTTTGAAACTTTCCTCAGTTTTCAGTGGTATTGGACAAAGTGTTAGTTCCACTGGCTTTCCCATCCATACTTATGCAGCATGTCCTCTAAAAAGTGGTGTTGGCATACCTTTCCTTTAGGATACAGGCAACTCTGTCACTTGGACCAATAGGTTTCAAACACACAGAGCAGACAGGCTCTGTCATCTTCCAAACAAGAAAGTGCCTCCACCACTGAAATCAGCGCATCTCAGCTGTATGTGATGAGTATCAGGGCCCTGAGGGCACTAATGGGTCTTACTGGCCCTGGCCACCCCCCAGGCCTCCCCACACTTCACCCACAGCCCAGGACAGTATTTCAGCACCCCTGGGGCTGTCAGTCCCTGCCCCAGCAATGACTATGCAGGCCTGGTCTCTAGGTCCCCACAGTCCTGCCCTGCCCATTCACGGATCCCCACCAAGCCATCCTTCTCTCCCTGACTATCCCAAGGCTGTGTTTCTAGCCTGGTTCCCCTCACTGTCACCCATGGGCTGACATCAGAGTCGTAGCTGCCAGACACACTGTCAGTGCCTGGCACCAAAGACTGCTGCTGATCTCTTGCCTTCATCCCTGCCTGTAGTGTTGAGCACCAGGAAGCCAGTGGTTCTGATTTAGCTGGGAAAATACCTTTTTTTTGCTGGGTTTTCCCAGCAATAGCTGAATTTAAGCCTAGAGGGAGGTGTTGGAATAGCCCATTGCCACATTAGACAGTGTCAAATGCTCCCACCCCCAAAGGATGTGCTTGATGGGAACTGCTGGAATTGCTCAGCATGGATCCTGGCTTAAATAAGTTGTGACTATTGCTTTGCAAGGAAGTCACTAAGAAACATGATCCTCAAGGAGAAGCAAACTGCTTTGATCTCTGTCCTTCTGGGTGAGCTCCTCTGTGTGAATTCAGAGCTCATTTCCAGCAGAGCAAGAGCACAGTCAGCCAACAGAGAAAAGCTACAGTCTGACCACTGTCAGTAGTAAGTCTTTTAAGCAGCAAGTACTTCAAGGCAATGTGCTGTTGTCAGGCATGAGGAATAAGTGACAGAGAGATCTGGCTGAACCTACAGACATAAATGTTTAGACCACTAGTAGGGAAATTGAACCAGACCCTTTAGTGCTTTGATGAGCAAGAACTGCTTCTAAATTCATACTATAATATCATTGCAATGATACGAGCACATATGGTAACAGAGTATACAGCAAAGCAGCAGCCCTTGCTAAATGATATAACAATTCACAGTGCATATTCATTGCAGGAAACACTTTTCATCCGTCCTTGATTATATGTTGTATATTGGCTATGGATTCGGTGGATTTGGATTTCTTTAGTGTGCCCTTGGGCTTTCAAGTGTGCTAGGATGCATTGTAATGGAGATGCAGGGTGTCTGGCACTTCTTACTGAATAAGGCTTCAAAGGGAAGTTGAAATCAGACTCTAATTACATTTATACAGAGGCCAAAGGCATTTTGAGGAAGAGATTACCTGCTGTTCATGGACAGATTTTGTTCAGAGTGCATGGTAAAATTGTGGGGTTGGTTCACGCTCCCACTGGTATTGGCAGACATGGGACTACCTGATTTTCGGAAGCCGAGATAAAGGAAAGCAATATTTGTGAGTGGGCTTTGAACACAATGCCATTACTCAGGTAGATGTGACAGCATGAATACATCTTCTCTGGAAGCTTTCCCAGTGCCAGAGATCATCTAACTGGGAGCACAGACCACTGACACAGCTGTGCCTGAACCCCTGCCACTGCAGACAATATTGCTGTGGGCATGTGGTGCAAGCAGCTCGCCAGGATCCCCCTCATGCCTTTCTCCTTGGCGTGATATGTGTCTTTGAAGCTCTAGTGCTTCAAAGCACCAGAAGGCCACAGTGCTTTCCTCATCCCTTACATGGGCAGGTATATTATATTACAAGGCTCTTCTACTTTCTCGGATCTTTCCCAAGCGCTGACTTCCCAGGTTTGTAAGGTACTGGCGTGCTGGAGCACTGAAAACAGAGGAATTGGAGTTTGGAGGCAAATACCTTCAGCAGACAGCAAAAATTATTTCAAAATGAAGAGCAGCAGTTTGCTGTCCTCACTGAATATCCACTTCACCCCAGGCCCAGTGTGAAAGGCATCTGTCAGCAGACATGGGGCTGGGACGCGTGGGCTGGAAGGACTCGGCATCAGGGCTGCTGCCCCTGTAGAGGTGCATCTGCCTCCTTGGTGCAACAGCCATCGGGCTGGCTTGGGGAACAATAGAGCTTTGTGCCTGGCAGATGTTCAGGCAGAGAAGAGGCAACATTTGCTTTCTTTTCCTGAGGGCAGTTGAAACACAGGGAGTGCGCTGACCTGATTTCCAAAAGGGTGGCTGGTGCTTCTGCAAAGTCAGGTTACAAGTAATTTGGCCAAGGTCAGGCAGCAAGTGAGTGATGCTGTCAGAGATGGATGGAAATCTCTGTGTGGGTGCTTTAGCTTGATGGTCCCAGCACAACACCTCCATTAATGCACGACATGCTAGTGATTTATCCAAGCAGTGTACTTTGCTGATTAGGTTTTATCTCGGTAGCAGTGGGAACAGTATGTGTGTCTTCTACATCCAAAGAGCAGAAAGCGTACCTTACTCTGAGCAAAATATGGTCTTTGGCCTCAGAGTCTTGGCACTGAATCATACAAAAGGTAATAGTTGCCTATGATCCTTCTCCTGGCTTCATAGGAGGAGGGGGAGGATTGCAGGAAGCCCTTACCTAATCAGTTGCTCAGCAGGAGGAGGTGCATCTTGCAAGCTTGGTATAGAATCACAAGAAGAAGTGGAGTGAAATGACAGAAATTACCACAGATGTTTGCCATACTGTGCCATTGAAGAGGAAAGGGCAGGGTGGCAAAGGACACAAACTTCCAGAAAGCAGACATGGCAACAGCAGGGCTTTCCTAGGAGTTGTTTCTGAGTTGGTGTTCAAAGTCTGTGTGCCCTGTCTGTCTGGGGTGTTGCCACTTCCTCTCTCTAAGACCTGAGCCCTTGAGAAAGCTGATTCAGTCTGAATTGAGGTTTGAAAGGCCAGAGGAGGCCAGCCCTGAAGTGGAGGTGCCTCCTCAGCAGAGGGATGAGCTGCATGCTGTGAAGCCTGGCTTGCAGCACGACAGTGATGTGAATGAAAATGGGCAACATAGTTCCATCCCTGCCTATGTTTTGGGATCTGTTTTCTGATGGTGAGCTGGGTGCACTCAAGAGAGGCAGACAAGGCTACAGATTTGTTTGTGAAGAAAGCAGCAGAAACACAAGGTCAGTCCCAGGAGGGAGGGGGGAAGAAAGTGCAATAAACTGTTGAATAATTTCAGTTGCCTCATGAAACCTCTCCCCCAAGGACTCTCTCAGGAAGCAGATAGGAATGGAATGCATCTATATGTGTTTGCAATGCAAGGG
>JAWWES010000041.1:61057335-61094252 GCA_035583135.1 Lophotriccus pileatus
TCTCAGTCTGTCCAGAGTGAGAGAGAAAAAGGGAGAGGGAAGGCTTTTCTCACAGTCCAGGCACTTGGCTGGGAGCCGAGTTTGACCTGCGACAAAGGGCATTTGTATAATGAGTGTACATAAAATTAAGAAAACAGAATGGGCTACAATAGGGAATTAGAGATTTAAGAACTTTGAATTATGAATCACCAAAGCTTCAGAGGTCCTATGGCTGAGATGCTGGAAAGTAGTCATCTTTTACTTTGCTATCTACAAGTCTGCTGTATGAATAATAATTACACCATGTGACAGAGGAAGGCCGTGTGCTTTTATTCAAGCTCAATCTTTATAGATATGAGGCCAGTATAGAAGATGAGCTACTTGCTTTAATGGTATTATAATTTGATTAAATATTAGAATATGTGCCTGCAGTATCTGCTTTCTAAGCAACAATGAACTAGGCCAGAGGAAATGTTCTTCACTTTATGCCCTATGGCTCGTGATCTGGTTTATTTGGTTTTAGACCCTAAGGCAGCCAATACTTTTTCCATGTTTTAAGTAGTCTTCTTGTATAAGCTCAGAGAATGAAAATTGCTTTCTCTATGAACCTGTCCATAAAATCTTCTGCAGTTGTTGTTTTTCCAACTTCTGCTATAGGCTCTTCTGCACTTTGTACCAGCACAACGCGAATTTTGGTCTTACAGTCCATCCTTAACCCCTCTGTACTCCCATTTCTCTGAGGTGACTAATCACACCCATCTCCTTGTGAAGTAGCTGACAGCAGTGTGAGTTGCTCAACTGAAAGTCAGCCAAAAGTCAAAATGCTCTGAGCATTACAAACATTCGTATTGCATCTTAGTGGTTTTCCTTCCTTCCACCCTACAGGATCTCATGACCCCATAGATACCAGAGCAAAACAGGAGAGGCTTTCAATGGAAAAAATCAATGTGTCTTGGCAGCTTGTGAAAGATCTTCTACAGGGAGCTGTAGAGCTGTGTGGAGGAGTGAGCAATCCATCACCAGCAGCATGATTTCCAATTCATTGAAGAATGCTGAAGAAAATAAAAAGTGAAGCAACAGTGTCACGGCAAGGAGGGGGGACGTAACCTTTAAATAGCAGGCTTTTTCCACCTCTCTGAAGCACTGGGCATTGGCTTCCTTGCAGAATTAGGACAAAGAACTTGATGGGCCTATAGTCTGATCTTTCATGGCAGATCCTAAGGGCACTGGGGGCTGACATGCTTGTTAGCGTTTGACCCAGTTTAAACTACACAGGTTCTGAGGAACAAAGACTCTCTGAGAGGTTAAGGAGAGGGAAACCTGAAACAAATTGACATTGAGGGAAATATTCATAGCCACTGGAGGTACAAGTACCTAAGGAAGAGGAACAAATCTGCCAAGCCAAAAACCTTCCCCTGCTTTGTTGCACCATGGCAATCCAGCTGGCGATGGGACAGAGATGCTGCCACAGGAGAACAGATCTAAGTGAAATGTCCCAGGTAGATCTAGTCTATACCAGTAAGTTTTTTGTGCTCGTCCCAGTCTGAAATTCTCAATCCTACCTTATCCTTTTTCCTTGGAGGAACGGGTAAGAAGTTCCTAGTTCTCTGATACTGGTTTGTGTTCTGCTGTGCCGGAGACAAACCTGATCTCCCTGGGATTATCTTTAATATGATTTGTACAGGGGATCCTATTCAAGCCATTTGTGGAGCTTAGACACTCTTCTTTGGTGAAAGAAACTCATAATCCCACCCAGTTATGTCTGATCATCCCAGATGCGCCTCATGGCACAATCTTATCAGATACTGCCTCTTCCCAGACTGTACAAATGTTTTTCCATGGCATTTGGCTGATAAGTGAGAATGTGCAGCAGCTTATGATGCTTTTAGACCTCATTTTCATTTTCCTCTCACTCTTGCAAAAAGGTCCACAGTGTCTTTGTGGATCTGCTGTGATTGCTGTGAAATTTAAGCGATCAAGTACAACATAAGTGCTTGATCTGTCTTTAAAGCAGGGCAGCCCTTTTAGAGAGGCACTGGTGATCAGTGCAGGCTGGGTTTGGAAGGTGAAAAGGCAACTAAAATGCCTAGATCCTGAATAAAAAGCTGTGCAAGAAATCTCAATATGGAGAAAAGGCAATTATGGACAAGGAGGGAACATCTCAGTGCTTTCCTGTGCTTTACACCATAAGATAATGTGCATCAGGTGATGGCATGTGGTGACACCGAGAGGTGCCGTTGTGTTTTGTTCGCACACCTGATGTGGGAAAGCTTCATGGCACAACAGAACTTAGGTGGGCACAAGGCATTCCTGGATGCTGCATGCAACACAACTCAGCCCCCTCTGCTCTGCTGTGCAGGCTTGCTCCAGCCAAAGCAGAGACTTCTGCTACCTTTCCTGGGAGCAGTTGTTTAAACCCCAGATAGAAGGGGCAAGTGGCTTACAAAGGGCTTGGTTGGGTTTCTGTCCACTTTGTGCTGACATGAATGTATCTGGAGAGTGAAAGAAGACAAATGAAAAGATAGCTGTAAATGGGTATCCAGTCCACCTCCTGGAATGAAGGAAAGTATTGGTTTGGACAGGAAGAAATGTAACTTGATGTAACTAAATCCTGCAGTTGAGCTCAGAAAATTTTTGTTATAACTGCAGTTGCTGTCCAGTGAGTTAACTTTCAAGCCTAATTTCACTGCTAAAATCTCATAAAAACCACCGATTCCTTGGGATGGGAGCCAGGATGAAGGGAAAAAACCCCCATGAGAGTGAAGAGGAGCTACCCAAAGGCAGAATGTAGTATCAACAGCTAGACTGGCTTGGAGGGAAAGACTGGAAAAAGTTAGATGGAAGGGTGTAGATGAGAAAAATCTAGGCCCAGGGATACAACACGACTTACCAGAGCCCAGGTACCTCTGGGTCTGCTGGCACTGCTTGTCAGAGGACCTGAATGGTCTCATTTTGCCTAGATGTTTGTGCCCAGTTGTCTTAGAAGAAGAAATCACTTCCCCCCCCAAAATTACCATAAGAGTGTCTGTGGGATCTTCACATGAAGGAGTGGGAGCTCAACCTCACAGCTAATCCAGGAAGAGTGAGTTTATTAGATTTTATACTTCCAATCCTATGTGTTGTGCTTTATCCTCTTGTTTAATGCTGTATGTACTACTGATTTCATTGAGATTGAGATGTCTGTGCACTGAACTTTGTTCAAGCAAAAATACCGTCCTGTACAGAAAACACCTAAACCAAAGCAATCTTGAACTACCTGCTACTTAAGGCGAAAACGTCAGAACCATTGTATTGAATTTTGGGTTAATCTTAGAAGCAGTCTGAACTCATATATCCTTCAGAGAGGCTGGTGAAGCCTCTGTCTCAGGCTGCCTGGAGACACCTATGCCACTGGGCCTCAGAAAAGCCAGCCAGAACAGAAGAGGGTACTTCTCCACAGCAGGAGCAATTGGGTTTGAATGAGAGTCAGAGACTGGCTTGTCAAGCTCTTATCATCTGACTTACAGCTGAATAAGCAAATACATACAAGTTAATAAACAAACCAAACTAAATAAAACAACGTAGCTCACAGTGCAAAGTCGAGAAAATGACTGGTCTCCTGGAAAATTTCTCTGTGGATCTAGCAAGGTTCAGGTGATTACTGAGTGCTGCAAATACAAGAATTGGTTGTGGTTTTTTTTGTTGTTATAAATTGGGCTGTGAGAAAATTGTTTAGTTCTTGTCTGCTGTCAGTAGAACACTACAGGAAGCTGAGAAGAGAACATGGAACTTGTTAATTTGAAGGGATGAAGAGAGAGAGAGATGCTGACCTAGGTGGCCTCTAAGTAGGAATAGTTACTCCATGTACCTCCATAAAATGACACATGCTGGATGAAATAACAGGTTCCTTGTAGGCATTTCCTTATCAAAGGCACTTGTTGAACAGGGACAAATGTAAATCATAAAAAAAAGAGATTTGACTCACACTGCTAGGAGTTAAATGAAAGGGGTCATAGGAGTCCATAGTAAGCAAAGGATGACATTGTAATTATTACAGACAGCATGGTCCAAGACTTGTAAACAGATGAAACAGAAAAAGATGAAAGTGCACATTGAATTCTGCCAACAACCTCCTTACGATATACAGATGTCAGAATTATCTGACATCCATGGATCTCATCCCTTTGGAGAAGGAAATCTTAGAACTTCAAAAGAGTCATCTCTGCCCCTTTAAAAATAGGTGCCGCTCCCAGACAGAGTTGCAAGTACTTTGGCATCGGGTGATCCTAAAGAGAGGGGTTTTAGCACTGCGGGTAAAATAACGCTGACTTCTTCCTTGACGCGGCAGAATGTTTAGTAAACCTTAAATGAACTGGGACCGAAGCGACATTTTAGGGTTTTGCTGTGTAAAGGAGCGCGGGTAGCCAAAAAATAGCTCTCCTTTCTACAAATTAACGTGATACGGGCGACATGCATCTGGGAGCGGGAATGGAGCACGCACAAAAAGCCATCCGCTGCTTGCGGTGGTTGTTGCTTCGACATTCGGGTGGGGAGAAGAAGCAGCCGTTTCCCCCGGCAGGATTCCCGCAGGAAGCGCTCGGCGCAGCCCGAGCGCCGGGCGGGGCTCAGCCCATTCCGGCAGCGGAGCTCCGGGAGCTCCCTCCTGGGGGGGGCAAAGGCATTCCCGATAGGAAATGGCACCGTCTCCTTTTTTATTTAAATAAAGCCAACCTCCCACGCTCACGCCCGGGGTGTGTGTGTGGGGGGGGTGGGGGAATGGAGGGAGGAAGATTAAGCTTTAATCACGTATCCCGAGGATTGCGGATAAAACGCGCGGCAAAGCCGCCGGGGGCTCTCCCGCACCCCACGCGCGCCGGGAATGCCCGGCTAAGGCGCGGGGGAGGCCGCGCAGGGTTTAAATGCCCCGCGGGGGCGGTCCGGCAGCGCGGCGCCTCCCGCCCGTCCCCGCCCCGCTCAGCTGACAGCGGGGCCGCCGCTGCCCGCCCGCCGGAGCCGCTGCCCGCCCGCCGGAGCCGCTGCCGCTCCGTGCCCGCCCGCCTGCGCGGCCTCGCCGGGGATGGGGGGCGGCGCGCCGTGACCGGCCCGAGCCGCGCTGCTGCCGCCGGGAGCCGCCGCCGGGAACCGGCGGGATGAGCGGGAGCGGCGCCCCCGGGCCCGGCGCGGCGCCCTGCCGCTTCGCCCACTACTTCGTGCTGTGCGGCATCGACGCGGAGAGCGGGCTGGAGCCCGACGAGCTGGCAGGTGAGCCCCGCCGCCGCCGCCGGGAGGCCTCCGGCCGCGCCCGCACCGCCGCGGATCCGCCGGGCTTTTGGGATGCGCGGCTTCAAAATGTCTGCGCCCCCCGAGGAGGGAGGGGGGCCAGGGGAGGAGAGGAGAGGGTCGCCGCGCCGGTGGGAGCCGCGGGGAGGGGGCGACTTCGAAGGGTAAAGCATCCTCCCAGAGGGGCTGGAGGAGCATCCCCCCCAAGGGCAGCTCCCGCCGGGATGCGCCCTGCCCCGCAGGCCGGGCTCCGCCGACCCGCCGCTGGCCCTGGTCCCCGCTGGTGGCGGGGGACGCGCAGCCTTCGCCCGCCCTCGGCCCAGCCTTGGCCGGCGGGGTGCGACTGGCGGGAGAAGGGTACCGAGGGTTATGGAATTGGAGGGAGCCGAATGACTGAGCTTTCTGTCGGGGCAGATGCATTTTCTTCTCTATCTGCACTGGAAAGGAGGGGGAGGGATCTGGGAAGAACTGAATAAATTAATGGAATCGCATCTTTATTAAGCCGGTTTATTCATATCTTATGTCTGTTCAGAAATAATCTTCCTGCATCCCCTCCACCCCAGAATTGTTACAGAATCAGAGAACGAAATTATTGCTATAGGCTCTAACACATTTTCTAAAACGTTTATTTTTGGTGGGTTCATGACTGTATGAGCCGATTATGTTGGCATAAGGCAGCAGTTCTTCCTCAATGTCACTTTTGTTTATGTAAAAGAAACTAAGTCAGGTTTTTACGTGTAAAATTCGATTGACTTCAGACTTAATAATAGGGCTTAATTGCATGGAAGCTAAACGTTTCCTCATGGACTTACAAGTTTGTAAGTGCTCAGGTGCCTGTGTTTGACCATTCCTGTGCATTTGCACTGCAGTCGAATGAGTTGTGCCTGGCTCAAATTGAAGGCAGCTGTACTGTCACAGCAAGCACCTCTGCCTGGCTGTGGGATCGTGGTGAGGTCTCTGCAGCTATTGCATCAGGAAGTACCTTGGCGTCAGGTTGTGTAAGACAAAGACTTGATGGTTTACATCACTGATCAATGTACATTGGTTGAAGTTCATGTTTTGGTCACCTGTAAAAGGGCTGGATGCACATACCTGACTTTCCAAGGAGCTTTATCTTAATGCACGTACCTAAATCTCTACCCTTTGCAGTGAGCACACAGTGGAGGTAACCCCGGGATCTCCAAGCTGAAGCATTAGCCAAATGTGCTTTAATCTCTGTTTTGGGAGTTTTTTACACGTTCTAGTGACTGCATTTGTATGTTTTCAGTTTTGCTGCTTTTAGTAGAAAACTCTTGGCTCGTGACCATCTCCCAGCTGATGGTGTACAGGGTTTGATTTGCATGATATGACCTACAGGGGTTTCAGCTGCATAAAGTTTGAGTCACCTCTAACTCTTCTATCTGAAAAGAAACTATTTTTAAAGCTGTGTTGGTTGGGAGGCTGTGCCTTCCCTGATGAGTACCCAGACTCTCAAACTTGTCTTTTCCGTTTTTTTGGGTGTTTTTGCACCACTTCCCAGTGAGATGCACAGGTGTGTTCTTGGGGAGTTCTGCTCAAGGGCAGCCTGGGTGCAGTGGGTTCATGCAGTGTAGTGCCTTGACTATGGGGCTCATCTTTCATGGTTATTCGGTAGGTTTAGCTGAACTGCTCCAGCAACACTAAGCAGATTTGAAACCTAAAGAAATCTCCTTCATGTTTCAGTAAAAGAAAGACATTTTGGCACATCTATGATGTACCCATTTATACTATGTAATGCAGCTATGACTGATTTCATAGAGAAATTACCAAAAGTAGTTGTTTTTAAAGCAATGTCTTTGTAAGAGGCGAGGTCCAGCAGGATGGTTTGTGCATACAGACATTTTTGGTATGCCAGTTTGGGAAGCATTCTTAATACCTAGGGGGGTTGGGATATGATAGAGGAAGAAGCAGAGTAACAGAAATATGATGGGACTTTATATTGCCACTGAGCAATGTTGTATTTTTAGGGACTCGTGACAAGAGCTTTCTGCTATCAGCTGGGAGCTCAGCAGTGGGAAATGCTGGGGAGGAACAGGGAGTGCTGGGAGCCACAAATATAATGCAGCCATGAAAAAAATAACTCTGGTTTGAGATATAGCTGAGAAAACATTTCTGTTAAAGCCTGGGGAGTACTAATGCCACTGTAGGTAGGCAGTAGTGAGAACCCACCTAGAAATCTGTGTTACAGGTTTCAAAAACCAAGCTACTAGGATTGAATTCATTACTGGAATGGGTGGAGAGAAAGAAGCTTGAGGGAACAGAAAGTCTGTTGTATCACAGGAAACCCACAGATGAAAGCTATTCTTTCTAAAAATGTTCTTAAAATGTTTTGTAGAAAGAAATGGTGCTATTCTTTCAGTGTTGACTTATGTAGCTGTGATAGCTAAGTCTTGCTATCCTTGTGCTTAAAGAGCTTGTTGAGGTAAGTCACAGCAGCAGTGAAAAGTGGCTGTGACTTAAGCTGCTGCACAGATCATCTCCAGTTTAGCAAAAAAAAGTCATCAAGAACCTGCTTATCTCCAAACGTGTGAATCCCTTAGCAGCCAGTGCACACAAAGGGCCTTGCTCAGCCCAGGTCTGACTGAGTGGATCTGTGCTAGGGCTGAGCAAAGGAGCATGAGAAGAGACAAGAGGAGCTCTTCTGCCACCCTGGAGGCCCCAGGGCCTCTCCTGTGAAACAGAGAAGCAAAAGTTACAAAATCCTCGAGGGATTTTCAGCTTTCAAATGGGCTTGATGGTGATCATCTGAGACACAGGCGCTCCCTGGGGTACACGGTGTGCTGTGGAGATGCTGGTGATTCAGCTCCGGCGTCATCTGGGAGCTCCCTGACCTGTGTCCTCTCTTTGCTGAGGGCAGCCTGGGACTCACCCCTGAGGGGAGGCTTTCCTTGCCTGATGGCTTAAGCCAAAAATAATTTTCCATTAAAACTCTCTGCAGTGAAAACAAACAAACAAATAAACGCACAAAAAATCCTCATCAACTGCATCAGACATGAAGTGAAATGGTTCAATGATACTCTTGAAGGCAGAGCAAAGAACTGCCTTTTTAATTCTTCTTGTAGGCTTGATAGGCCTGTCCAGAAAAAGAAATAAAATCAGGGTTTTAGAGTTGCTTAAGGTTTTGACGTGCTTTTAAGAGTAACTTGCTCTATAGTTCTTGTTCCACTGGATGCTCGGTGCTCTAAAATAAGTTTGGTAGATGAGAATTTTGCACCAAGCAGATGGTTCATTTTGCTTAGATTTTTTTTTTTCTTTTGCATGTATGATGTTTTCTTGTACAGATTTTCCTATTTTTTTGTAGCAACTTGCTCTGCAGCTGGCTTTTCATATGGCTGATTTGGGGTTCTTAAATGAATCAATTTGAGAAGTTAAAAGCTGTTTACTCAGCTTGGTAGTGTATCCAGGCACTCAATGAAGTTGCATATAGATTATGATGTTGTCAAAACACTTGTGGCACTATCACAAAGCTCTTGGTCAAGGATGAAGGGGGGAAAACAACCCAAACAAACAATTTCTAGCGACTTGTGTGAGGAAAGGAAACTATCTAAGGATTTTTTGGGACTTAATAGTTGGAGAGGTCATAAAAAAAGCAGGGTATTTGATGTGAAATACCTTGAAAAGCATGAAAATTTCAGTATTAGTTTCAGTGCCCTGTTGAACTCCACTAAAATAGAACGAAGGGAGCTTTTCTCTCATGCTCAGGGCTGATGGAAAATAAATTTCAGCTCACTTTCCTCTCCATGCCTATTTCTTCCAAGTAAAGCCATTGGAATTTTATGTGCTTAAATTAATCCATTATAGTAAATATTTAACAATGCATGTAACAAAAAGACCTAATTATTCATTAAACTGTTTCTGTCAAATATTTTGTCATACTATATAAACTTTATAAGTGTGTGTGCAAGGCACAAGATTTTTCTGTCTGTAGCGGCCTTTAGCTTTTGCTTAGGGAGCAAGTTAAATTTTGTAGTATTTCATTAGTGTGTCACAAACTACAATTCCGAAAAATCCAGAATATGCATGACTCAAAAAATAAAATTAAATATCTTTTATTGGGGAAGTAATTTAGTGCTCTGGAGGAAAGTGTAGAATTAGGGATGAGTGTTTTGTTCCACAGTGGAAGGACTGGTCTGTGCTTTCTTGAGGTTGCTGTTGGTGGAGCAGTTTGGAGGAAGAAAAGGTGTCAGAAGCCACCCCAAGAACTGGGGCCTGAAGGACCATATTGGGTGCTGCTTTCTATGTCTTAGAACATGAATATTGATGTAGTTGTGGTAGCCCTCTTGCTGTGTGATATGAAAAGTTTTATAGCTTTTTTTCCTCACAGGAAAAGTAAAATATTACCTCAAGACTGTGATTGTGGTGAGGAGACATTGTAGTTATGGTATCTTGTCTAGCAAACGTATTTTACACTGTCTAGTTCTGGCCATTGCATGAAGATTCACTGTCTTCTTGTCCCATTCAATGTATAATTTAAAACTGTAGAAAGCTTAATTACTCTACTTTTAACATCAAATTATTTTTTTTTTTTTATGATCAGTAAAGCTGAGGGTGCTTACTGTTCATGCTCATTGGAACTGCTGAATGTCTTGGGGAAAATAAACACTGCTTCTACCTCGTGCTGTTTCCCGACAAATATCCAGATATTGGTAACTAATTTCCCCCCAGTGAAATGTTAAAATCCAAACAAGGCATTTTACAGTCTGGCTGACTGTGTTTCTTATCTAGTAGGCTCTTATTTTTAGAAAGCTGGAAGACTTTTCTGTCTTTGTGTGTGCCTGGCACCTGCGTGCTCGCTCCTTGCAGAGTCTCCCCGCAACCTGCACCATTCTCCATCGTGCTTCCTTCGTGCCAAGTCAGCTCACGACGTGCTCTGCCAGAAAACTTGGTGGCACTACTACAGCGATACAACGCCTTGTGTGCATGGCTTTTCTGAAAACAGGCAATTGGGTGTGTTCCTAGTTTACTGGAAATAGACTGAGAAATCTCCCTTTACCGAGGAATATCTGAACGGTTGCGATTCCTCTTAATGAATTACTCAACTGACACAAAGGAAAAGCAGACCTCAGGAGTTTTGCTTTTCATTTCTAAGTACAGTCCAGAGTTGCACAAAGCATTTTTGGAAGGATTGTCCAGGTTAAATAGCCTGGATGTGGACAGGAGTGGTATGAGTGGAGGCAGAGATGACTTACGCTGTGGAACTTAACAAAACTCGACTTGCTCCTCAGAAGCAGTTGACCTAGATTGCTTATGATTTCTGGTCATTGTAGGGCTAGTTGGAGTGATGGAATTCAAGCCCCTTTTAAGAAGTGCTGCTCAAATACAGCACTAAATCTTCTGACTTTTGGAAAAAACAAGTCTTGTGGATCAGAGACTGGATCTAGTAGCTTCATTATTGAAGTAACTGTCATTTTTCTGTGAATTGTCATAATAATAGTATATTTTTAGAAAACCTGTTTGATAAAAATCTAAACTGGGTTAATATTTTGTTAATGTGAAACCAAATATTATTCTGCATACCCAAAGAGTTGCTTTTCTAGTTAAAGGAGTATGGAGATAATTGCTGCTTCTGGGCAACCTTGACTTGATGCTGAAATAGAAATAATGTTTCTGCTCTCTTCTACATCTTGAAAGGTGGTGGCATGGATAGTTGCTATAATGGTGTATTCTTAATTTTGGTTTGTTTGGTTGGTTGTTTTTCTTTTCTTTTTTCTTTTTTTCTTTTCTTTTTTTTTTTTTGCTACTGGGTAAAACCAGAGTTCCATTGTAATACCACAAAGACTTTTATTTTATTTAAAAAAAAATCTGAATTATACATTGAAGACTTGGCTCCTGTAGGAGGATTTCAGCAGCCAAAGGAACTACAGCCAAAGGAAACGGAGCTTTTTATAAAGAATTGTCAATATTATTGACAACTATTATCTCCAGTTACAATAACCTTTAATAAGGAGTAAGTTTCTTCCTCACTTGGATTACAGACTATTTCTGGAATTGATAATGGCTGTGGTGTATTCTTATGTTTTAGTAATAGCACTTTTATTCTCTATATATGCCAGGGAAACACTGGATTTAAATGCTCCCCCAGCCGTGGTGTGACTATTCTGTTATACATTTACCTTCATCTAAGGTTTTTCTACTGTGTTCCTTTGAAAATAAGGTATTGATTGGGTTGAGAAAAACATCATTATTCCTATCAATAGCACTGGCTCACTAATGCTAAGCCAAAGAGAATTTCTTGTACTTCGTTTGCCAGATAAGCTGATGTTTTAATTTCCACTTAGAAGGACTAAAGCCTCTTGCACGCTCAGAGGCTGTTTGCTGCCGGTGGCTGTTGCAGTAGCATGGATGAGGGAGGTGTGATAGTGTATGTGAAGGGTTTTTTCAGTGACAATCCTAGTAACTGCTCTGTTAACATTGCAGTAGGTAGCCTTTTTCCTTCACATAGTGTAAACTGCAGTAGCAATCAAAGCGCTGGCGGGCAGAATGGCTGAGCTGCTGTCCTTTATAAGAACGACCTAAATCCAGCCCTAATCTTGTTCCTGCGCGTCAGCCTGAAGTCAGTGCTGGCCCCATCCTGGCAGCTTAGCCCTGCAGTGGCTGGGGAGGGACACGGGGTCCCCGGGACTGCAGCCACCTGCCTCGGACAAAGAGCACTGAAAGGCAAAGGTGTGCACATCCTGGAGAGCCCAGCAGTGCCAGATCAGGACTCACCACGGCTGGTGTTGGTACGGAGGGTACGGAGATGGTGGTTTTGAGCCTTATGTGAAGGTCCCTGATGCCAGCGGAGAGACTCCTGTGTTGACATCCATCTCTGCCCCGGTCCTCAGGGTGCTGGAGGATGGTGGCATCTGGGGGAAGGCAATACCCACCCCTCTGAGATTGGAAGAGCAGTAACCATAAATATGTCAGATTGCTCAGGGCAGTGCGTGACTGTAGTATTGATTTCTCTGCTCGGCTGTTTTCCCGTGTCCTCGCCAGAGCCATTTCCCAGTGCTGCAGGAGCTGTGCCAGTGCCCTGACACCCTGCCCACAGCTCTGCTGTGCCAGTGCAGAGCTTGACATAGGAATAACTCCAAAACAAGCTGCTTTGGGAGGGGCTGGGCTGCACGTAAGCCAGCGGAACAAGGGTGTCAGGCCTCTGTAGCCTGCCTTCTTTCACCCGCTTGTCAGGGACTAATCAAGTTGTCCTTAATGCCAGCTCGTCCCTGGAACATGCTGGCAAGTGTACAGCCCGCAAAGCCTCTGCGTGGGCTGGTGCTGGATATGTGGCTGGCACTCTGCTCCCTGCTGCAGTTGCTGGTCTGTTGCAGTGAGGGTTGGAGTCAAGGAGAAATGTGAATGAAGGAGATAAAAAAAAAAAAGCCAAAAACAAACAGTGCATGCACTTTGTCGTTAATGCTGTGGTGTTTGGGATCATATGGGACAACTTACATACGTGGGAAGGAGATGACAAGTAGCTGGTTCAGCCACCTTGTGTGTGTATGGGGAGGAGTTGTGGCAGTTGAAGTATGTGAACCTACGTAAAGTTCGTGAGTGTAAATAACCTACAATTTTTTTTTCTTTCCTTTTTTTTTTCATTATGTACCTCTTGACCAGAAAATAGCAAAAATATGTATGGTAGGAAAAGTTGCACTGAGGACAAAGAAATTTGGTCAGGAAACAGTAGACCTGCAGTGTGGTGTTTTGGTCACATATTATGGAGATAACTAATGTGTGACAGACTGTTGAGGTGTCAGATACTGGCATGGCTGGAAGAAGCTTCTGTTACATTACCAATATGAAAATACAAACAACTCCATTTATGCTTCTTGCTTGGAGTCAAAGAATTTTACTCAGCAATGTAACCATTATAGCTTATCTGAGAGTTCTCTCATTAGGGTGTCCTAGTCTTGGTGAAGGTGCCTGGCTGAAAACATGAAGCAAGCCATGCTCCTTTGAGGTCTGAGGGTTAGCTTCTACCTCCCTCTACCTACCCAGTCTGTGAAAAATAACATCAGAACATCCAAACAGATGTTTAAAGAGTGGTATGGAAAGAGCATTCTCTTGCTAATATATAGTCTGAGTAGAATTGTTTTGAAGACCTTTGCTAGATCTTAGTGCTTCAAGTGATAGTATAAAAATTAACTCTTAGTAGAATATAATATTGGGGGGAGGGGTCTATTTTTTTTGTGGGTCTGTAAAAAAAAACTTGTTCTCTGGCTGGAGAACAACCTTCACAATTTCATACAAAAATGTCAGCAGTTCTTGTTTTGTGTTCAGAGGCAATGTTTAAATATGTCAGTCTTGGAGAGTGAGGGCACCCCCCCTCCTCCTTGGAGCATGAATTTGACTTTGCTTTACAGTCACTTTATTAATCTAATTGCAATAATAATTCTGGGATCTTTTAATCTAGCAATTAAAAAAGCCAAAAACGACACCAAGCTTTATATCAAATGGAGTCAAATTGTGCTTTGAAACTGTGTGAGTGGTAGGTTGCACAACATGAAAGCTAGAAGAATTCTCTGTCCACCCCCTTCTTGGTATTCTCTTGTCATGTTAAGGACTAACATGTGGAAGGGTAAGGGGGCTTAATCTGAAACACCATTCTGTGCAAACAATGACAGGATTAAAAAAAAAAAAAAAAAACAAAGCAAAGCTCAACTGTCATGGGTGTGTAGTGGCTGCTGCTTTTCACGGATGACTGAAATTATTTGTATAAATTTGCATTTTCCCCTTAGCATCTATGTAAGCCTGTGCTCATTTCCATGCACAGCTATTTCCACGTACAAACGGATTGGCGTGTGCTGGCACGCGATGTGATGCCGTGTTACCTGTGCGAGCAGTAACTATAGTTACAAGGAAAAAATCAAGTACCACCACGGATGCTCCTCACATGAGGCTGCCCAAGTGTCAGAGGTGCTTCGAGTCTCTTGTGACTGAAAGACGAGAGGGCTGCGCTCTTTGTAATGAAACGATGAAACCAAGCGCTCGCTTAACTGGTGATTCCTCAATGGAATATTGATCAAATGGGCCAAGCAGTCTGCTTTGGACTGAGCAGTGTTTGGGATGCAGCTGGAGCCTGCTAGGAGACGATGCTGCTGCCGCAGTCCAAATAGGTATTGCTTACACTGATTTCAGATGACTGATGGCTTCTGCAGCCCGTGTTCTCACTGACCTGGATGCTGTCTTTTCCTCTGGGTTGCTGCTGAGGTTAATCCAGTCAGGTGGTGTAAATGCCTTCTGCTGGGCCCTCTGGTCTCTCGTGAGGTACTCAGGAAAGAGAATCAAGATTTGTTTTTTAAATTCAAATTATGAAATATTTGAGCAAAGAATGCAATATGCAATTGAGCAAATATTTGCCTTTTTTTTTTTTTTTGGTGAGGGAGGGGAGGATTTGCTGATGAGTTAGTTATTCACACAATACTATTTTTCCATCAGTATTCCCACTTGATATTCTTGTTTGTTTTATGCTGTGCCATACTCTGACATGAATTCAAAATTAAGAACAAGTTCATGCTTAAAAACAAAACAACAGCTCTGTTAACACACACTTTCAGCTGTGATGATGGCTGGTGTGGGAGAGATGAAGCGCTGCTACACTATTTCTGGAATGGGACTCTTTGTAGTGTAGATTTTGTGCTTTCTCACTTTGTTTGTTCTTCCAGTATAACTGTCTGAAAATACCCAGCACCAAGTATTTGGGGGAGAACTCCTGCTTTTTATTTAAAAAATATGAAAACAAACAAAAAACATCCAAACAAAACCGACAAAACACCAAAAACACCCAGTCCCTTGAAATTTTGTGAAGATATGAAGATTAAATGCTTAAAAACTGCCAGGTGCTTTGTAAAACGACTGGTGGTGGATACGTGCTCTGTCACAAAGGTGTGTGAAGGGTGTATTCTGCTGTACATTCTGTTTTGTAAACACTTCAAAAATATCAAGGCCATGAAGAACAGTACTATGGTGTCTCTAATGCACCCCTTTTTGGGTTGTCAGCCTTTGTCTATAATGGCTATTGTTATAAATCTATTAAAGTAGAATATTTATCTCTGAAAATCAGGATAGTAGCTATTCAGCATGGATGGATTAGGTGTTTAGCCTTTTCCCAGGATGGTGCTATTCAAGACAGGTTTATCTTACAGGGATTTGCAAATAGGTTAACTCTTTCTGGCGTTAGTGAGTGTGATAGCAGATGTTGTTTGACTCTTAATTCAAGCAGGAATGTGTAGTCTAGCGTTTCTATCTCAAATTGGAGAATGACTAAGAGTTGAAGAATCCCAGTGTAAGGAATGCTATTAAGTAATCATTTTTTTGCTGTATCAGTGTGAACATCTGCACAGGGTGGAGGCAGCTGTAGCTGTGATCTGCTGTCTTACTTAGCAAGAGGGGAATGGTGATGGGGGATGTTAACTTGCACAACAACAGTTCTGGGTAATAATTTAGTTGTTTCTATGCCTGTGTCTGTGTTTTCTTTCTACTTGGAGCTGCACATAGGGCGGTGAGTTGAGTGGGAAAAGAAAGAGCCCTGTTGCAAATTGATCAGTCTAACACACTGTTAAAAAAAAAACCACAAACAAACAAAACAAAAAAAAAACCCAAAAAAACAACCAACATCCCAAAAAAGTCCCTTCAGCTTAATGTGGACTGAACTTCCCATGAAAACTCTGCCTTAATGAGCTGGGACCCTTCAGCCCTGCTTTGTCCCTGTCAGCAGGTGAGAAAGAGCTGAGGTCCCTGGCGCGGGTGCCCTGGCTGTGACCCAGGAGCTCGGGGCCCCGATTAGTTCAGCCCTTGTGCTTTCGGCGGGAATAAGAATGGGAAAACATCTCGTCTTAGGGCCTGGATGTATTCATGCTCCTCTCCTGCAGGTCTGTGCTAGCGCTGGGAGAGGCGTTTGTCCAGGAGCCAGAGAGAAAAGGCACAGATTTAGGTCTGTCCCAGAGTGGAGAGTGAATTGCTCAGAGCAACTGTCACATCGGATTGTCCAAGATATATATCCTACTTGATGGTGACAACAATTTGAAAGCTATTTGCAATTCAAAGTCTGTATTAGGTTTTGGTTATTAGTTAATATTTTGTCAGCATTTTATGAGTGACTTCTGACTGTGTCCCAGTGTTGCTTGTGGTGCACTGAATAACTCAAAAGGGAAGCTGACACTAAGCAGGAGACCATCTGTGTTGTTAATAGTGTAGTGTTATCACACTCAAAACTCAGCTTGTGTGATTTGATAACATGATCGCAATAGACTTGTTTCCTTTTTATTAAAAAAAAGTCAAAAAGGCGACCCCTCCAGATCAATCCGTATCCTTATCTACCACCTTCTGAGCCCACAGGTCAATTTAATTCTGTCAAAAATGAAATGGAAAAGATAGGGTATGTTTTTTTGGTGAAGTCCCTGCAGCTAGAGCAGAGATCCTAATTAACCTTCCAATAACACAAAGGCTGGAGGAAAAGCAACAGCACTTTCTAAAGCAAGAGAGGCCCCCTCCACATGGGTATCCCGGCAGGGTAATTGGCTGCCTCAGAGCTGGGATCCGAGCAGAGCGTGCGTTGCCTTCTGCCCATCTGGTGGTTTTGGGAATGAAGGTAACTCCTGGTGCTAAGGGGGAAGGAAGGAAGATCGGAGCTCACAGGCTCGTGTGAGCAAAAGGAGCTCCAGGTGAGAGGACCGTGATTTCTGTCCCAGCATCCTGTCGCACAATTCCCGGTGCTTTTCACCCCTACCTGTGAAACCACACAGCGGGTAAATGCCATCGCGCTTGGCCTTTCTGGCTCAGTCTCAGCTCCTCCAATGTGATAACAGGCACTGGGAGCAATATGTGGCAATAAGTAGCAATTCTAAGATGGTTGTTTGCAGGGTCCAAGTCCTTCCTCGAGCTCAATGAAAAGATGTAGGAGCTCGGCTGTGTTGGTACTATTGCATCCAGAGACATGTCTCTGAAAAAAATGCTTCTGTATTGTTTCAAAATGCACTGAATGGGAGATACAGCAGCAGAATATGGTGGGGAAGAGGGTTCTTTACTTTCTTTTTCTTTCTTAATCTTCCCCCTTCCCACATTTAAAAACAAACTGGCTCATCCTTATGCTTTATGGTCTTAAAATGCTATTCTGACCTTTCTGATAATATTGTTAAGAAGATCTGTATTCAGATGTATTAAAGTGCTAATGATGCATAAGGAGTCATAAAACTGTATTAAGTGCATTAAATTTTGCGTAACTCCAGTAAAAGGTGCTGCAAGGGATGGCTAATCACTTCGCATTTATGAGTTGTCTTGGAAGTAAATTACAATATTCAGCTGGATCTGCCCGCTGAAATGGCTTAGAAGGAGATGACATTGCCTTGCAGTGGAAGGTTGGCAGTCTATGCTTGATTAATCTGCTCATACCAAAGTGGCGTCCCTCCATGCTTCCAGCAAGCTTGTAATAGATGAATGAATTAATGAGCCCCTGGGTAACTGAGACTACTCTTGGGACCCGGCAGGGACATCGGAAAGGATAAACATTGCTGACTCAGTTTCTCTTTCTTAAGTTACCTCTACACCTTTTTTCCAAACAGTGCTTAACTGATTCCACGTTAAAGTGAGAGCGTTAAAGTGAGAGCGTTAAAGTGCCTTTTCACATCACTAAGAGTAGCAGAGCTATTTGTGTGGGTTTGACCAGCCAGGTTATTTACGTCTTTTTGTTTCCCTGAACTTTCTTTATCTGAACAACGTTGTGATCTTCAGATGTGAAAGACTGACTCTTGGTTAGTTGCTGCCAGACCATGCTGAGTCTTTGTATGTTAGAGAGAGGCTGGGATCAAACCTCTCATGGGTCCAGCCAAGCAGTTCACTAAGCTGTTGCCATCTTTTGAGCATATTCAATTAACTGGTTGGCAAAAGTGTGTTGAGATCTCTGAGGCTGATAATTTGTGGTCCAGAAAGTTTGGGAATTTTTCTAGCTTTAAGAGAAACCATTCCAGGAGGTTACTTAGCTTTTACAGGCTTGATTATCTTTTATTTTCAGATATCTTCACTACCTGAATATGTTTAATAAAAAAGAAATTGCAGCTAAATTTAAGCAAACCTTTAATTCAGGAATTAAATTTCTGTTTTTCTTTCTTGCAGTGGCTTAGTGATAACTGTCTTGCTAATGCATTTAAATTATACTCCTTAAAAATGTATTATCTGGTTTATTTTGTAGGAGGTCATCAGTTTCACAATATTGTGTAAAACTGAAACCAAATCCTCCTGTCTGCAGCTGCAGTGTTAAATAGAGCATCATTGTCATGTGGTGAACATGGCTGTCAAAACACTTCGGGCAAAGTGGGTAACATGAACAGTTCTTCTACATTAAATATTTATAGAAGAAAATGCAAACTTAGAAGGCTGCCAGCAGACAGACAGACTGCTTAAATACATTGTTTTGGTGGTGAGGGCATGAATCTTTGTGTTGCAGCTTTAGGAAGAAGACAGCGAGCTGTTTCTCCTTGCCCATGAGCTCAACAGTGTACTTTTTCTGCACGTAAATATATGTGAAAAGGAACTGGAAATGTAAAACTTCGCAAGGAAAACAATAGGCCTACACAAGTGATTTGCTTGCCTGCTTCCCCCAAAAAGGTCTGTTCTCTTGGCCCCACTGGTCTTGTGCTACAACAGCCGCAGAACAGCGCAGCACAAGCCCTCTTTTGCATGCCTGGCCTCAAGGGCCAGCACGTCTTTATTTCTGGTCCTCTGGTGCAAACAGGTGGTGAACTACAAGAGGCGAGATGCTGAGGAGAAAACCGTGTAATTAAATCTGGCACCATAGTATAATAAATCTCCGTTGTATTCTTTAGCTTTCTAGACGCCTTTGGAGCAATACACAATGGCTGTGATTAATGGTTGTTGTATTGTCTTAAATAATAAGCTTGAGCCTTCGGATAGGTGACATAATTTAGCAGTAATGAGCGTCAGCTTCATGTGTTTGATCTCAGTGCTTTGAATTTCAGCGTCATTGTTGCCATGTCCTTGAGAGATTGTTTTATGCTGAAGAAAACCAGTAAAGGAGTGGGGTGGGAAGCAATTTCTATGAGAGTGTGAAGAATCCAACCAACCTGTTGCTCTGAGGACATTGACTCTTTTGTTGTATCTCGGTTTTAGATATGCAAGATAAAAGCGGTTGGATTGTTCATAAACTGGACACACTGTTACTGAGAGATCTTTTTTCTTTGATAAAAGTATTCCTTGTTGGGAGGTGTCTGCTGACGGTACCAGTGATGGGTGTTTCCTTTTGTGTGTCAAGATGCACCAAATACCCATAACAGGGAGAAGGCTTTTTGGTCCTTTCCACACCACTGCCTTGTCCGTCATCACCTCAGCGGGCTTCTCTGTTGTTTTTTTTTCCCTTGACTGAAGGCAGCAGTCCTTTGATATGAGCTCCTATTTTTTTTTTTTACATTGCCTGTATTCAGCTGACAGAGGAGAAAAAAACATTTTATTCTCTTCCCTGCAGTACCTGTGAAGAGCTTTTCCTGTCTCTGTGTTGTGTATCTGCACAGCACTTCAGCAGAGCTGGGAAGGGAGGGCCGAGAAACTACAAAGCACATCAGACCTAATTATTCAGCCAGCATAAGGGCCTTTCTTTCCTGCTCGGGATATTCGCTTTTGGCTGACATAGTGTGCTGATTTCAAAGCCATTCCGCAGTGCCACAGAAATGCTTCAACCTCAAATCCATCCTCCTTTGGGCAGTCTGGCCCAAACAGGCAGCCCTCATGGCAGGGCTTGGCAGTGAAGGGTCAACACAGACTCTCCCCTTTGTCGTTATTTTTGTGGGGATGGGGAGAAAGGGATTTAAAATCCCTCACCCTTTCCTATTAAGTCTGACTCATTTTGTCTGGTTTAGCGTTGTGGTAGAAAGAAACATAATGGATTTGTTAGGGTCAGTGCTTCACAATGTGACGGTTGACTTTGATGGGCAATAGGGCCTAGTTTGCCACTCCAGACAAAGGATTTGTAGGTCTTGCAGGCTGCCATCTGTTTCTAAAAGCAAGTTTTTATAGAGAAGGGATGCAGCTTGCATGCTGAAAAAGTTGGGGGTCTTTTTCTTGAGAGCTGCTGAGCCTTTGTATTTGAGCTTTTAATTTCAAAACTAAGCACAGTTTATTAATAGCAGGACCTCCCTTAGGCAAGATGAACATACAAATAACATTAGTGATGTGTTGATGTCTTCTAAAATATTTGTGTTTCAGAATGCATGTACTGTTCCCCAGAGTGGGTCCTTTTCTTTTCTTCAGCCCCAAACCCAAGCTCTCTGAAATGCAACATCTGTCTGCATTTTCAGGTTGTTTGCCTTTATTCTGCTGCATAAGCATACAAGTCACAGATTGGAGAAGAAGTAACGTTCAGCTTTCATTTGATTGTTTTACTTGTGCTGTTGCCAAGGTGGTGTTAGGCCATAGGTTGGACTCAGTGGTCTTTGGAAAAGAGGTGTTTTCCAACCTAGTTGATGCTGTGATTCTGCAAAGTTTTGTCCTGTGCTCTTTTAATGACAGCAATAAAAGCCAGTTGATCATCCTCTACTCCTATGATCCAGACTGGAAAGTCCTGATTTCCTGCCGTGAGCCTGCTGTAGAGTATCTTAAATAAAGTGGCCAGCTAACCTGTGGGGCTTAGACATGCTGACAAGTATGATCTATTTGTGCCGTGCATTAACCTGCCTGTTAATGGATTGTTTCTGTGTATAACTGCTGGAGGAAGCACAGAGCTGTGCAGTCCAGGCCTGGAAGGCAGGAAGACATCCTGCTGCAGGACTTAGCAAAAAAGATGAGTAAAGCCTCTGCAGTTTTCTTCTTTCCAGCTGGAGATGAACAGGATCTCAACAACTGATAAAGAGGTCCTGGCTTGCCATCCAGTCCTACCCATTTATTTAGGCTGTTACTTTCTTGATGCACCACTGGGAGCTGGTGTGTGTGTGTGCAGTGCTTCCTAACGCTCTTGTGGTGCGTTTTTCCCTGTTACTGGGGGGAGTGACTGGTGTGGCTGCAGTAGCTGTGCAGGTACACATGAGCATCGCTGAAAATGGGGCTGGAAGTGCAATGCTCCCCTCATTGTGGTGAGTTAATTTGCTGCTGCTGAATGTCACCTTAAGACTGTGACACAGCCAAAGGAAACTGGCACCTTCCACTCGCCCCCAAACACAGCAGCCCAAGGCCTGCCTCTGCAAACATCCCAGGCATCTCAGCACTCTCCTGCAAACCAGCATTTGCCAGCCACGAGCAGAAAGCTGGCAAAGCTGCGTGGAGATTCATGCTCTCGTTGCCTGAGTGCTGTATTTCTGGCTGTTCCTGGAATTACCTTTCTCCAAATTTGCTCCCAGCCTTGACAAATGTCTTGGTGCTGGGGACTGGTGTGGGAGAAGGGGCTGGCGTGGGAGAAGGAGCTTGGTGGCTTGCCTGCCCTGCCTGCTGCTGGGCAGATGGAAACATAGCCATCAGCTGGCCAGAAGCATGACCAGCTCTGATTCCCTGCCCTGGCTTTCCTCACAGTGCTGTGTCTGAGCCAGCACTGCTCGAGCAAGGAGGGCTTTTCTACTGTGTGGGCAGCTGTGAAAAGAGGAAACTTTTTTTGAGGGAATTAAAGGAATGAAATGACTGCCTTTGATGTGGTGGCCTGGTTCTGTACCAAGCTTTTTGCTGCAGGAGCAGATAGCCTGCCCCTCTGCCAAATTTTGCTCTGAAGGCTGGAATATACTCTGAAGGCCCAGAGAAGCATTCCTGGCCAATGGGATTAATTTAAATGAGAGTGTACCAAGCTCTTACATAAGGAGGAAGGCTGGTACGTAGTAGGCTGTCTAAGCACTGATAGGCTGCTTCTGCTGATACAGGCTCCTAGTGCTGGCCATTTTGTGGAATTTAAATGGTTTGCCAGTGGCTTGTCAGGTCCTGCCATGTAATTTAGCCAGCTTGGGATAGCTGATGTTAGTGATTTTCTTTGGAGACATGTGGTGACATTTCAACCATCAAATATGTGTGCCGGGAGTCAGCCCATCCAGCTACTTTTCTGAACTCCTTTCAAGCAGTAGAAAAACTTTGTGTCTCCTTTAAGGTGAAGCAGTGCCTTGGTGTCAACACCCATGTGGCACTCTTGGAATTATGCTTGAGGAAGCCCATCATTTTCATGCAGTTAATTTTAAATTTTCAAAGCCAAGACTCTCTTGACTCTCTTTTCACTAAAATATGGGGTGACACAACAAACTTTCAGAGAAGTCCAACCATTAGCTTAAGAGTAGCAGATAAAAAAATTGAAAGGGTTTTGTTGAAGAAAAATTTGCATCAAGTACCTCTAAGTAGTTGTATTATTATATTTAAAATTCGTATTGAAGTATGAGAAGCCAATATGTTCTTTATGGTCCATTTTGGGACTCCAAGTTTTTGCCAATAATATTCTGCTCCTTGGGAGCTATTGTGCTTACTCAAGTGGTAGCTGTATGACCTTCTTTATCTTTTTTATTTTTGTGTAGTCTTTGTATTTTCTAGACTTCAGAAGAAAAAGGAAAAGAAAAAGGGAAAGAAAAAGAAAAAGGGAGGGGGGAGCAGTAGAGGATAAACTACTGAAGAGCGAGGACAAAAATGGTGGAATCATCATTTGTAGAAATAGCAGTTGATTTAGTTGGTTTAGCCAAAGAATCTTTGGCTCTGTCAGAGGAGAACTCTTTCTGCTATACTTAATTGAATTTGCCAAGCTGGAACAAGCCCTGGCATAGCAGTTTCAACCTCTGCCTTTGCTACTCAGCAGTATTCAAAGCTGCAGAGAAGTGATGAAAAATGCTGAGGAAATGCTTTGTGAACTGGAAAGTAAGCGCTGAAACGCCTTCTTGACCTGGTGGTGGTGGTGGGTCATTTCCTCCTCCTGAGTCTATTTGGGACATTTGGCATATGTCCAACACACGGAAATGACTTGTGTACTGCAGGTAGCACAGGTTGCCAGCACAGGGATTTTCTTCCTTGTGGAAGTCTGTGTGTGCGCTCAGCACTGTCCAGGCGGGCGCCTGCACAAGCTGTGCTCTGGAGAATGCATCTGATCTGATACCTTCTGCATCTGGTTCCTTCTCTGTGGAGAAGGAAAGCTGAGATTACTTGGGAGCTGCAAGAGGAAGCCAGGAGTTTTCACATCCCATTATACAGAAGCATTATTTGTGTCTGGAAGAATAAGGTTTAGAATAGAGGTGTCTAAATCCTAAATTTTAGTCTTTGATGTGGCATCGCCTGTAGGTCCCAAGGAGCTTTATGTTCTGGCTTTCCTGCAGTCTGCTGGAAAAAATGTGTTATTTGTATAGGGCAATGAAAGCATGGGCTATGAAAGCTGCAGTCATTTTATATGTACAGTTGGATGCTTCTGAACCAGCCTGTCTAGTGGGATAGTGGGGGACTAACATCCTACCAAATTAGTTGTTACTTTAATCAGGAAGGAGAGGAGTGGTGTGCAAATGAATACCTTTCATTTGAGTTCATTTGGAGCTGTGGATGTAGGAGCTGCTGTTTTTGTTTGATAAACTTGATAAACCTCATCTGCTGTAACAGTGATTTCAATTGGAGGAAGATAAATTGAGGTGGAGAAGGAAATTGGAGGGCACAGGCTCAAGCCTGAGCAGGAAGGTGGTTTTAATAACCTTGTCAAATGCATATTGCTTTAGTTCAGGATAAATGCCAGTTCTTCAGAGTTCTGAGGGTAAAAAAGACAGAGACCTCAAGTTGTTCAGGTATACTTGAATGTAATATTTGAATGTATTTGAGATGCCTCTGAGAAACAAGCCAAGTTTCAACCTGCTAAGCGAGACAGAAGACCATATAATTTCCTTGTGGAGAACAGGCAGGATCCCTGCTGGGTTTGTGTTCCCAGTCCTGGACCGAGAGATTTCTGTTTGTGTTATCCAAAATGCTGATTAGTAAGAGGTTCTGACAAAAAGGAGAAATTTAATGCAGTTAGAGAAAGAGTGATGTAGTTATCTGTGATCATGGGTGTGCCTCTTCGGGTGTGTGAGATTCCTGCCCTGGATTTAGGGCCACGGTGTGTGCTTCTGTCGGATCCAGAGGAAGTGACTCTCAAGTGCATTGAATAGTGTTGGGTGGGTTGTGTGTGTGAAGAATAGAAGGCAATGAATGCAAGTCTTTTCCTAACTTATCTTTTAAGTTTTGTTTTTATTTAATGAACTGCATTAAAATAGCCCAGATATAAAGCTTGTGGTTGTTATAAAATTGAGTTTCTGCAGGCTCACAACTCTCTCTGACTGTTTTCTGCTCACTAGATGAGAATTCAGTGGAGATTTCTGATCATCTTAAGTGAGAAACAATTACCTTGATGGACAACAGGTACAGCTTCAGGAAGAATCCTGGAAACTTAAAGGCTTCTAGGGAGTGTTTTTTGTGCACCAGATTGGAAATAGTAATTTTCTGCATGGAGTGTGCAGTCAGTGATCTGAGGAAAGAAGCCTACCTCACTTGGTGCCGAGGCCCTTGCAGATGAAGAAGGTGCAGTGGCTTTTCCTTGGTGGCACATGACAGCCGATTCTAGTGTTTGTCAAAGAGCCTCTTTATTCCACAAATCCTAATATGCCACCAGGAGAGAACCTCTGAAAGTCTCCAGGCTTTTCATTTATGTTAACAGTAGAAGTTTTGACACCTCATTCCCCCGCTCTGTCCCTCAGTTCACTAACAGAAAGTTGGGAAAATGTGAAACAAGAAATCAATTTTTTTCCCCTTGTATATGTGTCTATGTTCATGATAAGGCAAGATAATGTTCTTAACTTCCATAGGACTCTGAATATAAAATCCATGTTTCCAAATCTATGAGGTAAGAAGTAAAGACCTAAATAAGACATTTCAATAAATGTTTCTAAGAGGATTTGTTGAGATAGGTGGCATGTAGGGATTAACTCATATATATATATGTATATATATATATATATGTGTGTATATATATATGTATATATATATATATATATTTGTACTATAAGATAATCTGATGTTAAACCTTTGACAGACAAAATCACAGTATTTCTTAAATGAGTGAAGCATTTGCATTTTTCTTGTGATATGGCTCTGATGTGGAGTCATTTCCACAAGCTTATCCAGAAAGCTTGATTTATTCTGTGGAAGCATGAGCTCAGTTACATCCACGTTCACTCAAGTGTTCAGTGGTATTAGAGGCAACTAATGGCTGACAGCAGTCTTTTTTCCTTTCCCTTTGAAGCTTCCAAGCATGCGGCATGTCATCAGCCGAGGTGATGGTGGTTTTCAGGGCTGCATCCTCTTGATCCCTACACTGTAGGCACCACATAGCTGTGGCTCCTGAAATAGGCTGCAAAAGTTGTCTTGCTGTTGGAACAGTGAGTGAGGACTGAGCCTTTTCAGAGCAGTGGTGATGGTTACTGAACCACTGGCAAAACACTGACTGGGGGAAGAGGAGAGTTGCAGTTGTTGATGACAAATTTGAGGGAGATGTTTTTTACTTCATTGTGAGTGGCCTGTCTGGTGACACTTAACTGCACAAACAGACTTAGCTGAACTATCACGCTAAAAATCCTGTGGGGAGCATGGGTCAGACTTTGACAGTTTCCGAAGTTGTAAGTCCATTCACTGGTAATCTGAAATTCTTTCCTTCAAAAGCAATTCTCAAAATAAATTTCTAACAAAAGGAGGGGTTATCTCAGGGCCTGTATGCCTATTTTGTGTGGAGAAGTGTGGTGGAAGAGGCTTCCAAGGACTTGCTCTGACAGATACCCTTCAGAAGAGTCCTCTGCTCTGCAAGCTTTATCTTTCTCCACAATACTTCACCCGTATAGCAGGGAAAAGGTCTTACCATTCTCTTTGCTTCTGTCTTACCTTTCTACATCTCCAAAGAAAAGTAGTCTGCTGTTTGAAACATACCATACTAATTGTAGTTGTGACCATATGTTGTATTACTGAGTTAAATTTTGTTGGAAGGCTGAATTAAAAACTAAGTTGTCTCCTCCAGGCAATGCCACATGTTGATTAAGTAGCTTGAGCATCAAATGCTGTTCTACACTGCATATCAATGTCTGCCTGGATCGCCAAAGGGTCAGCCTAATGCCAGAGAGGATTCATAGTGCTTTCTATTACCCACTCATGATGGATAACTCTTACATGGGAATTCCTATCCTGGTCAGGGGTACTGTCCATCTCGTCTAATAACTGATGTATGCTGTTGCTATGGAGTATGATTCATGGACAGTGTTATGAAATAACCATTCTGCAGGGACAGATCTTCATGGTTACCCTCTGGAAAAGTTGATTAACATACTGAAATAGTAGGGAGCTTGTGTGTGTGCACAGGCATCCTTCTGCTCAGCCCAGTGTGCTGTGACAGGCAGACATGGGCAGTGTCCAGTCAGCTTTTCATCCTCTGCTGATATCAAAGTGAGTTTTTGTTTTGCTGTCTCCAATGCATCCAGAGTTCTTCTCTCCGTGATCATCTCCAGCATGTAAAATGATTCAGGTGATGCCTGTATAACTTCATTCAGCTTGTTTGATGGATGAGATTTATCCCCATCACTGTACTACCTTTCTATTGAAACTCTTAACCTTATTTTCAAAAGTGGTTTAGACAGTTGTGGGGGGAGAGGGAAATGTCATAACTTGTTGAGACATGATGATATTTTTGGAAATGAGAGAGAGCAGAATATAGCTATTTCTTGAGGCTGCCAGGTTGACTTTCTGAAGACAGGACCAGTGCAGGCAGATTTGGCATTTTTGAAGAGTGTGCTTACTGCTCTTTTACACAATATTAGGAAGCTGTCTGAGCTCAGGAAGATATTGGGCCTTTCCCATAGTCTTAAGAAACTGCAGCAGCAGCACGTGCATTACCCCAAAAGGGAGCTGGTACACCCTGTCCTTTTGGAAATCTGTCTCAAATGGTACAGCAGCCTCTCAGTGCATGGTTACTCGTGCTCAACAAGCCATGGTCCCTCAAACAGAGGCAAGAATATGAAGAAATAAAATATTAAGCAGATGGAAGTTCAATGCAATTATTGCATTAATCAAAACTGCCCTCCTATTTAGCACAAAGCAGTTACAACAAAGTAATGGACTCATCAATATGAGTTTCATTCATTTCCAAATGATTACATCAATACTTTGCTGTTTGATGAATTCATTTTATCCAGTTCATTTGGTACTTCTCCCCAGACTGTCTTAGTGCTTCACAGGAAGCAACTCTGTGTAGCAAACCTTAGTTTATCAGTGCGTTTGCTCACTGCAGGTCTGCTGATGAAGTAGACTCGTAGCTGTTTATGGGACTCAAGTTTGGGCTTGCCTATAGAAGAATCCTCAGAGACTCCTCAGAATCTTCCTAGGAATAGCAAAGAGAGCTTCTAGGTCCTATTTTAGTTTGTGGTTTTGCGTTGTGGTTGGCTGAGGGTTCATCTGCAGCTCCAAGCACCTGGGAAGCAGTGGCACAGGCTGACAGAGGTTTGGGAGGGCTCTTCTCCAGAGTCTTGTGCCCAGGCTTCATGATCTTCCCTGCTGTTCCCTTTTCCCCTCTCCTTTCTAGGCAGTATTCCTGAGCTGCCCCTCAGGAGAAGAGTTGACACTAAAACGCTGCCTTCTCATCAGAATTGATGCACAGTATCTGTGGGATTGAGGAAGGAGGAAGTCCTCATGCTAAAACTCACCTCAGAAAGGGGCTATTAAGTTCTTTGACTATTTAAGGAAAGCTTAAGGTCCCACTGTGTATGATGGTTGCCTGCAGTAAATATTTCATGAAAGAAAAGAGGGTGGGTGGGAAATGTCTTTGGAAGTTGTGTGTGCTTGTGGCGTGGCTAGCACTGGATGCTGTGTATGACTTCTGATAGCAGCTCCTGACCCAGTTGTCATTGATGACAAGATAAAATATCCTTATGGTATAAAGCATAAATTGATACATCTTTTCAATGTCATCCTGTAGTTCATTTTCCAAGGTTTACCTTCACTTTACAAGGACAAACCTTTTGATTGTATTGCAAGGCCAGAAGTGGCTCTGTGGGGCTGTGTGAAGAAGTGCATTCTCCCGGGGCAGGAGACAGGTCACTGCTTTGCTGTGTCCTGAAGAACTGCAGCATCTGGCTGAATGAAAGGCTTTTGCAAGTTGTGTAAAGTATTTGGTAGGGCATGGCACCAAGGTAATGCAGCACATTGTGAAATATTAATGTAGAACTTAAAATCTTCCTTTGAAAAATTGTTAAACTTTAATTACAACAAACGTGGTTGAGCCATCGCATTAAAATGTTAGAACTTGATGTTCAGTGTGTGAGTTCAAGCAGGCGAAGGTCATCTTGAAATATGCATGTGAACAGGATTTCCCCTGTCCTTCTTTTCTTTCAGAAGAGTAGGGAGGGAGCATCAGAAAGCAAAGTATGACATTAGGAGTGCCAGTTACAGGAATCTGCATGGATTTAAGACACTAAGTTCATATTTATAAAACAGCTTACCCCAGGAAGTAAAAAGCAGTTGTTCACCACCGCCTCCTTAATGGGGCTCATCTTTCTCTCTCTGACTTAAGGAAAGCTGCAGAGCACAAGAGGAATCTTAATTCTGTAATGTAGTTACAAGGTTCAATATGAGATTGAAGTCCCTACCTACACTCCCGGGGATTGAACCTGTGTTTTATCCATCTGAGGGTCGGGCCAGGTGTTTCACCTGACAGTGTTGAGCTTGTCCCAATCAGGTGAGTGGTGTCACCTTATGGGTCTTCTCCGTGGGCATTTTATAAGCTTTTTGGCTTAGCCAGGCATGATGTGTTTCCTTTACTGAAGTATTGTCAATGGCATGGCACCATTTGAAATACTGCATAACCCTTAATGAGGGATTGTGGGTAGTGATTGACTTGGCAATGCTTTGGAGCATCCCATTTGCAGCGACGTGGTCCACGTCTGCGATATGCAGAACTCAGGCACTGTTGCATACATCTCTAAGAAGGCCTTTTGTTCATGGTTGCAGCAGTTATGGTTCAGTGGTTCCGTAAAACTGGTAGTTTAAAAATAATGAATGCATTTAAAGAAAATAATGAAATGTCCCTAGCTCATCGCAGGGATGGCTATTGCAAAGCAGTGAAGAGCCTCGGGCTCTTCAGGTGCAGGTTTCTCTCACTGCAGTAGTTTCCTTGGTGTAAATTATAAATGCAGTCATGTTGAATAGCAGCATATCATTGGACTGCCTTGCAGTAGCGTGTGTGGGAGAGAGAGTGGGAGGGAGGGCAGGAATAAGCAGTATCCTCCTGAGAGGGGCGTCTCTGGCTACACATTTGGAAAACCCCACAATTATCCCTTAGTAAGCCACCTTTTGGTGAGGTAGCTATGGGAACCTTCTTTCAAAAAGAGGTAATTCAATATTTTTCGTCATTCCACATTTCAGGGTGGTTTTCACATATTTCGTTCTTTCTTTCCTTTCTCCTGTATTCCTAGCAGTTTTCTTTTGCAAGTTTGGGGTCTCACATTCTAGAGAGAATGTCTTTTGTTGTCATATTTTGAATCTATGCGCATTAAAAGTTTTCTTCATTTAAAGAAAAAATTTCCTCTCTTCAGAAATTTAAAGCTTCTTTTGTCTGTGAAATCAGAGACAGTTACCCTAAGCTGTTTAAAGCTGGTGCTGCTTGCTTCCTTTTCTCCATACCCTCCCCGTCCTCCAGATGTCTTTTTAACACAAGAGGCTAAAATCACCTCTGAGGCATCGCCAGCCTACCATGCAATGTGCTGGAGCTTGTGGAGACTTTTATCTTGTAATTAACTTGCAGATGTCTAACATGAAAATTTTATATGTGGATCTGAACATAGCATCACTTACCATCTGTAAATAAAACAAGGACAGGGCTTTGCATTAGTAATGAGGGGTTTTATTTGAAAGAAATGTGAAAAACTGAACCAGAGTTGTCTGAGATCTTTTTGTGGCATTCATAGCAAAGGCAACTGACTCAGCTGCACAGGTGCTTAGAACAAGGGCATGGGGAATAGAAAACTTTGATTTCTCCCTGAAAATAAAGCCAAAATTAACTACAAGCACAGCTTGTGATGCCTATTTATAGCCAGTACAAACCTTCTTGGTAGAACACCTGTAGTCTCCTCCTGAAGACAGTCCAGCCAGTAAAGGCTGCTGGCTCTGGGCTGGATGTGAAAAGCTCAAAGAGGCATGAGCCTACATTTTATTTGGTTTTTTCTAATGCTACGAAGACCATAATTTTGAAGCTCTGTTCAGGTATGACCAACATTATACCACAGAACATAAAAGTACTGGAGCTTTTCCATTTTACTTACCACATTGGCTATACTTTTGCGGGGAAACGTGAGATCCCAAACACTCCTGAAAATTTGATTGCTGCAGACAAAGCAGAGAGTGGCCTGTGGGGACAGAGCCTCTACATTAGTTAAAAGTGAATGTGTATAAGACAGACCAAAGACCATGTTTGAACAGTAGCAATAGACAGAGGATTGTAAATGGGCCAGCAAAATGGTGATGATTCAAGTTCTAAGAAAAAGAATATGGATGTGTCTGATCCTTTCTGAATACTTGACAAGTGATGCTATGGCAGCCTGGAGAACAAAGTATTCATCTCTTCCTGCCTTCTCCCAAGCTGGAGCCTGTGGAGCAGGAGCATAGATGAGAAATTAAGCAGAAGATTACAGACACTTTAAGGACAGCAAATCCTTTTCCCTAAAATGTATGTAGATGGTTACTGAAGCTTCATTTTATATTCTGCTTCATCTCTGATGTGGTCTTGCAGAGATCCGGTAATTTTTCTAACTGCTTGAAAAACGTCTATGCTCCTTCTGAATTAAGGCAGCAAATTGTGCAAATAAGTACCAAAAGATTATGTACTTTTTCTTTAGACTATGGACATAACAATTGCTTAAAAGCAATTTTTCACTAATCTATGAAAAAGGGGCATTATGGTTTCCTATGATGTACAGGCCTGTCCCTTGTAGTAAGTGCAATGTAAACGTTCCCATATGGGTTTTTGTCCAGTTGTTTATTGTAGTACAGTGTTTTAAACAGGTGTTGCTGAGTAATTGAATGTGTCTCCAACTCTGCTTTCAGATAAGTCTTATTGCTAATGTGTGCAAAGCAACAGATGCTTTAGAGTAAGTGTCTATCTTAAGTTCTTTAGGAGAAGGGTATAAGTGCATAGGTACAGGGCACCTAGGTAGACCTTTTTGATTCATAATTTATTTCACTAGCTCCTGAGTGCTCCCTTTAACACCCCTAGTCTGCTTGGATTGTGTATTTGGTTGGCTTGGTTCCTGTGGCTTTCTTTTAAGATATCTAACTTGTGGTTTTTTCATATTTCCTGAAAGAAAGATGATGAGACAGAACTGTGGGATTTTTTCACTTTGGATGATTAGATAAAATTTAGGATATTGAGTTTACTGGTTTGGGTGAACATTGCAGTGAAATTGTCATATTACTGAGGACTGTCATTGTTCATCCAGTTGTCTTGCTGTGGTCTGTTAAACAAAACAACAACTACAGGAAACATATGGTTTCAGTTTTAGTGTGTTAGACAACTCACAATTTGTATTCTTAACCTGTTTATTGAACCTGATTTTTAGCAACCTGCTTCAGTAGGGTTGGTTTGTTCTATTTGCTGGTGGGGCACCGTGTCTGTTTACAACACAGATGTCTGTCTCCTACAATACAAATTGAGCTTTTTTTAGAGCCGTTTGAATGTTTTTAATATTCAAGCCCACTGCAGTCTCATAACTTAACCTACCAGCTGAAGTGAAGGCTTTTAAATGAGACTCTTCACTGCTGTTCCTATGGTTACACTGGAACAGAAACCTGCTAAATAGGAGCCAGAAGGGCACAGAAAATCTTCTAGTAGCAGTTGCTGTCATTATTGCAAGTTTATAATTTCCAATTTATTCTTTGATTTTTGTGCAGTATTTTTAAGTCGAAGTGTATATTTCTAAGAATTTGGGGCTGCTACTGTTGGAAAACAGTATCTGGAAGATGATGAAGACACAGATCCTGGAAAGAGGTTTTTGTTCTGCTTGCAAGAGGAATTTATTTTTTCTCTTTCTACCAGTTAACTTAAATTGTGAAGTGTTCTTTGTGTGCAATTCTAAGAGACAGTTCCTGGGTTATCAGTAGGTGACTTGCATGCCAACTACAAGCCAGCATCAGTGTACATCTTCCTATCAGATGGTGGGAGTAATAAGTGGTACGTTAACTGCTATTGTGTGGAAATAATACATATTTAAAGCAAACAACCAGCAGTTCCTTGAGTGCTGGAACAAATGGAGCCCAGGTCTCTTGTGGATTTGCCTTGTGCATGATTGATTTTTACCATCTGAGAATGAGCAGAAGCATTTCCTCGCAGCTGGGGCATTTTGTGGTGTTTCCCTTGTGTCACATCTCCGGGGAGAAAGGGCACGTGGCACTGCTGGTGGGAGCTACAGTGTCCTTCTCTCTCTCTTATCTTTTCTCTACACCCACCTTTGGCTGGAGCAGCGGGGTTTCCCCGGTTTTGCCATCTACTTTTGCTAGCACAAGAGCATATCATGTCACCATTGCCGTGTCCAGGTGCTCGTCCCTTGAGCTCAGTGGAGAAGCAAATGGGGAGGTTGGATCACCGGGCTGCTCTTGCCTGGAGATGGGAGAGGACAGGGCAGGATGGAAGGGCCTGGGCAGCCACTGAAGGGGTACAAGGGAGAAGACACTTGCCAGTAAGTAGTGGGACTGCTCCGTGTCCCTCTTGACCCTCCACCTGTTAGTGAGAAGCTGGGACAGCCCCTCTCCATCGGGTGGTGCCGAGCACGCAGCCAGCATCTCTTGTGACACTTGCCCACTTTGGGTTGGCCTCGAGCTGCCTCTCCCAGGGAGCCCCTTCCTCTGCCTGACTTCCCCTGGGCAGCAGATTGAGATGTCACTGTTGTTATCTCACTAATGCCGGTGAACACGGAGTTTCCACAGGGGAGCGGGGTGAACGGTAGCAGTGGGAAGGCACGTTATCTGCTTGGGAACTGACCTCTTGGGGCTTGTTCTGGTTTCTGTTCAAAAGCTTTGCCTTGTGAAAACATCCACAAGCCCTGTGGCATGAGCGCAGGCTGAAGTCAGCTTTTGTACTGCAAAAAGCCTGGGGTAATTAGACATCTATATAAATAACAGTTGAGGACACATGGAAACAGAACAACGTTTATTCCAGCTTCTCTCTGGGTGCCTGAGTTTGCCTTGCTTTTTAGGTTATTGTGAAGGGTGGATAGAAGATCATCACGAATGAGGAGCAAAGGAAATCTGATCATAATCATATAATGCAAGCTTTCTTTCTCTTTTATAGTGCTGTTTGTGACTCAGGTCATGTGTGAGTAAAGAAACAGGGAGTTGCAACAGAGATGGTTTAGGAGAGACTGAAGGGAAAGTGGCAGGACTGCGAAGTGGCAATTGGGGTTCTGCTCTGAATAATTTCAAGCTGTGATACATAACGTGGTGCCTACTGGAGCAATCCATGCTTGTTTGAGGTCAACAGAAAAGATAGTTTAAATTTATTTTATTAAATAAATCACAGGATTGAAATGCGGACAACACAGTTGAGAGGTTGAGAAAAACAGGGATGAAAGGAAGACTAGGGCTTTCTTTTCTTGGACTACCTCCTGCTAGCCAAACAGCTGACTGTACCTCCCTGCCTTCGAGATCCTTGTGTCCCTCTAACCCCACAGTCTCCCCAAGAGCCAGCCAGCTGTGTGCTGGTCAGGTACCTGACTGAGCCTTATGTCTTAAATGGCTGGTGGCAAATCACTAGATTTGTCCATCTCAAATCTTACAGATCTGTATGTAACAATGATAAACACACCTTTCATGCTACGAAGTTTCACTCGAGACCAGCAGTGACATTAGTCAGTCACTCCAGGTGACAGTCGGTTTGAAGGTAACTTGTGCAATTTAGTCACAAGGGAATAGCGTAGCAAAGGGATTACCAGAAACTCATTTGAGTGCCCATTTTCAGAGGGATGATAGAACAAGGAGTGCACTGCTTGTCCTGTGTTGGATCCAAGACTTCTGCTGAGCTTCATCTGTAATAACGTTTTAGCAGAAGTGACTTTCCAGCACTGGTGCAGCAAATAACTCTGCCATGGTAAATTTACTGAACCCTTTATTGACGGTTGCTGACTGCTAAGAGACTGGCCTTTCTGCCCCATCTGCAACTTTTGGGGAAGTGAAATTACTGTTCCAGAAACTAGTGGTTTATTGATGTTCATCTTGAGATGCTTAAAATCTTCCTCAGTCTTTGATACAGTTATCTTTACATAGACACAGTAAGTCTTGGAGAGAAAATGAGGAACTTCAGAAAAGCTGTTAACTGCATGAATAAATTCTGAATTTAAAATTAGTAACGCTTCTGCCTTGTCAATATATAGACATATAAAAGTTCAGTTTGTACTTTCCCCTCCCCTTCTGTGTCCATTTTTGTCCTTTAAAACTGGTCTTTTTTTCTTTTCAGCATCCATCAATAAGACTGTTTTTAATTTCTCTTCCCTCTGTGCAAAAGCTGCCTCTTGATCAGCCTATGAGGGAAAGGTGTTTAGGGCGTGACGTGAGGCTGGTTTCTGCATGGCCAGGTCCTTCTACACAGAGTTCCACGAATGTCTTTAAATGCAAAGTTCCTTTGGTCTGCATCCAGGCGCTGAGAACTACTGAAAAATATCTATTCCTTCTGTTTTCCTACTGGGCAAGCCCAAGGTCAGCATTGAGTTCAGCGAAATTCCTTCTTTTGGCGGGATTTTGGTGGGAGTTGCTTGTGGGGATGATTAAGTAGCAGCTGGTAGCTCTGGGAACCTTGTTGTGATATTGAGAGCCCTGCTGTGCCTTCAGAAGGGTGACATGCCTTCTTCTTCTGCAGGTACCCAAGTGATTGGATGATACTGTTTATTGCCAAAGATAGCTGCCAAAGTCCTTCAGGCTTGGGCTTTACTTCATCATTATAAAGTAGAAAAAGACTCTACATTTTTAGTTAGGGTGATAGAGTTGTCCTAAAACTTGGGGGCCATACCTGAGTAGAGAGCAAAGACACCTTTTTTTAAAAATGAGTAGCATATAAGAAAAGAGATTTATTAAGCTTTGTGGTTTTACTCATTTATGATTAGTATATGCAGAAGTTACATAGCCACTAATAAACTTTACACGAAAAGTTAGTTGTTGCATTTCTTTTTCACTTTTTCAAAGGCACAATTTCCTTTTCCCTACCTCAGCTTGCCTTCTGATAGTCCTGAAAAAAAATTTATTTTTTATTTCCCTTGCTCTTTCTGCTGTTCAAGAGTGTATGGATCCCAAAACCCATTAACAGGAAAAAATTTTGTTTGGCTTTTGTTTTTGTTTTTGTTTTTTTTTTAAATGAACTTTATAAAATATGCTGTATTGCTCTTTTGTAGTATTGTAGGTGATATATGAAGAAAACCTAAAATAAGGAATCTCTTCCTTTAGATGCTGAGATCTCCTTTGACGGCTAGACACATCACTTGAGAGATACCAGCTGGAGCCTTCTGCTATTTAAGGGTTGGTTAGGAGGATCCCCATGCATGTGAGGCTGAGCAGGGAGCAGATCCTAGGAATGTTCATGTACTGACAGAAAATACTGACCACTGGATCATGGCTGAGATCCTTTTATTGTGCAGCAAGCCATTTTTGGTGGATATCATCTCTTCTGGGAGGTGGGAGAGGGAAAATTTAGACCCAGTCTTGCCCTGCTTCAGTAAGCAAAAACTTGAACAAATTTTTCATGTGTGAAGGCAAATGTTCTACTTGTTGCACCATGTTAGAGCCGACTTTCGTTATTCCCTCAGAAAGAAGTTTGTGATGGTTTAGCCCCAGCCAGCAACTCAACCCCACAGAGCTGCTCATTCACTTTCCACCAGTGGGATGGGGGAGAAAATCAGAAGGGTAAAAATGAGAAATTGCGGGTTAAGATAAAGACAGTTTAATGGGTAAAACAAACACTGCATGCACAAGCGAAGCAGGGAAAAAAAAAAGGAATTCATTCTTCCCGTTCCATGGGCAGACAGGTGTTCAGCCATCCCCAGGACAGCAGGGCTCCATCGCACATAACAGTGACTTGGGAAGACAAATCCAAGCCATAGCTAGCTATTGTGAAGAAAATTAACTCTACTCCTGCCAAAACCAGCACAAAGCTGTAGCTGCATTTTGTGAGGGTGTTGTGCTTGTAAAGCACTTGAAGCTTGTCTGCTTCTTTGCTGGATGAGGCCGTGCAGGGACTGGAAACCAGGCAAAGTGGTGCCTGAACTGTGGCTGACGAGGGCAGGAGCTTTGTTTCTGGTGTCTGAGGAGGGAAATGTGATGGGCAGGAGCATCCTGCAGAGCTGAGATGCCCAGGCCAAAGGAGTCATTATATAGCAAATCCATAAGCCCCAATCAGTGAGCAGCCAACCCTGCAGGTGCCAAAAGCCAGGCTTTTCTTATATATATAAGGAAAATCCTATGGTGCTCTACCCACTTTAGGATATGGGTTTAAAGATTTTGTAAATACCACAGAGCTCAGCAGTGTTACTTTCCCATTAAATCACTTTGTAAGAGCCAGAGCAATACCAACCCTGCTGACAAAAGGTTGGGAAAGCAGCTCATGTGCAATTGTTGCCTCTGTGCATGCGCTGCCTCTGGGAAGGTGATGGATTCTGTAATTCATGTCAAGAGATCTGTGTGTCATTCTACAAAGAATGGTGGTGGTG
>JAWWES010000041.1:61094352-61107084 GCA_035583135.1 Lophotriccus pileatus
CATTTTAAAAGCAAGCATTATAGCTAATACTGTTATGCAGGTACTTACTGATAGCATGCTGATAAATCAGGGCATCTGATTTTCATAGCTTTGTGGACAGTCTTTAAAGCATGCCTGAGATTGGGGAGTATCTTTTGCATGTGGAGAGCCAGCACATAGGAGTCCAAGGTGCTCTCCAAAGAGAGGAGCATAGAAACATATGCTTAAGAGATGACAGAAATTTCCCTTCAAACTGCAGCATCAAGCAAAAAGCATACACTTAACCTTTTGCTCTTCAGGAAGCTTTCATGGCTATGTGTAATGCAGTTTTAGCCAGAGAACAGGTGAATGAGAAAGATATAAGCACCTTGTCAAAAAATAACTTGGTTCGTAGAATCAGAGAAAGACTTGGATTGGAGGGGACAGTAGAGTTCCCACCACCTCACCCACCCCTGTGCCATATACAGGGATGCCGTTGTTTCTTTTGTGATTGAATCTGTCTTTATTCTTCCTTCTTTCCCTATTTCCCCATCTCTAAACCAAGCATATCAATCATCTAAGTGCATCTTTACTTATACTACTTCTCTCAGTCTTGATGCCCCCTAATTTTAGTTATGTTCTATGGCCTGAACACTATATTATCAGTTTTAATGGTTTTGCACCTAAAGACTGTCCTTAAGCATGTACCAGAATCACTTTTGACAGAAAGCATGTTGAATTTTGCTTTGGCAACAGTCTGGTGATATGTGTGTGCCTGTTAAGCTTTACAGTGCTCCGAATACTGTAATATAGGCATCTGAAGTCAGCTGGAGAAATGCAGGTTGATTCCAGTCTTTCAGTCTTAAAAAAGATCAGAACAGGAGGGAAAAGTGTAGAGGTTAGGACCTGACACTGCATTAAGGGCACTGTGGGAACAGGGGGCTCATGAAGTCTGGAGGCTTTTGTCCTCTCAGGGCTGGAGGAAAACGATATGGGGAAAAATACACTCCGAGTAAAGTACATACCAACTGCCTCTCTGGCTCTGAAAAAAAACCGAGGACTTTCTGTTTGTAATCTTCCCCCACCAAAATACTTTCTTTTTGAAGCTCCAGGTCTTCCCTGAGTGGGGGGATTCACTTAACCCAAAGCTTCTGCTTCCCCTATGGCTTTTTGAGCACAAATAATGGGGCCTCACCAAGTCGCATCTCACACCTTCAGAGCCAGTTTGGCATCGCTGGCTTTTAGGATTTGCTCTGTCCTTCTGTCTCATGCTGGGCTAATTTAGCCTGATCTTGGTAAACAAGAAAAGGGTCCTTATTCAACAGATTTGAGCTGGAGTGACTGCAGCTGTCGTCTGGTCTGTGCGCAAACCAATTTTGTTCATTCCCTCGCCTGGCAGGAAGCCTGCACCAGAATTGTGTCGGGACTAATCAGCATTAAACCGATGTCAGGAGGGCTGCAGCAGGCTGCTCTCTAGCAAGGCAAGAGCAACAAGGCCGTTCAGGAGGGATTAGCCTAAGTCCTGCCCGGGATGCAGCTGCGCTAGGAAAGGCACCGAAACTGTGCGGACTATTTTTCTTGCTCCTTGTTGTTGTGAAAGCAGCCAACTGCCAAAAAAAGTGGCTTCACACTGAGAATGGATGTGCTGGATGTGACCATAGATAGGAAAGCCAGGAGAAGGTGCAGTGACCATGGAGCTGTAATATCCAGGAGATATAAATGGTGCCTTTGAGCATGCTGGGCTTTCGCCTCCTGGAGAGGCAAGGTGGCAAACAGTGAAATTAGTTCAGTGTGTGGTCTCCAAACAAAAGATAATGTTACTGATGCTTCTGCTGTTGTTAAATTATACTGTAATAGATGTGTTAGGACTAAACAGTGTGAAGGCTGAGAGGTGGAAATATTTTGAAGAGAGGTGGAAATATTTTGAAGAGAAGACCAGAGGCTTGGCAAGGGATGATTCATACCTCTAATGCCTCACAAACTCTGTTTTCCACCTGGTAGTTACACTGCAGGTTCAAGAGTGCCTCCTGGTTTGCACTGAAAGTGTTAAATTAGAGAAATCCTGACTTAGGCTGTTTGCTCCAAAGATGCTGAAATGTTGATGTCTTCCTTTGCACTCCCCTCCCTACAGCTACTGAACTCTCTTTGCAGTTTTTCATCTCAAAAAATATTTTTGTCTTGCTCCTGAGCACCATGATTTGGCTTTGAAGTCAGTCCTGCTTTGAATGGAGGCATGGACCAGGTGACTTTCGGAGGTCCTTTCCGACCTGATTATTCCGATCCACTCAATCCCAGTCCCCCTGCTTTTACAGGTACATGTTTTGGATGCTTCTACATCTGAAATTTTCCAGTTTCCTCTGTGACTCTGTTAGGGGTCTGTCTGTTTGTGTATCTGCTCAGCATTAGTCATCCCTTCTCTGAGTGCAGCTATGACAGTGCATTGTGTAACAATATGAAATGGGCACGCTCCTGTGTTATCCGCAGCCAGCACAGCCATGCTCTAAATGCCTTCTAGGCCTCCTAAACCTCTGGTAAATCTGAGTCTGCGTAAATTTACATGTCAAAACTGTTTTCTAGCACAAAGCTAAGCCCAAATGAACTTTTGAACCATAACCCTGCCACATGTTAAGCGTGTGTTTGTTGTTTAGGAAGCTCACTTAGGGGGAGCAAGCAGACCTTCTGGTCTGAGGCGCCCCAATTAATTAAAAGCTACGCAACATAAGAAATCCTCCTTCTTAGGGAAAAATCTTTAGCAGCAAACCTGTCTGAGTGAATTGAGACACGGGAACAGAGTGGCTTTCTGAAGGCTTTCATCATGAGAAAAATCCTTCAGGCCTTGGTGAAGGTGAGATTGTCTACTCGGGTGGTGTCTGACAACATGGATTATTTAGTGGGTGTGAGGTTATTAATTAGGTAGAAGAGCATCAGCTACCAGCAGTACCTTTTGAAACACAGTTTTCCTGAAGGGAGGTGAAATGAGTTGTGTCAGACTCTTAGCAGGAGTTAAGAAAAAACCCAACCAACCAAAAAGGCCACTGATTTTTTTGAAAACCTGCTCAATACTAACAGAACTGGGTGGGCTTTCAAGGGAGCTTCCAGTGCACATCCTTAAATAGTCACTGAAATGGTTGGTCCCCACATGCATCTGTGGAAAATACATATGAGCTTCTCCAACTCCGGTAGCTCCGATTTTTCTTTGTTTGGTTGGTTTTGGTTTTTTGCCTGCCCTGGGTGAGAGAATCATGGCTTGTGTGTGAGCTGTGCCCACGCAGCAGGTAGGCAGGGCAGACAGGGAGGGCTGGGCAGGATCTGGTCCCTCATCAGTCTCACCTCCCATGCTGCAGGGCAGACTGGACCATTCCATGCCAAGCACGCCTCATTTCAGGTTGCTCCTTTTCCCTGGTCATCTTCCAGCAATATCTTCCCTGCCATGTTCATGCTAATGACGTGTCTCATTCTTTCCCTGACAATAGGGATCAAAAATAGTTGTTTAAAAAAGGGAGGACCAGTAACAGAAACCATATTTGTTGTAATCCAAACTCCCTTTTATCTTCTGTGCTTAAAGACTGGTATTGTTTCCTAAACAAGTTACCACTTTGAATTTCAGAGTCTCTCTATGCGTCTCTGAATCTTCAAAAATTGCTGTCCCCAGTGCAGTTTGGGGATTGGATTCTGGGGACCGATTTTTTGTGCTTAATCATAGGCAGTGTGCTCTGCTGATGGCCAGTGGCTTCAGGCTGTTATCCTGAAATTGCCACCTCTTGACACTTCTGAGGTAAGAGGTTGGTTTTTTTAATTCAAGGCATTTGACAAGTTTGAGCCCCCTCCCTGTGGGAGCGCAGATGGCAGCTAAAGGGATGCTGGAATGATTTCATTCCTACCTTGGTGATCACAAGCCAGGTTGCAGAAGAGGGCAGCAAGACTCTTCAAGTCTGTCTGAACAGAACCTATGTCCCTGACAAATGTGGGATTTGATGCTCCCTGTGATGGCCAGTACTGGGGTCTGAGGTCCTACTTGCTTACCCATGCTCTCCTGATGGATCATTATGTCCAGATCTCAGTTTCTTGATTTCTGCTTCAGGGCATCCTATGAGAAGTGCAGAGCTGTTCTACATGCTAGGGAATTAATTATTAATTTTCAAGTAGAAGGGCTCTACAGGAAAATTCATGGAATCAGAGAAGGTTTGGCTTGGAAGGGACATTAAATATCACCTAGTTCCAACCCCTCTGCCATGGGCAGGGACACCTTGGTCTAGACCAGGTTGTTCAAAGCCCCATCCACACAGGCCTTGAACACTTCCTTTTCTGGGCAACCTGTGCCAGTGCCTCACTACCCTCGCAGTAAATTTGAGCTGGTGCAGCTTTGTGTTACTTTGTGTTTGGAATGCACTGTACTATGTCTTGCTTACTGAACTACAATTGCATAGGATAGTGTCTTTCTCAAAAGAGCACAATTTCCAAAATATTAAGTGAAAGAAAAGTTAGGGAGAGGGAAAAACTGACCTTGTGTCTGAACAGAAGTAAGTGCTTTTGCTTCTGCAGGTTAACACAAGGTTGCAATTAAACACATTTTAAAAGCAGAAACTAAAAGGCTTAGGAAACACCAGTTATTTTAGAAAATTGCGTGGCTTCTAGAAAATTGCGTGGCTTCTTCAACATGCCCCCATGATTCAGGGAGATGAAGGAATGTTGTCATTTGCCAAAGAAAGTGCAAACCTCTGTCAGAGAGTCCAACTGGAAGACTACTGTGGAGTCATGTGACTCTGTGTGTTATCATTTAGGTAGGGCGACTGCACTTTGATCTGGCCTGGAAGAGGAGCTGTGCCTGTATTCAGGCTTAGGTTTTCCTGCTGTTAAGTCAGCTGCCTAAGATTTACCCTCACGGGTTGCATCAAAATCTATCATCTCTTTAGGCATGGAGAAAGCAGTGGAGAGGTGGGAAGGTGATATGGGATAGTCCTGTTGCAGGATTGTTGCAAGTACATCCTTCACCCTCACTGTAAATTCAAAGTGTTCCTGACCTGAATGAAAGGTGGCTCAGCACTAACCTGCAGCCTAAACCAGCTATGCTGGGAAGCACCAGTATAAAAAAAGAGGCAGGAAGGGTGAGGGAGATACCTGAATAAATACACCAAAGAGTTTAGATCTCTGGAGTGAGCAGCAAAAGGATGTTTCTTTGGGGAGGCATCAAATTTTGGGAAGGAGTTAACCAGAAGCACCACTAGAACAGACGGTTCCTCAGGCTGTTTATAAATTGATACTCTGATGCCACAAGATACAGATTCAGGTTGAAGTTTCATATTTCTGTATTAAAATAAGTCACATTCAGGTTGTCATATCAGTATAAACAGAGAATAAACCTTGCTGAATTCAGTGCCTGTGGCGGAGTCCTACTTTAGCAAGCAGCCTTTTTCAGAGGCAAGAGGAGTGTGTCTTGGAAGCTTTGTTGTTTTGGCTTATAAATAAGCTTAACTAGAAGTTTGAATGTTTTGTAATTCTTTCATGACCCTCAAATTTGCAGCTGTAGGATGTATGTAAGTGCTCAAATTCTTTTAATGTCATATACATACATATTCTTTGTTATTTCAAAGGGGAATTCTGTTCCCCACATGCACTCCCTGTTCTTGTGACTACTTGGAGACCAGCCCCAGTTGGTCTGACTGGCTGTATACATGTGAAGCCTTTGAAATATTCATTATAGCCTGTGGTAATCTAATATTAGTGAATCATCTTACAGCCCTTAATAAGAAAGTATTTTCTTCAGCCTGATTAATAGAACTACAGATTTTATTTTAGCAAATATCCAGTAATACTTGTGCTCAGCTATCCTCTGCTAAGCTTATTGCTAACAGCTCTGTAACTGTTGAGATCTACATCATTTGTTGGCACAAATATTTATAGTTGTGTCTTTCCTCTTGTGTGTGCTTCCTATTTAAGTAGTCAAAAATACAAAAATTGCTTCCCAAATGTAAATATTTAATCCAAGGCACGCTGACCTGTTAACCTGTGCATTGAGGGGGTATCCATCAGGGATACTCTTGGTGTATTTGCATGTTGCAGAATAAATCACCAGAAACCTGTCAGACCCTGAAGAGATATGCAAATGCCTGCGTCTCTTTAATCTGACATGTGTGTATCCTGTTTGATTTGAGATGGGAATTTTAATCCCATGGGAGCAATGCAGGAACTCCTGATGCTACCGCAGTCTTGTGAGGAATTATGAGCCAGCTGGTGCCCAGGTTTGGGGACTCTCTGCTGTTGCTGGGGCCATTTTGTGGAAGGGCCCCAGGTGCAGAGTGCAGCTTTTGAACCTGTAACAGACTGTTCCTGCCAGTCCCCTCTCTTTGGGAGAGAGGGAGCATGCACATGTATGTGGTTGTGAATACATTACACATATGCTCCCTCTTACACCGAATAATGCTCTTTTGTTGATGGGCTTATGTTTTATGGGGGATGTTGAGTGGAGACTGTTGAAACCCATCCTTGTGCGTCAAAAATTTGTCTCCCCTGCCTTGATCTGAAGGAATAGCAACTTTTTCCAGGCAAAATGGAAATGCCCTTGTTTGGTTTTTTTTGTAACAGGATGCTCAGGTATAGCTCTCGCACATTTACACTAAGACACTGTTGTTTTCAGATCCCATACATTTTGTTAATTCTCTTTTCTTTTGCATGGCACTTTCTTGCATTTATTAGACCTTCCAGACCTCCATGTACTCACAGAAACCTGTGTGTTCAGCTGTGACCCGTGCCTAATCCAGCTTGATCTGCTCAGCATAAAATACTCCGTTTCTAATGTGTAATGTTGTAACAGCTACTGAGGTCTCCAAAACAGCGTGCTATGTCTTGCCTCATTAGGTGAAGCATTTTATTTAACTCCATAAAATTCCACTTTATGTGAAAGGAATGTATAAAATACTATAACATATGTTGTGCAGAAATGGCAGGAGTCGTGTGCAATTGCCAGGAGGGCTCCGGTGCCTGTTTGGGGTGGCTCTGAAAGCCTTGGTTTAGAAGTAGCTTCTCTGGAGTTGTTGACAGCTCACAGTTACATAAAAATTAGAGCAGCAATTACGTGCCTTCTACCTATGTATTTTTAGCATGCCAATCAACCTGGGATCCAGGCACTGAAAGATTAGTGGATTAGTGGCAAAGACGAAACATTTGCTCAAATGCCAAGTAATTTTTAGGGTTATTTAGGTCTCTGTCCTCTGCTGCTTTCATCTCTACTAGTAGGGCACTGAAATAATAGGCAAAACATGCACTTTGGGTGAAAGTGGACTTCAGTTTCTTACACTCCTTTTTGTACAGCTCTCCAGGTCCACTTTCAGAGTTCCACTGGCTCTTTTCAACCCTGTTTGAGGCCAGGAAGTGTTCACAGTTCCCATTTTTTGCTCTCTACAGTCTTTTTAGCTTTATGGTCTAAAAACATCCCTGAAAGATCTACTGTTCTTACGTGGATATCTAATGCTTTATAGAGGGATTTTAAGAGGATTGGAGGTGGAAATGTGATGGGAGACGGAGGCAAGAGACTGGTTTTAGTTGCTGGGCTTTGGCAAAGGAGAGACTTTTAAGATAGCTTTGCACTGATCCCTTTTGAGTTTTTGTGGGAGGGACTTTACCTGTGTTCTTTAAGAGATCTTTTTGATGGCAGTGTATAATGTATACTGGAGGTTAAAGCTGGGTTGTTGGGAGAGCAGGCAACCCCAAAACACACCAGGGAGGAAATATGATAGAAGCCTTGAAGTGGTGTTTTTTAAGGCACAAAGATTAGGACTGCACTTGCAGATTCACAATATCCTCCATTTCCAGATGTCTGTGGGGATGAGTGGGACAAGGGAAGAAAGGATCTGAGGCACAGGGGCATTTGTGAGCTGAACCCAGAGACAATTAGTCTTCTGGCTTTTTCACATGAGATCCATCTTTCTATGGATTCTTTGGCACCTACTGTTCCCCAGGGTGTTAAGGGAAGCCAAAGGATTTAGTTTCTGATAGCCTTTGTAGGGATGTGAACTAAATCTAGAGGCAAAGTAGAAATCCTGCTATGCTCTGAGTTTTCCACCCAGAATCTAGTTTGCATCCAGAAATTAATATTTGTCCATGCCTTTGGATTTGAATCCTGACTCTTTATAGTGACATGGTGATTGAGTCCTGTTTTCAGCTTTCTGTATTTTCAGTAGACTTGGAAACTGGTCACAAAATGAATAGCACTGATAAAGCATAAATCTGTTTGTTTATGCTTTGTCTGAAATACTTAGAGCTCTGCTTCAGTGAAAAAAACTAAAGCTGTATCTAACTAACAGTGATTTACTTAAGGTTTGCACAAGCATAAAAAATATTTTTCATGTGGCTTACATGCACAATTACTATGCACTGATAGTTTCTTAATGATCCCTTTTGTAAACGCCCTGGCAGCAGCCTGTTCAGATTGTAAACAAAGTTGGTGTTGACTAAGACATGTAGGTTCTTGCAGAGATGTTCATGGCAGAAGAGGTGTTATAACTGAGTAGTTACAACAACTGATCTTTCTTTCAATGTGATATTTTTGCCTCTTAACAGTGTTCTAACACTTAGTTGACAAAACTTAAGTTGTTGGGTTTTTCCAGAGCTAGTAATAACTGCATCATCCAGCACATTGTATTAATACCTTGATCTCAGTGACAGCTTTGCCCACATTGGAAGCATTTGCAGCTTTGTGCTGATCTCCAGTTATTGTGGTACAGCTGGGTTGAAGCAGCTGAGAGCAATCTCCAAACTTAAATGGTTTCTGGGGTAGCTCTTAAGTGGAAGTACCAGTGTTAAGGACCAATATTGGCTGCGTGAGCAGCAGCCCCTTGTCTCCCTGCATCTTCATTCCTGCTCGCCACCCTTCTCCGTCCAGAAGCTCTGGTAATTTCAAGCCTTGCCTGAGGGTTCTGGTGACTTTTCAGTGTGCAGAAGGTTTTTTTGTCTTTTCTTACTCTGAAAGGATTCATTTGTTGAAAACTGGCGGAAGACTGGCTCTTGGAGACTGTCATAAGGACAATTCTTTATTGGCAGCAGCTTAAACAGCAGTTTCTCAGAACTCCCTACGCAAAGTTTATGCTACATAAGGGAGTGTTTCTACTTCATGCCGATGAAAGAGCTTTCTTGAATACAAGAAGCAAAGTTCTTTCTTTGCCGGACCCTTTTTCTCATCAAAACCAATTTTTAACTAAGCTTTCATAAAGCTTAGCAGCTGCAGCCTTTAACAGGCAACAATTGTCTTCGTGTAACCCTTTGCTTATAAAGGATGTGCAAAGAAAGTAACTCACTACAGTGAGGGGCTGCTTCTGGGCCCACTCTCTTCAAATCCACTTTTTGCCCCACTGAGGAAACCAGATGTCTAAACCTCACAGGTGTGGGCCAGCTCTTCAGAGCACTGCAAAGAGGCTGTCCCTGCTCAGGGTGTTCTAAGTAGGCGTCTTGAGTGCCTGTACTGGGTTGTGGATTGCGCTGTTTGAAGAAGAATCTTCCCTGGAAACCGGGGATAACTTCCTTCTCATCAGCACAGCCTGCGGTAAGTGCTGAGGAAAAACCAACCACGGGTCCTTTGGATCCTCTTTAAGTCTGAGCACACCAAGGGACAGCTCTTGGGGACATCAGAAAGGCAAGGGCCGCCTTTAAACCAGGGAAGTGCAGCGTAACAGTGCTGAGTCCAGGGAACTGAGGCCTCAAGCTTGTGTGAGATGGGTAAAAAGAAAGCTAGAAAAAAGCAAAGCCCCAATCAGGCATAGCTGGTTATGTGAGCTGCACTGTGGGTATCTTTGTGCTCTGTTTATGTCACAGTTGTTTAGTGCTGAAAATGGTCCAGCCCAAATTAAGCTTCTTTCTTGTGGTAACTTGCAAACTAAGCTTAATTAGGGTGGCAGAAGGTGTTATATCTGTGAATTCATTCACACTCTGCTGCTGTATAAACGCAGCTTTGGTGAAACTGCTTCAAGTACCAAAACACCTGAAACTTGCTGTCCTGATGAGTGCAGACTGATATTGGTGCACAATATTATGTGTATTACAGGGTGGTTTTTTAAAAAAATCTATTTTAATACAGCCCAGTTTGAAAGATAACTGGACGGATGGAATTATAAAAATAAGGCTGTTCTTGTCATAAAAAAGCCCCAAAGCAAAATTTACTGAAAACCTCCCATTTCTTTCCTGCATTTTCTCACAGAAACCTAAACAGTAATAATACAGGGATGTTTAGGATAAGTTCTGGTTGGTTGTGGGTTTTGGTCTTTTCTTCCCCTTTTCTCCAGAAATACCAACTGTACCAAATCAGATCTTGAGACAAGACCCTTGTACTACCTCTGTTATAGTGGAGTAGAGAACAAAACCTGCTTTAAGATTCATTTGAATCAAAAATTATAATTGTGAGTGTCTGTTTCCAAAACCAGACTGAGAAGGAGACATCATATTTTAACACAGAAATCAGGTCCATTTGAACTTGATCCTTTCCTTGTAAATAAGTAGAAAGCACAAGCATGAAAGGTATCCTGTGCAAAAGGCATGACTGGGTACCTCATTCTGTGTTCTGTCCATGGAGGGAGGTGAACACAAGAAAAAAGGAGTGGGAAATAGGCATTGCAACGAGTAGGAATCTATGCCAACTTCATAGAGAATGTGATGGCATCTAAAATGCCTTCACTTTCTTGGCAGTTCAGCCCAAGACTGTAGTTGGGTGCCTGTTGCTCCGAAGCCATCCCTTTCTAGACAGGCTTTAGCATTCTGCCGTGTTTAGGGATCTGTGCTGGTGTCTTGCTCTTGCTTGAACATTTTTCACTCTAATGTTCTTGTGGGAGCTGAGAGCTGGATTTCAAACCCTTCATATGGTTTTATGTTCAATGCTCACTTGCTATATAGCTAAACAAAAAGATAGCAGGCAACTGTGTAGGAGTACCATGCCTTGGGTACCTGGTTTTTTAACTCTGTCCACCCCAATGCGAAAAATCGCTCAAACTGACATAATTTAAGACACGGGTTTCTTTAATTTGACAAGATTATGATGCAAGTTTTATCTAAAAGGGATGGTATAATTCGTAGTTATTTGTGAGTGTAGTGAGATGTCTGTTGTCTGGCAGCTGGGACTTGGGGCTATTTTAAGACTCTGACAGTGTTGGTGCTGTATAATGTTACTCTGTAGGCAGAGAGTTCAGTATTTTAATCAAGGTCAGAAGGAAGAGATGCTGTAAACTAAACTTCTCATATTAGAGCCTTTTTTTTCTTATTTAGATGTTCAGTAACTCTGTTGGGTGGACAAAACTCCTTTTTAAAAGAGTTTTTGAAACAGTGAACCTTTCCTACGTGTAATTAGTTTGTGACAATAGTACTATTCCATTACATTGTGTTTGTGTAGAGAATTAGGCTGTACAACAATGTCCATAGCTCTATATTTATATCACTGTTATCAGTTTGACTTCTTAGGCAGTTTTTACATGACTTCTGTGACTCTTTAGCCATATGATTGATGATAATAAATGGTCAAAGTACTGAAATGGGTAGTAGAAACCTGTCTCAGTTCATTGAGCTATACATTATTTCACAAGTTGTTACATCTTCCCTTTTCATCCTTCCTATTGCAGAGGTGGTGACAAAGTCTGTGGGAGCTCAGTGCCCAGTTCCCTTTGAATGATAATCTTTAGGGGAGAACTGAGAGGACAGCCTGGCAGAGAGGGTTGTAAAAGTAATGTGGACAGTGGGCAATTAGCAAGAGTCTTGTCTAACTTTGAAATTTGTTTTGCTTCTTTAATTTAAATACTTATGAAACTTTTTAGTTCAAACAGCTCAAAAGTAGAATAAAATAACTTAAGATGCATGGGGTGGAAAAACATCACCCTGCAGATTCCAATGTAGGCTATCTTCAGGTGCATCCTAAAGAAAAGAGAAAGTTATCCTAAAATACAAATTCACATTAAGAATCTCTATTGGAAGAACTCCTGTGCCCTCTGCTGAGTGCTGCCTTCCAAAAAAATCTGGCCTTGGCAGAACTATCTTGGTCCTCTGAACAGGATTAACAGGTCAAGTGTGAGGTTGTGGTGGAAATACTCTGAATTTACACCTAGGAACTGAATCACTAGAGAGGCCAATGGTATTGCAGCTCTAATGTGGGTGCCAGGTCTATAGAAATAGATTTAACTTGAGGAGGATTGTGTAATGCCTTTGTGTAGTGTGCAAATGCGACTTTGATGACGAAGAAATTCCATGGTGTCTGAAAACATTTTTCGGTTTTCTGCAGGAGATGAGCAAACCAGTTGGAAGGAACCTCAGTTAGGCAGACTAGCAGGAAGCTGTTCCATTAGAAGTGCCTGCTGGGGTAGCTGTTGCTGGAAGACATTAAAATTGTTCATCCAAGTTCTAAACATAGCTTATGTATTCAAATTTTAGTCTAAAAACACACTGTTGTGAGACTGAAATGATGACTAGAGCTATTAGGTAACTTCACTAAGTCCTGAAAATGGTATGCAGTACAGGATTGAAGGTGTAACAACATAGCTAACAGTATTATGTTAAATAAAACTCCTTGGGTTTAGTTCAGCACTAGATGAAGAACTGATGTCTTTATCCCCCTGAGTTTCACAGGCTCTGGAATGGCTCAATATGTGAACAAAGATGTCTTTCATAACAGGGAAGCTGTAAGGCAGGATACTGTTTGAAGTACTCAGAATTTAATCTTGTTACTAATTTTGTCAAGTATTCTACCATGTCTGTCATTGCATTCAACACCTCTGTAGCAATACAATCATAGAGGGCTTTATTTATCAC
>JAWWES010000041.1:61107108-61125767 GCA_035583135.1 Lophotriccus pileatus
GGGGAAGAGAGATCGCAAGGGGGAGTATTGAATGTCTGGTTCACATTTTTTTCCCTGCCCCAGGGCATTTGTATGTCTTTTCATTTTGTTCATACTTGCTTTTTTTTTTTTTTTTTATTTCTGTTTGTTATGTTGTGTAGTCTTGTACAAATGGCTACAAGCAGATCTCCATGGCAAGAGCTCAGATACTGCAGACAAAAACTCAGGTAAAGAGGGGTTAAGGACAAAACAATCACCAGGCCCTCTCTGTTTCTTTATTTTCAGTCTTCCAACTCCCCTTGAATCAAATTAAGGATTAGAGATGAAAATCAAAGCCAAAATCCTTGGACTTTTTTATTCCTTTACCTAATTTAAATCAATATCTGGTAAATTTTGTTCTGTTTCTTGAAGCTCTCTTGGCAGATGTGCTTCCCCTCTCCAGCAAAATCCCAGTATAGTGGAGTCAGTATATTGGTACAGATGAGATATGCTAGATCTTTCTATGCTTGATAAAGACTGAATAATATCTTGCATTGGAGGATACTTATCCACAAATCTAGCTAGGCTTGGTTGTGTGGATTTGAGAACAAAGGGGACTGGAAGGTCTAGCTCCACCAATATCTGCTACAGAGACCCAAAGTTTCCTGACATCTCAAGGGAGCATGTTTTGCAGTCTAGATTTAAATAGTGATACTGGTGAGGTTCACACAGACACACCCCTGCCCCTGCCCTCAAAAAATCCAAATAATTTAGATGTATTGAAGGGCACACAACCCCCTATGGCTTCCTGCTTAAATATGATCCATCAATTCTTTTATGTATCAACGTGGCAAAGGTAGGTTAGGCACTGCCCCCCTCCTCAGCCACTCCCTGGACAGCCACCACCATCTTACAGACAATGCAGATTTTAAAATCTTGGAATGGAAACTGTTTTGTCTGCCTTGTCCCAGCCCTTGTCTGCTATGAGATCATGAGAGTACGTGCTCAGAAGTAACACCTTTGAGTTCATGTCCTTGAACTCTGACTAGCCTTCCACTGCCACCTTGGCATCCTGGTGGGCTTGGAGTAAAACCATCAGAACACAGTTTCTTCACTGCTTAAACTTACCAGCTCCTGAACCTGACAATTAACAGCTTAGTTGCTCCCCAGTCAAGCACTGTTATTGCTGCTCTCACCTTGTTTTCTCACTCACACGTTGTACACTATTTGCTTCTTGTGCAGGGTCATCCAGAATAAACCTGAAGTCCCCTCTGCAGGGAAAGAGCGTACCTGGATGTGCTGAGCACTTTTAATTGGAAATAGCTGTCAAAGAGATGGTCACCATGAGGTGCAGCACTGTGCATAGTTGTGCTCCCAGTACATTCCTCTAAAGGAATAAAAGATATTTTTATTTCTGTGGTCACAGGCATTCCTGTTGACATTCCAGAGCTTGGAAGGAGTGACAGATAGCTTGCATTCCCTGGACCAGAGGGTGTGGGTGGAGGGATGCCTCTGCCTATTTGGTACATGGCTTTCTATGCCTCTGTAGCTGTGATTATTAATTGCAACAGATCTGCTTAAACCTTAAGATCACTAAATTTGTACATAGGATCACTCCTATGAAAGCCATCATGACTGACCACCTCACAACTGCAGCTGCATTTCCCTAATAGTTGTATCCTGTTTTCTAATTTTGAGAAATCTTCTCATTTTGAAATCAAATTAGCACAGTTTTTCTTGACCTAGCATCTGTCACTTCACCATTTGCTTTTAATTTGAAACTAAATGTCCCTTTAAAAACCAGTGCCTTAAAGGGAAGGCATAAGTTATGTAAGAGTACAGTTACATAGGATGTAGAGTCCAATGGAAATGGAAATTGAGTCTGACACATTTTACACAATTTTGAAAAGTACTCGAATATTTTTTTTTAAATATCCTGAGAGCAAAAGGCTTGCTTTCAAACCCGTTTTTTTAATTTGCCTCTGCGAGGCAGCTTACCCTATGAGTTGTGCTATTTGCGTGAATGGGCACCACACATCAATAAGATGTTTCTGGCTGTGTTCACAGTACTGTTATCTGCCCATTAATATTTTAGTATATGGATTCAAATCACATTTGATACTTGCTTCATTTTTAATCTGCCTTGCTAATCCTGTTTGGGAAGTTAGTAAGCAAGCACTTAAAAGCACATAGTAGATTTAATGAAAATTCACTGTTTGTCTAAAATAACAGCGAAGGAAATCCTGTTTGCCATGTGTGGCTCAGTAGTTCCGAACTACCAAGGCTCAGAGCTGATACTATCAGGTACCCTTTGGTCCAGATCCCTTCCCTCATTTGCCAAGAAGGTTTTGCTCCCTGTGGTTCTCTTCTAGCTGCTTGTCAGTGTGGAGCTGCTGTCGTGGTCCTTGTCTCTCATCTCATTTCAGTGAGAGTTGGAGGGTTTCCTCTACTTTGTCCAAACGATGACATTTCACCCTGACATGCAGGCTGCTTCCTGTCATAGCCTGATACTCTTTCTTTCCTAAATTGTGTGTCTCCTCTAAAAGCTTCCCCTGTTTGACTTTCTGGGAGGTACCTTTGTATGGGGGGGTTGCTAATGACCGATTGATTCACTGTGATGTGGGTTCTTGGCTTTTTCTCTTTTGTTTTGTGATCACTGATTGAGAAAATCGTATTTTCTCTGTGTGTGTTTTACCTTTAATCTATATATTTTTTTAAACCACCGGAGTAGTAAAATGCAAACACTGCAGAGACTCTGCGCAGGTAAGTTGTTTGTGCCATTTACTTTTCTGGATAAAATGAATCCATGTTGTCAGCCTACTAGAACATTGTAACTGCTGGGTTTGGGAAGCTGGATTTCTTGAAGCAATGCTTGTGCTTCATAACCAAAACTTTTTAGACCTATCTGTTATCTAAACAACTGCACAAATATCTTCAGCAGCATACAGAATTATTGGTCACTTCCAAAAGCTGACTGAAAACCTCATTTTATCATCATTATTACATGGTTTATTGGCAAATATGCCATGTTTTTCTCCACTGGTTCTGGATGCTCCAGAGTATTGCCCACCAAGTGTGTGTGGGGGTGTGCTTTTGTAGGAAAAATGAGATGAAGGATATTACAGCAAGATATCAGGGCCTTCATTGCTCTTACATCCCCAGTGATGAAGTTTTTGGTCTAACTTGGAAATAAATTTTTCAAGCAAAAGGTGTTTTTACAACATGTATGTGATGTAGAGTGGAACAGTGGCCCCTAAAGAACCTGTGAAGGTCTCAAGTGATGAACTGCAAAAGTGATGAGTACCTCTGAACTACACAGATTGCCTGATTAGCATCCATTCATTAGGTTACAGTAACATTTTTGTGTTATGAAAAAAAGAAAACTTTAAAGAAATTGGACTCCAGCAATCACTTGCTGTCAGTGGTGGAGAACTTAATGAAGTCATCCAGTTCTTCTACAATTTAGTAGAAGCAACAAAACAAATTTAGCATCAAATACCTGCCTGCCAATTCACAGTGGTCAGGTAAACTCTGTCAGATGTGAGAATGCTTGAAGATCTAATTAGGAAATAACCTCATGCATATTTGTTTGATTATGCAAGCACATTAATTACGGTTTGATACTAAGAATTAAAAATGTTGCTGAGTGTGTTTAAGTACATACCTGGAGAGAGAATTTTTGCTGATGTTGCTTATTAGGATCTTTATTTTGTGAAGCTTTAAGAATTGTGGGTGACATTATATCTTTTATGCCTCTGCAAAGAACTTTTAGACCAAAATCAGAGATTATTCTACTGCCACATTCTGCAGTAGAGTAATGGTCTCTGTTTTTTGGTATTTCAATCTGACTTTGTAACTGATCATGGAGAGGATCTTCATGTTCCCTTATTTGATCCAGTTTAGCTAATAAGGTCAGTTTTCTTTATTTCAGTGATGCATATACTTTTGCTGGATTTCTGGTTTGCCTTGAGCAATTCCTGAAGCAGGCTGCTTTCCCCTACCAGAGCTCCTCATGTGAAATCATAGAATCATTTAGTTTGGAAAAGACCTCTAAGATCACTGAGTCCAACCATTAACCCAGCACTGCCAAGTCTACCACTAGACCATGTCCCTAAGTACCACATCTACATGCCTTGTAGATGCCTCCACTTCCCTGAGCAACACATTCTAATGCTTAACAACCCTTTCTGTGAAGAAATTTTTCCTAATACTCAGTATAAACCTCCCCTGATGCAACTTGAGGCCATTTCCTTTGGTCCTGTCACTTGTTACCTGAGAGAAGAATCTGTTTTTTCCCCCTCCTCACAACAACCTCCTTTGAGGTCGTTGTACAGAGCAAGATCCCCCCAGTCCCCTCATCCACTCCCTTACCGTTTCCTTCCCTAGGAAATACAGCTGTATCTGGGAAGAAAAAGATTTTAAACCCTCTTGAATGCATTTGAACATGAGTGCTGTTGGAAGAGGTGGTTTGCTCTGCTCCACTGGGTTCCTGAACTCAGTGCAGTGGCTCTCACAGCAGGGTGAGATGCAATCCCAGCACCACTGACATGCATCTTGAGGAATTTCCATCTGCCTACATGCATCCTTGTGGAGGGAAACTCCAGCATAACCTCTGCTTCCCGTTCCTGACCAAGCAGGCAGCTGGTTTTGGTGTAAGAAATGCCCGACCTCTGCCTCCTCTCCCTCCACCTGCCTCTGTTGTGCAGGTGCTGCTGCAATGGCCCTGCCACTGTGGCCCCTGAGACACAGTGCAGCTTCTGCCCTCTGCCTTGAAGATGTGCTAAGGGTTTCATACAACAAGCAGTTCTCAACCCTCCTAAAATTTTGCCCTCATAATTTTTACCTTGTGAACTGCCACTGTGTTTGTCTCCATTACTTTGTGTTCCCCTCAGTTACCTGCAGACCCTAAGCTCTGCCAGGTAAAAACCGAGAAGTTCAGCTTTCAGATGTCAGTTTGTACGGGAAGTTCCTTGGATCAGTTCACCCTGAGGCAAATGATTGTGTAGACTGTGCTTTGCAAGGAGAGAAGGGTATGTACCAAGGGGCTGCAGCCTCAGAAACCTTTGAGTAGCTCCTGAGCTGTGAATTTTGTAACATCTCAGAGGCTGCTTGCTTCAAAAAGGGTTAATTATTGTGTGTAACTCAGCAAACACAAGTTATACCTGTGTCCATGTTGCCTTCAGAGAGGAGTTAGTGAGGTTAGTGACCTCAGGAATGGTGGATTGACTTTAGAACTTGCCAAGCAATTGAGTATTTTTTAATCCAAAATGACCTTTCATTGAAAACATTAGTGAAATATTAGTTCCCCCTTTAAGTATAAGGAGAAATAATATTCTTTTGTGAAGAAAAGAAATCCAATTCTATTTCAGTGACATATTTTGAAAAGTACTTGGGTAACACTAAGAAGTCCTAAAGAGAGCCTTTGAGTGCGAAGCAAGGGTTGGTGAAAAACTTACCATGTAAGGTACCATCCCATTCACCTCTCTCGGAAAGCAAATGAATAGAAAAGACCCACTTGTAGTTTTTAAAGCAAGAACACTGGAATTAGTAACCTGATACCTGGAAAAAAGTGTAGTAGATGGTAATTTAATTAGTAGATTTTGACTTCTTGTTTTGATCACTGTTTTGCATACTATAGGCAACCCAGTGGGGGAAACTCCATTAAAACTGTCACTGGGAAATACATTATTTGTATGCTGATAACTGGATGCATTTCTGCTTGAAGTCTAATTTTGATCTTCCTCTCGGCACTTGCTGGATTCTTTGTGTGGATAATGTCTGCCCTTGAAATTTGATGTAGAAAAAATAAATGTTTAATTTTCTCACAGGACTTGTGATATAAAAAAGTTCATCTATAATGAATTCTTGAATAATTTATAATAGCCAAGAGGTGTGTATATTTTTTTTGTTGACCTTAAGACATTTTCTAACAAACTTGAGGGGAAGTGCCATTTCAGTGACTAAGTGAAGCCATCTCTAGATATTCCAGCTATAGGGGAAGGTCAAGACCTCAGTTCATTTCAGGGTCTTTTTCTGTAAAATCCCAGCAGTCATTTTTCTCTTGACAATATATTTCCATGCTGTAAATACCAAGCTGGAAACTGGTTGGTAAAATTTTGTGGGAAGGAGAGAAAGGTCAGACCAAATGTGCATCTTTTCTGTTTCTCATTTAAAAGTAGTACCTGCGTTGGAAGTGAAAATGCCCTTCAGATTTCACAAAAAATAAAAATGAAAAAAAAAAAGAAAACCAGATGAAAGCTGCCCAAGTCAGCTTTCTCTGAAGCCTCACTGCTGTGACAAGTCATTATTTCTTCATTTGTTGCAGGAGAGAATTTCGACCAGAGTCCCTTAAGGAGAACCTTCAAGTCCAAAGTTTTGGCCCATTACCCTCAGAACATCGAGTGGAACCCCTTTGACCAGGATGCCGTCAACATGGTAGGTAGAGAAACTCTCTTCTCAAGCTGTCACCTGACAATTTCAAGTCTTAAGCAGTGCCTGGGTTGTTTTACAACCAGCCCTTGTGATGTGATGAATGAGGTGCTTCTGCTGGGACTAAGAGCACCCACTGGGTGTGCTGGTTGAAAAGCTGTAGAGGAGGAGGTATTGTGAAGATGCAGGATACTTTCAGGCACAGCAAAAGTAAAATGCTGAATTCCCCTTGTTAGTTGTAGTTTTAAGTCTACTCCATGACAGAACAAATTAACCAGTGCCAGTGACTGGGTAAGAAGGGGTGTGGTTACCCACAGTACATATCCACAGGAGGAATTTTTAAGGTATTAATATCCCTGTGAAATTTTTGAGTACCAAACACCTTGTGATTCTGCATATTGCAAGGGAAAGAGGAATCTTTATGCAGAAACTGGTACTTACCTAAATCATAGCTTTTGCTGGGTCTTCACTTTTTATGGCACCTCTGCATCAGTGCATCTTTGGTACATCTCCTTCCTCTCAGCTAAATTTGATGTGGGCATCTGTGTTGCTAAGTCCCATGGAAGGGAGATAAAAACAGTTATTGGAGTAGGGGCAGTGGCAGTTGAAAGATTAATGATCCACTGGGAATTTTTCTGAAGAGCTGATATTCAAAGGATGTTTTCAGAATCAGCAAAGCACTTTTTAGGAATATAACCGGACAACAGGTTACTGGTATTTGAGCTTCCCAGTACACAAAATGCTATTTGTTTTGTAACTTAAAAGCAACCAGCTTTTAGCTGTTTTCAGAAATGTGTATTGAGTCTTAACTCAGTATTGGAAAATTAGGGAGCCCCTTCCCCCTCAGTCTAGTTTAGATGTTCTTTGCACTTGCAGAGGGTAGGACAGCATATTAACTACAACACAGAACTGATCTCATTGTATGATGCAGGTATGAAGTCAGGAGAATCTCCTGGCCCTCAACCAGGAGATGGAGAGGTGAGAAATAGATAAAACCCCCAATAAAATCGGTTCTGCAAACACAAAAATGTATTTGTAACTTCCCTGCAGTCATGAAGATGTAGAAATCTGAAGTTCATCTCAGTTTTCACTGAATTCTCTTTTTAAGCGCTGTGCCAAATATTTAACATGGAAATACAGGAGCTGGAAGTAGCAGTGACACAGAGCCTGATACTGTGGCACTGCACATGCACAGAAAGAGATGAGCCCAGTCACTCCCTCTGCCTGCTGACAGCTGGGGATTTCTGTCCTCTGCTTCCAAATGTGCACTGATGGAGATGGTGTGGTATTTGGGCAGGTCTCCACATCACTTTGCTTATACAGAAGGCATGAAGGACTCTGAGCAATGCTTCATCAGCAGTTAAGATGGTAATAATTCAACTGCCAAGGCTATTTATGCCTTTTAGTTCTGCCTTTGAATTGGGGATGTTAAGAGGAGAAGTGGTGGGGGCTGTGCAGCAGGAATATAGCAGCTGGAACTGCTGCATTATTTGTCTCTCGCATTACAGTTGAAAATGTCTAATATTCATGAAGTGTAGTCATAGTATCAGATAAAAATGGAATGCTAAAACCAGCAAGAGACCTATTAAAATAAAATAATTGAACTGAGCTGCATTCAGCTAAAATCAAACAGCTGAAGAACACATCTTTCATTTGCAATGTGTCTTGGAGAAAAAAAAACACAACATTTACTAACAGCAGCAGTATTTAATGGTCTTTTAAATCATCTTTTGGAAAACGTCTTTATTGTTTTGATCTGAAGCATCATTTAAAGTAATATCTACCTCCACAGAATCCCTTGGGGCAATTATTGGCCTTTCTGATCTTGCCTTGCTGTATTAGTTCTGCCTATGTGTTTGCTTTATGTGAGCTTCCAGAAGCAATTTTCCTCAGAGAAGAAAATGCATAAATCCTTGAAGGTTAACTTGTGAGAACTCTGGCTTTGCTGGATGCTTAAGGAATTTCAATTGCCTTCTGGAACCATCCTGTCGCTTTAAAAATAACCCCCTGAACTTCCAAGCAATCAAAGCTGCCTGAGAGTCATGTTTTCTCTCACTTTCAAAGTATGTATCAAAGTACAGAGTTCTCTTTAGTAGGGAAGTGTTTCTTTCCCCCCACTGCTTTTTGCCTAGCCTCATATGCTATCTTCTGTGGCCACTCTGCAAGTGATGTGTTGTACCAAACTGAAGTTATCAGTAGACAGGAAACTGGAATTTTTAGGAAACAACCCTCCTATTTTAGCCCTCTGATTCATCATGATATGTAAATCTTTGCCTGTATTTCTGAACTCCAAGGAAACATTATCTGCTTAATGTCTCATTAACTGAAATAAAAGAATCACAGGTTCCCTGGTGTAAGTTGAAGGATGAGGCTTTAACTCAAACAAAAGCATCTTTCTCTCCACCCCCTCACCCACAGTGCAGTTTGGGTATGGAGCTTGCTGCCACTGCATGTTGTGAACATGAGAAATATATAGTGGCTTAAAAAGTGAAATGGAAGATCTAATGGAGAAGAGATGAACCAGTGCTAGTGGGCAGGGTTCCAGAGGGGACCTTTGCTTCAGAAATATCTGGAAGAATTGATGTCCAAGAGAAGAAGGAGGGAGGGATTACAGTGTGTGTGTCCTGCCTCTGTGTTTAGAGAAAGGGTATCTCCTACTCATGACTTCTAGAGAGAGGGGTCATGGATTAGTTGATACTTTTTAACTGTCTTGGTGAAGCTTCCTTGTATTTTTACAAACCATCTTGGTTAAAAGCCTTATTGCAGATACGATTTAATTCCAGATTTTTCTGCTGATGGATACATTTAAATGTAAATAGTAAAGTGCTCAGGAAACCAAAATCCTGTCCTTTGATCGGTAATCTTGGACAGTTTTCGGTGTTTATACAAAGATGCAGTACAGGTGACTGACTGCCTTCTCACTGTTAGCCAGCCAGCTTCACACCAGCAGGCAAAACATTTCACCCCCCCTTAGCATATCCCAAGCTGCTCTTCCCCAACACTCTCCTGTGGCATGTGTGACACAGATGAGATGGGAAGTGATTGATGTCCAAGGCCCTAAGATGAAAGTTTTCATGCATTAACCACAAATTCAAAGCTTTCTGTATTGCTGGAAAATGAGTACAGGCTCTTCCTTTTGATCTCGGCTTCTTTAATGTCTGGTCGTTCTTCCTGCCTCGGTGCTTCCCATCTTCTTTCTTTCTTTCTCTGCTTTATCCCATGTCCTCTTGTAGGTCTAACAACAGCAGCAGTCTCTGTGCCAGGGTTTGCAGCCAGGGTCTTATGATGTTGTTATTCTACATATGTCAAGCTGTGGCTGAAATTTAATAAATAAGTATCCCTTCATGTGTATATACTCAGTATATAAAGGACAAGGGAATAACAATTAAGACTTGGAGGAAATTTATTTAAACAAGCTTCTGAAACTGTCTCAACTGGTCTGAATTTCCCTGATGCTTATCTGTTCTTGATCTTACCAGTATATATAATTTTCTTATGCATTTATTTTTCTGTATAGTGAAGAAAAATATAGTCTTTGATAGCATTAAGATTTAAACCTATGATTTCAGCCTGGTTGGCTTTGATAAGGATTATAGCCACCATTGAAAGCCTACATTCTAGAAATAATTTTTTATTAAGCAAGCCTGTCAAAAAAAATTAGGTGAAGAGAGATATTTATTGGACAGAATAAATTTAAATAAGTGTGAAACAAGGATTTTTTTTACTACCTCTTTATTGGAAAAGCCTTAACCATGGCATTACTGTTAACGCCTCAATAAAAACTGTAAAGCTTTTGAATGAAAATGTGGCTGCTGTTTAAAAATGGTTCAAGCTGCAGTTTCAGGGTTTGTATCAGCAAAGCCCATCAATTGAATTAAATTCTTTTGTCAGCTCCAGGCTACTTATTTCCCTATACGTTACCTTTTTGAGCAATACATAAGAGTTGTCCTTTAGGGACAGCTAAATTTAGGGGCCTGATAACCTGTTGTGAAGTGAGTCTGGACCACTTGTCTAAACCTCAGCTGGGCTAGTTGCAGCTTTTCAAATCAGGTTTTCAAGTGGTCTGTGCAAGGTGCACTGCAGAAGTTCAGGGTAGGATGTGCCTGAAAATATATGATTATTTCTCTTGACCTCTTCTACCATCAGAAGAATTTACTCCTGGTAAAGGTGAGGCAGTAGGGGATACACTCAGCTGTGTGTGTAGGTTCACATCTCTTGGGAAAGTTGGCTTCAAGTGTTGCCTTTTGGAAAAGGAGGAACACTTTGAAGGCTCTCCCTCTCTTCTTTCTTTTTTGTTTCTTCAGATGGAGGGTACAAAGACAGCTTTAGTTCTTAGTTTATAGTTCTTAGTTTAACATACTGATTTAGCTAGAACATGAGGAGTTTCCTGCTGATGCACATTCAAACAAGTTTTGCTGGATGTTTGTTATTTTGTATTAGATGGCTGATAGCACTCCCGAGGAATGTCTGGAAAAATGCCTCCAGTTATCACCAGGGCCATGTTTCAGAGAAACACCCAGTGTAGTGGAATCACTGCAAAGGATTTTGCTGAGTGGTAAATCAAAAAGGAGGCTGTCATAGATTTTGGGTGTTTCCCTCCCCACCCCACCCCCCTGCCTTTTTTTCCAATCTAAGCTATTTTGTAGCACTTAAAGAAGAAAGTAAATGTAGTAGCTTAATAGCTGCCAGTCATTTGGGGCTTGGTTTGTTGGGGTTTTTTTCCATAAAATTAGGGAAGATCAAAGAATTTCAAGGAGTCTGTTTAATTTTAATTCAGTGGTATAAGATGCTTCCTTGGCTCTCTGATTTTAGAGCACTGTGGGCATGATAAATGGAAATGAGAACAAAACTGGATGTTTTTGTATGATGCTTAAGTAAATGACACAAAGACTATTCAGAAAGTAATGAAAATGAGTTGTAATGATTTAATAGATGGGTAATTTTGAAGGGTGTTTTCCTTTCTTCAGTCATGTCTACCTTTTCTTTTTTAGTAGCATCAGTTTTAGGCTGTTTTTTTCTTGGACACTTTTCAGGGGTATTATGTTTAATGATAAATGGCTTGTTGTGGTGCAGTGGATAAAAAGAATGTGCCTGTATAGCAAAAATAACAAAATAAAATTGTAGCTTAGACAACTGTATCTATTCCTTCTCTCTTTTCTTAGCTGTGTATGCCCAAAGGGCTGTCCTTCAGGACGCAGGCAGATAACAGGGATCCACAGCTCCACTCGTTCATCATCACCAGAGAGGATGGCTCTCGTACGTACGGGTTCGTGCTCACGTTCTACGAGGAGGTCACGAGCAAGCAGATCTGCACAGCCATGCAAACCCTGTACCAGATGCACAATGCAGAGCAGTACAGCAGTGTCTGTGCCTCTTCCTCATGTAGCATGGACTCCCTGGCCAGCAGCATCGACGAGGGCGACGCCACCTCCCTCGCCAAGCTCCAGCGTTACAACTCCTACGACATCAGCAGAGACACGCTGTATGTCTCCAAGTGCATATGCCTCATCACCCCCCTGCCCTTCATGCAAGCCTGCAAAAAGTTCCTGATCCAGCTCTATAAGGCAGTGACCTCCCAGCAGCCGCCGCCGCTGCCCCTGGAGAGCTACATCCACAACATCCTCTACGAGGTGCCCCTGCCACCCCCGGGAAGGTCGCTCAAGTTTTATGGGGTTTACGAGCCCATCATCTGCCAGAGGCCAGGGCCCAATGAGCTGCCCCTCTCTGACTACCCGCTGCGGGAGGTCTTCGAGCTGCTGGGCCTGGAGAACCTGGTCCAGGTTTTCACCTGCGTTCTTCTGGAGATGCAGATCCTTCTGTACTCACAAGGTGGGCGCTTGTCCGGCGGTGCATGTTGGGTCTGTTTCCGTCGGGCAGTTCCTGGGCAGCTGCAGCCACGGGAGATAACATAATTTAATGTTACGTGGAGCTAACGTTGATCTTTAGGGGATTTGTGAAACGTGAGAACGTAAAGAAAAAATGTGAGAGAAGTGAGTCTGCCCTAATGAAAGCACTAAATAATTGTTTCCTCCAGGCTGCCTTGGTGCCGCTTCTTTAATTGATCGTTGTATTTATCACTTGTGAAAGCTAGCAACAGAATTACTTTATTATCCATACACTGCCCTTGATCATGCTGCAAGACAGCATGAGACAAATCCTATCTACTGCAAGAATACCAGCAGAAAGTGTGACACACCTTGCAGAAGACACCCTTGCTACTTTGTTTTTCGAATTTCAGCAGCATACTGACCTTGGGTGAAATTTCCTCCCTCGTGGGTGATGGATATGTTCTGGTTAAAATCCTGGGAGTTTTTTAGCACTTGGAGGCTGCTGGTGCTTCTTTTTGAGACACTTAAGATTGCAGTTGGCCAAGGCTGGCTATGCTGGCAGAAGTTGCTTGCACAGAGGCTGTGCAGTTGAAGTGTGCCAGCAAGCTTTTGAAAATCTGGTCTGTACCTTTTCCCTACGGTTGTGTATTTCTGCAATAGTGCCATACTCTGCTACGGGTTTGGGGAATCCGAATTTAGTGCTGGGAATGCTCTGAGGTTTTACACCCCTGTTCCTGTTTCCTGTACAGTATTGGTTGCTGTGGGTCTGTCCCTGGTGATATTCAGATACTAAAAGTAAGTGCTGCAAATGTTTCAATGCATCAGAGTACCCAAACAGGTCAAATTCAAGTTTCTTTCTGGCTTTCAAAGGGATGTTCAGAGTTTTTGGAAGTTCCTCTAATTCTCACTGGATCCCTGTCCCTATTATTTGGGTTTCCAAATGTCATCTGTGATGATGACCCTAAATTACGAAACAGTGCCTCAGGGAAAAATTTTTGGGGTGTTGAGTGGGCTGGCTTCATCAGACTAGAAGGAAAAACATGAAGCCAGGAGGTATACATACCTTTTATTGACAAGAGGAAAAGATGCTGAATACCTAGGCTTCTCAGGAGATGTGGCTCAAGAAACACAGCTTGAAATGGAGAAGGGAGAGAGGATGGGAAGTCATCTAAAATGAGTACAGGTAGTGAACCGTCAGGCTCCAAAAGGGAATGCTTATGTTTGTCATAGAGAAGAAAAGGACAGTAAGTATATACTGGTAATGCTAATAACTAAATGACTGAGAATGGGCAAAAATGTTCAGGGAGGTGGAAAAGAGGGTAATTCCTCTGCAAAGGATTACTAGTTCTTTGCAAAGCTCTTCTCCACATGGGCTTCAGGGGTTTGCTTTCAAGAACTGAAAATGAAGGGTTTTATCTGTTCTCAGGTTGAAGGATGAGGAGAAATCCTGCTGTTAGTTTTGATTAGGCTCCTTTTCCACTCCCTTCTTCTCCTCTGTGTGTGTGTGTGTGCACTTACTCCCTTTCTTCCTTGTTTGAATTGTGCTGCCTTTGTCACTTTACACTGGGATTTGACATTAAACAGCAGTACCACTAAAATGCTTCCCCACCCATCCCTTCTAGTCAACCCCACCCTGGTCCTTGCTGATGGACTCACTGAAAACTGGTTTGTTGGGTTTTTTTTCTCTAAGGCAGTAGTATTAGGAAAAATGTGCTTGTCAGGTTATATTTTAATATTTTGTGCATGTGGAGAGCAACCTGTGTATGCATTGCTTTTGTAACAATCCTTCAGACAGATGCAAAATAACACACTAAGTAATTTTTACTAATTTTCAGTGCCACCAGAAGTTGGAAAAATGTTATTCTTCCAATTACTGGCTATAATTTAAGGGTTTACTCATTTTGTTTGTTTTCATTGTGGTTTTTTGTTGGTTTTTTTTTGTTGTTGTTGTTGGTTTTTTTTAAACAAATATGAGATAATGAGAAGTAATCCTTTCCACCCTCCAAAACTTAGATTTTTTTTTTTTTCCTCTCTCCCTCTATTATTTGTGAATCTAGGGGTGTCCTTGACATGACCTTTTACTTCCCTATCTATTACAGACACAACTTAATGATGCATGGGGGAAAGTGTGCAGTTGTATTAGGGAAATTCTGTTATTATGTAAATAACATCGTAATGCTCGTTCCCAGAGGTGAGGTGTGTGGAGTGGAGGGCAAGTGCAAAGCCTCAGTTTTGGCATACCCTGACAGCTGAGTACTTGGCTAATTGTGTGCTGTGGCTTCTTTTCAATGTCAGTCTTGCGATTCCTGAAAGAGAAAACAGCAGCTACTTTCCTATTTGAGGTGTAACCAGCCTAGATACCACTGAAATCTCTCTAAGCTTTGAGATCCACTGGGGAAAAAACACTTCCTTAACTCCCAAGTTCTTTCAGAGTAGAAGTTTTTAGCTTATATATCTCTTGTTCAAAAATAAAGAATGAGAAAGGGATTTTGCAAGTTCATCCTTCCTTTGCTTCCTGCTTTAAAGAGGACTCACTGGATTGTGTTTCCAGTAGCTTGGCCTTTCTGTGACCTTCCCAAACTCAACAAGAAAGTAGTAGGAGGTGGTCTTGCATCCACTGGTTGCAATCTCAAACAAGACAGCATTATTTACCCAAAAATCAGAATTCACTGACTTACTGCTATAAGATTCGAGAAATCAGAGCACTGCACCAAAACCTACTTAATTCACCAAACTATTTCAGTGGGAGAGCTGCTAATAACATGTACGGGAAATGGAAGCTAACTTTTTAGTGGTTCTCGTAGCCCTGTTGGAAGGAAGGTTTTCATTCAATCTTGCCAAAAATTTTGTTATTCTTTTAAAGAATAGTTATTTTGGAAAGTTGAGTGAAAATATAAATGGTTGCACAACCCTGACCATACAGTGAGCCTAGTTGGCAATAACAGCAGTGAAGGGCTGGCAGGAAGGTTGCACAGAGGCCATACTGGCTTTTCTGGAATGGCTTTTCTCAAGGGAACCTGGAGTTGATGACGAAAGTTTATTTTTAACCCTGTAGCTGAGGCATAATGTTTCCAACAGCCTGAACAAAGGCATCTAACTAAATGGAGAGGTGAGGGTGTCGGGTGACTTGACCCAGCTTGCTCTGGATGTTTTCCCAGCATGATACAAGAGTGTCTGGCACAGCTCTGCAGTGGGGACAGGACCAGTGGGTAGCTGTTTGTACCATGGCTGCTGCAGTCCACTTTGGGTATCTAGTTGCATTGTTCGTGGTGTTTTATGGGTGAGGGGTACCCCATCACTTGGGAAAATGCAGGGATTGTAGGGAACTGTAACTTAAATTTACAGCTGTGGTGGTCAAGCAGAAGGGTGGAGAAACTGACATAAAAGAATGATGAGCTCATTTTTTAAGCTGCATTTTGGACTGCAGATAACCTTAATCCTCAAGTTTACGGTTTATACTTTAAAACAGCCTGGTGCTACAGAGCTCACACTGTGGCTTTACAAACCACAGTTTGGGAACTAACAGTGTAGGTATCTGTTATCTTTTATCTTTCTGGGGCAAAAGCCACTCTGACCGAAGCATTTCAGTCTGAAGCTTTGAAATATCTCTGCTTCTTGGGAGCAGCAAATGGTGCTGTGGCAGCATTAAGGCAAAACGCAGAACAAAGTGACACAGCTGGCTGGCTGGCAGAGACCTGTGCTTGCACCCCAGTGGCGAGACTGAAGAGAGCAGCCCTTACTGTTCATGCAGACAGTGTGGACTTCCAGGGAGTTAATCAAAACCACTGTTGGTGGGCAGATGTAATAGACTGCTCTAAGTGCCAGCTTTGATCTGCAAAGGTGATGTAAAAAGCTGCACCTTGAAAGCATTGGAAGCTGAACTCTGAGTCTTCAGGTTACATCTCTCTGCATATAGAGAACACTTTTAAGATTAAATAGAGACAGGTTTTAACATTGGGGCTTTGAAAACCAAGGAGAGAGATTAGAATTTTTTTCCCCTGCAATTCTTTGGGTTGCAGTCTTTGCAATGCTCTTGCAAGTGCCCTTTATTTTATTCAGAGCACAGCTCTCCAGTGCAACCATGCAGACGTAAAGGTCTTGTTATGTCCACTCTGCGATAGCTGCTACAATTTCCCAAGGATTGGTAACAAAACACCACTGGCATGAGATTTCTGCTGGAGAGAGATGAATTAAACTGTAAGCTCTGCAGAAACCTCAGCAATCCATTTTGTATGTCTGCCTTTCCAGGGATTTAAGCATGAGAGGAAACGTGTGGAGGAGACAAAGATAAACTTCTTAGAGCTTAGACTGTTTCTACTCATTATATTTTTGAGCATTTTCCAAGTTGTTTTTCCAAGGGCTTGAGTAATTGCTTCTCCAAGATCTAAATATTCTTTGCCTTTTTTTTTTTTTAATCTTAGAAATTATAATACAAATTACTATGCATATATAAAGTCAATGCCTAGAAAAAGGTAGTGTCTGAAAGATCTTTCTTATGAAGGCTGTTTTGGGGGAGATTTTTAAAAACTAGTATACACATGATGTATTTGCCTTTTGAAGGACTTTTATACCAAGTAGGTATGTAGAAAACTTTTGCTCTTCTGCTTGTTGTTTAAATAGTTGCCCTCCACACATGAAAATCAGTGGGAGGTTATTGCAGACAACAATTTACATGGGTCTCTTTCAACTCAGCATATTCTGTGATGCTATGAAAATCTGTCTATGCTGTCAGAGAGACCTGGGACTAGGGCCTCAACAACACCACACTCAGAGGAGGCTGCAGTGCATCTTCCACTGGAGAGGAGACAAGTAACTGGGTAGAATAATCAGAAAAAACGGTTTTTAATTAGAAGTTGCTCGATTTTGTTAGCCAAAGTCAATACGGCCTGAAAAGTCAAGGTTTTAAAGCATCTGGAAATAAGAAAAAGGAGCTAGTACAGGTCTGTACTGCAACCCCACTCCTGTTTGTGTTCACAATGAGCTGTAAAGGAAGATTGGGTCACTGCTTTGAATACTATGCATACACACACACTCCACCACCTCATTAATTGGATCTCATTATTTTCCATGATGAAACCTCTTTTCCTTTTAGGAATGAGGGGAAGAAAGTTAAATTAGGCCTTTACATTCCAGTTATGGCAAATGCCAGATAAATATCATGGCAGTCAAAAGTGGTCTTGAGCAAAGTTGTTCCCTGCTGGAGTCTGTGTCCTCCCCACCACCTCACTGCCTGCTGGGAGCCTGCTGTGTCTCAGCAACTGCAGGGACAAGCTCCCTGTGTCTTCAGGAGCATTCTCATGTGTCCTGATGGCACCTTGTCAGCCTTGTCGCGGACTTTTGCCTTCCTCTCAGAGACTTAACCATGCTGGTAATGGGAGCTAATTCTGAAGGTGGCTCTTAATCATAAACTAATTTGTGCTGAACCACTAATGGCAGGCTGTGACATGGATAAATCATATAAATGGAAATTCATTGAAGTAGAAGTGGTTTGTTTTTTTTTTTTTTTAACATTATACATTTGCTAATGAGGGAAAAGGGTAAGAATTGGCTTCGGTGAATATTGGCCTTGGGATGTTTCTCTGTGGGCAGAGCTGACCCCCAGTCTGAGAGGCTAATTCTTACTTCAGGCAGGCTCATCTTGACCATTCTGTTTAAGAAAATACATGTTTTGATATTTGCATAAAATGCCACTCTACTTTTATGGAGCAACTCATGTGCTATGTCACTGGCTGGTAAATCCTCTCTTCCACTGGGGATGAAGGGCACTGAGATGCCGTGGGTCGCTTCCCTGGGCCAGGCTGCTGGTTACAGCCCCATGTCACTGCACCTGCACAAGTTCCCTGAATGCAGCACTGCTACAAGGTGATTTGTATAGTGAATAAACATTTCCTGAACCATTTTTGTGCTTTTTATCTGAACATCTCTTGAAAATCACTGGGACTGGCTTGCTACTCATCGCAGCTGCCAGTATACAAACCAGATGAAAGGTGGAAGCTTCTAGGGTGCTTTGATGTCTGCAGCACTTATATGTGCTGCTTCTGTGAAGCCACTGAGATCTGATTTGAAAACCTTTGCTTTCATAAACAATTTTTGTCTCAGATGTGAATTTCAGATTTTGTTTTTCATCTACAGTAGGCTATATATAAACATCACAGATCTGAAGGTACCAAGCCCCAAGACAGGTCTCATAACAGTTATGTGCCGTTCCTGACTCATGCTCAGAGCTCAAAGCAAAATATTCATTTTTATTTTCCAGTTTTTCCTGGCTCATCTAATTCATGTCTTGTTACCAAAAAAAAAGCAGTTGAACAGCAATTGCTTATTATACTTTGACTGAAGAGGTGGCATGTTGAAAAACTATTGGTGACAAGAATGTTTTAAAGCCTGTACAGGTGTTTCACTCTGAAGAATTAGCTTTTATTCATTAAGGTTCATTGATGATTT
>JAWWES010000041.1:61125867-61139190 GCA_035583135.1 Lophotriccus pileatus
CAAGAATGTTTTAAAGCCTGTACAGGTGTTTCACTCTGAAGAATTAGCTTTTATTCATTAAGGTTCATTGATGATTTTTTTTCTCTATTGTTGCTTTGTTTTATTTAAAACTATTGCTTAGAATTTTGTGCATTTTGATAAGGTGCTCTCTGAGAACATCATCTGATTATCATCTTCCAGGATATCTTTAAATAGGTTTGCAAAGCTGCAGTTATACTTTATGCATGTTCAAAAAGCAGTAGAGAAAGGAACTGGTGTCCAGGTTACTCATCCTCTCAAATACTTCCAAGTGCTTTCAAATTGTACGTAAAGCGGGACTTTAAAAGGAAAGGAAAGAAGCACAGTCTATTTTTAAAGCTTCGGACTGGATTTAGAAGATCCAGGCTGTGACTCCAGCTCTGTGGTAGGTTTCCTGCCGTACCTTTGGTAGGTTACAGGAACAGCGAGTTGGAATACTGCCAAGTTGTTCTTTCATTGGGAAGGAGGGGGGTGTTGAAACAGGAACGTGTCCTGATCACAGCAGGAACGCCGGCTCTGGTTTGAGTGAGCACGTGTGCTCTTACACACATCCTTTGCACAAAATTCCTGTGGTTGGGCATTTGCTAGGAAGGTCACAGGTGAAATTCTCTTCTGTTTGATTATGGCTGAAGATTTGAAACTGTTTTGGAAGTAGCACCTGAATGAGATCTTAGCTGTTTTTGCAGGAATAACACCGATGTCCCTTCTCCCTTTAGAAGGATCTCAGTGCTGCTTTGCTGCAGCATTGGAGGATTTTGAAATATCAGACTCCTTTGTAGCAGGAAAAGTAATTTTTGTTAAGCTTTGTGAATTGTTTAACATCTCAGAGCTTCTATAGAGCCTGGAAAATGCAAGGAAGATTACTTTGTTTTGTTTTCTCAGTCCCTGCCTCTGTTTGAACTTTAAGCTCTTTGAGAAAGATATTTCTGCATGCACGGTATCTGTTGTAATACTGTGCTGATTGGCTATTTTCCTGTTATTGTGTTGTGGAGAGTCAACATCAAGACAAATAATTGTCAAATTTTGTCCTCTTTCAGGAAAACATTTATAGGGAATTGATGTTCAAACGCTGAAACCATGTCCATCTCCAGCAGAAAGCAGCGATTCGTAATTATACAGGAATGTCTCGGAGTTTACATTTTAAGCACTCCATTGTATTTTGTGAGAGATGTGAATGTTACCAGAGTTTTGTAAAGCGTGGCTGGAGCGTGGTGCTCGTGCAGAACTGGCAGCCTGCAGCGGAGCAGGTCCCTGCTGCAGTTACATGTCCTGCCCAGGAAATTGAGATACAGGGACTTGGCTGAGGGCCCCCAGCAGATGATGCCAGAAAAGGCAGTTTGATCCAGGCTCTTTTAACTTGACTCTTTTAACTCTTCTTCACTCAGGGAGAAGGTTAAGTGTAAGAGGCAGTGCTGCGCCAAATCCAGCTTAAGCAGTTGTTAGGAGGCAGCAGTTGCAATAGAAGCCCCAGGGACCACTTTGCCCTGGGATTATCCTCCTTGAGCAGTTTCTTTTGGAAAGTGTTCTGTGAGCAAATTAGAGATTTAACTCTGAACATGAAGAATCATAGAATAATTTTGATTGGAAAAGACCTTTAAGATCATGAAGTCCAACCATAAACCTAAACGCTGCCAATTCCACCACTAAATCATATCTCTGAGTGCCACGTTTACATGTCTTTTAGGTACCTCCAGGGACAATGACTCAACCCCTTCCCTGCTTGGCAACCCTTTCAGTGAAGAAATTTTTCCTAATATCCAATCTAAATCTCCACAGGCACAACTTGAGGCCTTTTCCCCTTGTCCTATTGCTTATTACTTGGGAGAACAGACCGACCCCCACCTTGCCACAATCTCGTTTCAGGTAGTTGTGGAGAGTGAGAAACTCTCCCTCGAGCCTCATTTTCTCAAGGCTAGAAGACCCCAGTTTCTTCATCTGCTTTTCATAGGACTTGTGTTCCAGACCCTTCACCAGCTCTGTTGCCCTTCTCTGGATGTGCTCCAGCACCTCAATGTCTTTCCTGTACTGAGAGGACAAAACCGAACGCAGCCCTCGAGGTGTGGCCTCACCAGTGCTGAGTACAGGGGGACAATCACTGCCTATGTGATGGATGTAAGAGAGATGGAGCAATTAGATGAAAAGGAGATCCAGGGCAGGACAAATTTAAAGCTCAAAGCCCATCTGCATGCTTTAGAGAAACACATCTGCTGTTTGGGACACTTGGCAAGTCTCGGGATCCTTTGGGTCCTTTCTCCACTGTCCTGGGCTGCACAGCAAAGAGAAGGGGAGGCACTGCCCTGGGCTTAGGTTTCAACTGTCCACTACCAATTTCTGTACCCAGGGATGATTTTGCATGGATCAGGAGCTGCTGCTGTGGGCCATCACCATGGGCTGTGACCTTCTGCTCAGACATTTGAAGCAGTCAGGTAGTAACTCTCCTCTTTGGCATGGCAGGGCCTTTCACTGCACCACTTCACCCACCCATGGAAAGCATGGGGTGGGTGAGCCCCAAGAAGAGGAAAGCATTTATTTCACAGATCTCAGGAAATTACCTGGATTTCAGCCATTCATTGCTCTGAGTTTGTGACCTTCTATGGATATCACCCAGACAGAGTTTTTACTTTTTGTATTGTTTTTTGGATGTTTCTGGATGACAGGTGAATGGGTTGGAGTAGGATCAGAGAATAATTTTCCTACCTGGGCCTGTAATTCATAAAATAACTGGCAAAACTTGTCTTGAAGTTGGAGATTGTTATCAAAGTGTAGTAATGATGTTGGATAGAATCAGGAAATGCTCTCTCGCTTTACACAAGCACACTGAGTCTACAGAAACCCTGTTTTTTCCATTCGCTTCCATTCTTTCCCCAGGTTTTGGGGTTTTTTTTCTGTTATGCCTCCCCTTTTTCTGTCTCTGATTTGGGAAAATGGAGTAATCCCTTGTTTCCACATTTTCCTCCGTAACCACGTAAACTTCGGACAAAGATGATTGGTAGAAGAATCTCTCCATCAAAAAAAAAAACCCAACTTCAGGCCTTACAGGATAGGTGTCTTAACCTTCTACAGGCTTGAAAGAACATAAAAAGTAACTAGAGTTTATGACTTCTTTGAGCAGATATCAAAACAGATATCAAAAGGACCATTTCCAGATTTTTTTTATATTGTTTTTCTGGAGGAACCTGGGAACTCCCCGCTCTTCAGTCAAGGCTGAACTGATTATCTCTGCTAATCACTGACAAGTGTTGCTAGATGGGTAACAATTAGTCTAATAATTTGGTCATCACTAGTAGATTTTTTGGGGTTTTTTTTTGTTAAACAGATTTCCTCATAGTAAATTGGTTACAAATTAAGTGCTAGTGACCATGCTAAGTGCTATCAGTAGTACCAGAGAAAAGCGAGCACGTATTTCCAAAGTTGAACGCCTTTATCCAAAAAGATACTTGCACCTTTGCTGTCAAAACCTGTTACTTCATGTGGCTATGTAGATCAGAAGGGACTTTGAATTCTCGTGCATACTAAGACATGCTACTTTCTGTATTTGAATTTCTTTGTTTTAAACCTTTAAAGCCTGCAGAGTTATAAAACGTTATGAGACTCCTGAGCTTTGCCAGTAGGTACTGTGAGTTGGGTTTGTATACGTGCTTCTCAACAAGACAGTGAATGGACGTGTATAATTATAGACCATTGCAGCATGGGGAGGGATTCATAAATGGCTGATCTGTAGCTGGGAGTGATTTTGAGGTGTAACCTTGAGACTGACTTGCATGCATGAATTAATTTTGAAGACTGAGTGAATAGCTGTTAGTAGGACAAGATGAAAAATGTTTTTGCCCTGCTGACTGACCTTCTGCAGATCGAGGCTGGTTTTCCACAGAGAAGTGCTAGCAAGGAGAATGGGTTATGCAATTTGTTGTTCTAATTTGCATATTTATTCAAGTGTATCTTCCCAGTGACCTCCTAATAGCTGAGCAGTGTCAGATAACAGCGCTTTTGCTGTTGTTGATGTTTTCCAGGGTGTCTGGCTTGCTCGTTCAGGAAACGGGAAGGGCCAGGCTGAGTTTCTCTCCAGGCAAAAGCAGTCAGTGGGGCTGTAGGAAAAAAGCCTTCTTGCCTGACTCCAAACCAGAGTGTTCATACGTGTATCTTTAATTTCCTGGAGCGGGGCAGAGGGATCAGGAGACATGGGCAGCAATCCAAGTGTTACCAAGGATCTGGGTCTGGCCTTGGTGAGAGAGAAAGTCTTTTGGATGCTCAAGCCAAAGCTTTTGAGACTTGCCTGGCATTGTTTTGGATACAGCCATGGAGGACACGTCCCTTTTGCTACTCTTGCTGTTTACTGATGACATACCCATGCACTGAAGCTGAGGGGAGCAACTCTTTTTGCAGACAGTGAAGAGCAGCTTTCACAAGTGGCAGAGAAATGACTCCCCCTCTTGTCTGTGCTGTGCACCTTCTGCAAGTTCAAAGTCACAGCCTTGCACTTTGGTGTTCCTGTCTTTAACCACTGCCCTTAAATGAGATGCACTGATTTTTCATGATCAGCTAAGGAATTTGGGGTTAAGTACTTTCGCGTTCTGCGAAATTTAGGGTGAGTTTTTATTAATTCAGAAGCTGCTGTAAGATGAGGTAGAAGCAAACATCTGGTCATCTGGCTTCACATTCACCAGCAGCTTACGAGACCCGGGGTTTTTACCTGTTTCCAGATGGAATGTCTGCAGTTTGAGATTTGCTGTAAGGATGACCATCTCTTTAATACCAACGTGTGATTTATCTATTTATATATTTTTTTTAATATTGTTCTCAATGTATTCCCTCATTTCTATTAATAAATAGGTTGTGGTATTCTATCATGCCAGCTGCATATTTGAGAAATAATTTGCTCTTACCCACATTCTGAAATATTTTGGCAGCTCAGCTGGATTAAATTAAATTTTGATTTAAAAAATAATGCACGGTGTGTTTGCTTGAATCAAAACATTTCAAAGCAATGAACTAGTGGATTAAATAAAAAGTTGGAAAAGTAATGCAATATAAATATACTATCTACACAGAATATTTTTGAGGACTGAATTTATATTAGGCTTCTGTTTGGATTTTACCTGAAAGCAGTACTTTTAAGTACTTAGGGACTGTAAACTTCTGCTGGTATGTGACCAAGGCAAGTTTTCTGAGAAGTGCACTCAGCCTTAAAAGTAGTTGCAAGTGGAGCAGAAGCAGGCAGGCAGGGGCAAGCAAGAAACCATGATGTTTCTTGGAAGTCCATTTCCTTCTCCTCCTTTTCCTTTGTAAAAATATATGCTTTCTATAGAATTAGAGTATCATTATCCTGTACTATAGAAAGAACTTTTATCTTTTTAATAAATTAATTTAGTGACAGAATAGATGTAGTTAAGATATGAATATCTATGCTCAGCAGTTTTTCTGGGAGTAATGAGCTTTGACAAATTAAATAATGTCTAAGGTTTTTAAGTTTAAAGTTTGGAAGTACTGTCTTATTTTTCAAAAGAACATCTTACTATATAAACATGGTTTCTGTCTTGTTTTAGCACTGATGCCCTTGCCAAACAGATTTCAAACGCAAAACACAGGGATGTAATTCAGTGTCTGTCTCTCTCTCCCCTGTCTAGATTATCAGCGTCTGATGACGGTGGCAGAAGGAATCACAACGCTGCTGTTCCCGTTTCAGTGGCAGCATGTCTACGTCCCCATCCTTCCTGCCTCTCTTCTGCATTTTCTGGATGCTCCTGTTCCCTACCTGATGGGGCTGCAGTCTAAGGAGGGAACCGACCGCTCCAAGCTGGAGCTGCCTCAGGAGGTCAGTCTCTGTCTTTGGGGTTGCTATCCTGGAACGTGTTATTAATATTTGTGTGAATTCCTGCTGGAAAATGCCATGCCTGGTGTTAGGAGACCTCTCTGGCACTGTGGCCCTGTCCTGCCAGCCTCATCCCATCCTTGTGTGAGCCTGTGTGTTCCTGGCTGGGTTGAGGTCTATTACTAGACCAGCGCCCTGGCCTCAAACAGGCCGGATTTGCATTGATACTGTGCCTGTGAACCACTTAGAGAGGCCATCTTCATCATCTAGGTGTCAAAATCCCAGGTGTTGGTAGAGAGTAAAATGGAGATTTTTCTCCTTGAAATTTGACCAAGATGATGAAAACAGCTTCACGTTCTAATCTGGTCATACAGCAAAGTCTTTGGGATATGGCTAACCTGTCTGCATTCCAGATGGTGACTGGAAGCAGAGCAAGCCAGGCTTTTTAACTTGAGTTTCTTCTTAAAATCAGTGGGAATCCCAAAAATAACTGTTCATGTGTCAGTATGACAGTGGCAGAGCTGAGCTCAGATATGTGCAGAGACCTTTCCTGGGAGCAGAGTCCCTTGCAAATATGTGCTCTTACTGGGAAGGCAGTTTGGAAGCAGCAGCTGAGGAGAATGTGCTTAGAGAGGGAGTTTGTATGTGGAAGTGGAGGGATACACACAAGGTAAGGATAATACAGTTTTTAAAAAAGGTCTATTTTCAGTATTAAATGGAGGTGACTGAGTCCTGCCTCAGTGGCATGTAACTGCAAATCAAGTTTTACCTCATGGATACAATGACCAAAGAACCTGAAATTTGCACTGATGAGGAAATGGAGCTGGTATCTAGCTACGCTCCTCAGTAAATCATGCTAATATTATATAATTACTGTGATTTTAAAAATTATTAGTCACATGCTTTTAGTTAGCAGATTAAGCTGTCATTTTCCTTAAATTAAAATTTTAATGTGACAGGCTTGAAGCATCGCTGGAATAACAAATTAAATATCAGCAGGGAAAGAAGAGCAATAGCGGGGCAGAATCTGCCCCCTGCCCCTGATGTTTAACAAATGAGTGAAAAACATCAGCATTTGTGAACACCACAGGTCCAGTGACCCCGGGAGAGGGGAAGAAAGAAAGCATATTGAACAGACAAGATCTTGAATCTCAAATTCCTCTAGACAATAAAAAAACAAAAAGCCCTTCAGCACACAAGCAGTGGTGAAGCGCTGTTCACTTTAGCACTGCTTTATTGTTCAGGCCAGGGGCTAGCTTTTCAAGCTCTTGCTCTAAATATACACCATTTGTTTGTTAGAGATAAAAATTCTAACAACTGGCCATCATGCTGTCTTAAGGTTACTAATCTCTCTGCATTAACTTTAATCATCAGATGTTTTTGAAGAGAGAAGTGAGACCAATTCCCCCGGGGTTTTCTGAATCCAAATCTCATTTTTCAAATTTTGTAAATGATATGCAGAGCTGAAATTAAAAAGCCTTTGAAATGAAATATTGATAGATAAGAAGGCAGTCTCTGAGCTAAAGAACCATACTGATGCATACCACAACTCTTTAATAGCTGCATAGTTAAATAAAGCAAATCATTTTGTAAGAAGCAATGCTTTTCTTTGTACAGACTAAATTTAATATGAAAAAGTGAGCTGAAGGGACACTTCTGCTTTACCAAACAAATTGTAATACCCTTTAAAGTATCTGTGTGAAAGGTGATTAATGTCGAACATGTCCCTGAAATATCCGATATATTATAAACATGTTTGCCGTGGGATGTATTGTCCTGCTGAAAATTAACCTTTTCAGGAAAGGAGGAAAATAAGTCCTTTCTGTTCACATAATCTGAAGATTAATCTACAGTGTTTGGTAAGAAGTAAAGAACAGTCAAAAGTGCCTTGGAGAAGGCAGAGGAGCTTTGCTAGTAGTCAAATCAAGCTAACAAAGACCTGCTGCTGCTGCCCTGTGGGTTTCTGCATCTCCCATTCTGCAGCTTTATGCCAGGGCGAAACCTGTCAGAGCTCAGCAGCTTGGGAATCTGACCTGGTTTAAGATTTTACTCAGCACAGTGCACTCAGACAGCAAATTTCAGATGTAAGCCTCAATTCAGAAGATCAATTACTGTTTTTCATTCTGCTATTATTCCTGAGAGTGCATTTGCAATGTAATTAATTTTTATGTGGGATTCTTCCATCCCTCCATTGACATTTTCCTAGTAAAAGTATCTGCTCTGCTAGATTAATGTCTTCACTTAACTTTAATCTTACGGGCTGAGATCCATTTCCATTCATAGCAAAGCTAAAAGCGCTCTCTTTAAATCTTAGGCAGAGAAATTGCCAAGATTAAAAGCCTCCATGGAAACAGGGGGTCAGGGGAGTGGGGAAATAGGGCACTATTTCCAGTGGACAAGCTGTACTCAGACATGATCCCAAAGGATTTACATGGGACCCTCTTTTGTAGTTTGCTCCTAGCAATGTCATCTGTCTCACTGAACATCTTGTTCCTTGGTAGCACAGGTACAGCGGCTTCTTGCAGTTGGATCCTGGTAAAATAAATGGGCCCACGAGGTTCAGTAATTCACAGAAAGGGTATTTACATGGGCTGAGAATTTTATTTTACCCTGCTTGCTGCTGTGTCATTGGCTGGTCTGGGAGAGCTTATCAAATCCTTGTAGTGCAGAGTGTGGGATCTGTAAGTCATGATGGCACAGGAGAGGGCAGGAGACTTTATTTATTCATTAAGTCACTGTCATCCAGTTGGCCCTGAGCTTGACTGAAATCTGAAATGTCAAGGCTAGACAACACAGCTAAAGTCTCCTCCATATGTGAGCACTTACCCTTCTGTCTGGAAGCACCCTGGGAAATCAGTGCTACATCACAGAGGAGCCAATTCAAGTGCCCATTTTGAAACTTTTCTTTGTATTTCAGGCAAACCTATGCTTTGTGGACATCGATAACCATTTCATTGAACTGCCAGAGGAATTCCCCCAGTTCCCCAACAAGCTGGAGTTTATCCAGGAAATCTCCGAGGTCCTCCTGCAGTTTGGGATCCCCCCGGAGGGCAACCTGCACTGCAGTGACAGCGCCACCAAACTCAAGAACTTGGTTCTTAGTGACTTGGTGAATGACAAGAAGAACGGGAACATCCCCAGCAACGCCCTCAACGTGTACGAGCTGCTGAAGGGCAACGAGACGATCGCCCGCCTGCAGGCCCTCGCCAAAAGAACGGGCGTGACGATGGAAAAAATCACAACCCCCCTCACAGAGAAGGAGAAGGATGGCAAGCTGTCATGCGAGGAGCTGGAGCTGAGGGACTACAAACTGAACGTGCAGCTTCGCGAGGTTTTCGCCAACCGCTTCACGCAGATGTTCGCAGACTACGAGGCTTTCGTCATCCAGGCTGCCCCCGACATGGAGTCCTGGCTGACAAACAGGGAACAAATGCAAAACTTTGACAAAGTAAAGATAGCTGTGTGTTTGTTGAGGGGGAGGGAGCATAGCTGTGTTATGTATACATAGCCTAGGCACTCTTTAATCTGCCGTTCTTCCTCTGCCTCACCGGGAGGTTTGTCCGTTCTCATTACACAGGCCCACATCGCCTGCCAGAGCACATCAGTGCACATCCATGGAGCCGGTCAGAGCTGTCCCAGCTTGCACAAACCAAGCTGGCAGGCTTCTGCCTGCTGATGGGGCTACTCTTGTGGCTTTGGTGGAAGGGTAGCAATGGAAAGCGACTGTTTTTTCTGTCTGGCTTCCTTTTTTTTTGTTTGTTTGCTGGGAGGACAGGTGCACAAGAAGGATGGGGACAAAAAGCAAATCCAGCATTTCATGTTACCTAAATTCACAGCAGAGGTTGTTGGCAATGGGTAGTGTTGTTCTGAAGGTCATCACTTTGGTGTGCCACAAGAGTATTGTTATGACTCCATTGCAGTGTGTACACAAGAGTGAAAAGGAAGCTGAGATTAGAAATTAAGACACGAAGACAGTAGGCTAGCAAAAGGAATGAGAAATGTTGGGAAGCACACACATTTGCTATTTCTTAGGGACTGCAAAGTAGATAGTGCTCTTAGCCATCAGCTTTTCCAGATACAAGTCCTGCTCTAGGGAGAATGTTAGAAGGATAAGCAATGAGGAACAGGTATATACAGATCTGAGTCCGTTTCTGATAAAAAAACTGCTGCCCTTCCTTTTATTGGTTGGTTTGTATTCGGGCATTAAACAGTGCAGCATCCAAAAGAAGGGGGTAGTTTAGGCAATCTCTGCCAGTGCTTCTGCAGTAAAATGGGCTGTTAATTTTAGGGTTTTCAAAGCTCAGATAGAGACTTAAAAACACAGTCAGATCTAATTGGAAATTCATGATTAATTGCCCTGCGTAACGTCACAAAAGAGCATTAGCTGACAAGCACTTGTGCATCCCTCGATACGTATGACATCTTAATGTGGGATATGATCCCAAGCTGACCAGAGGTCCCCAGTGGGCATACATGATGGCGGTCTGGCATGTGTTGCACAGGACTTGTTCCTGTGGGTGATAACTGCTAGGCTGCTTTGAAAAAGCTGGCAGCATGAGCATTTCTTCAGTAACTCCATTTCCCCTTCGCTCCAGCTGTCACGAAGCCTCCCTGACTGCTTATTTCTCACTCTTGTGACCGAAGAGGTGACCTGTGAACAAAACCCCTTTTGTAGATGGAGTCAGAACCTATCTGAGAGGTGTTTTTAAGGTGGGGAAGCCTTGCCCAAGCGTTCCTGCTGGCTGCTGGATGGGTTCCTTACTGCAGGATGAGTCCTCATGTCAGCACTGGGTGGGAGCGTGGCACTAATGAGCTGTTCTGTTATTTCAGGCTTCCTTCCTTTCGGACCAACCTGAGCCTTACCTCCCATTCCTTTCACACTTCATCGAAACACAGATGTTTGCAACCTTCATAGATAATAAGATAATCTCCCAGTGGGAAGAGAAGGACCCTTTCCTGCGAGTTTTTGACTCCCGAATTGAGAAAGTAAAGCTGTATAATGTAAGGGCCCCTGCACTGCGGACATCCAACTATCAGAAATGCAGCACTTTGAAGGAAGCAGGTACGTCCAGACGGGATAGTAAAATATTCAAAAGTACAATGTCAGCCATAAAGAAAAATAGGTCCTCAGTCGTTTGAGCACTGCAGTCAATGAGGAAGCTCTAGAGCTACCTGAGGAGGGCTCAGCCGTGCCCTTACCTCCCCTAAGCAAAAACTTCAGCATGCTTTTGAACACCAGAGACAGCGTGAGCCTTTACCTTCCCTTTGAGCTCCCCTGGGTTGGTGCCATTAATAAACACAACCCAAACCATGGCACTGGGCTCGGAGTTTCTCATTTCAGGCAGCTCAGTTCTGTTGCCAGGAGAGCTTTCCTTCACTGTGGTGGTGGGACCAGTGCCAGCCACACCAAGGAGTCGAGCCCCAGTGTCTGCTCCACTGGCCTTGTCTGTCCCTTCCCATAAAAAGACCTTGTTTTGCCTTATGCCATTTGGTTAGAGCAGCGGGGGATGCTGGGCATGTAATCCTGTGTGGCATATTTAGTACCTCCAGCAATAGCTGTTCACTGTTAATGAACAATACACTGTGTACTGAAGGCTTGGATTATTTTCCATTACAGTCACAGGATGCATTTTCAAATTATACTTGAGTTACTTACTCAATACATGTACAAGTATTTATTTCATTTCCAAGTAATACAGGGAAATTATATTCTTAAATTTGTTGGGATATATATTAATAAACTGAGGCAAACACATTTCTCCTGGAGTTCTTTTGTTTAACTCCTTCAGAATGTTTTACGTGTTATAAATATGGCAGAAATAGAAATCTCTGTCTGCTTAACTTTTTCTGTCTAAACCCAATTCTAATTTGCAGGTCAACTGTCTATTCAGCGTCTAGTTTTGGCAGATATTGTGGCACCAGAACCTCATTTTCTGTCTTGTGAAAAGCAGCAAACTGATAGTAATACCAACTTTCCTTCATATTTACCCTTCACAATATATGTCACTCCAGCACTAATCTAGCACCTGTTTGTTTAACCTACTGTTTTCAGAACCCGTCAAACCCTCTGACCCCACACTACCCACTCCTTTTCTCCAAAATGGAACCATACGAAGTGATTTTGATTTTTATTTTTTTTAAAGGGGAAAAAACCCCTGCCAAGTTTCTAATGATAATGTATGTAAACCTTATGACAGTTTCTTTCCCATCACAGTTTTGTAAACTAGGAAATGAGTTCTGTGTTTTTCTTGAAAAATGGAAAAGGGGTTTAGCTTCCACATTTTGCGTATTTATTGCCTAGTTGTGACATGCTGAAAGAACAGGCCTGCCCATTAATGGGTGGGCTATAAAGAGTGGAATATTAAAGTTGCTAATTAAATGCTAAATTCCCTCATACACCCCAATCCTTCACAAGTTCATCTGACTCAGTGTTGAGAGGGTGACAGGTTTTATTTTCATCCTGCTCAGGATTTGAGATTGAAACTCTCATATCCTTGAAGCGAATGACTGAACCAGAGTGGAGCCAAGATTCCTGGGGAGCCCTCTCTGCTTTTACCGTAGCCTCCTCTGTTCCCAAGGGTCTGTTCATCTTGCTGATGCTGCTCAGGTCCTGCTACAGTTAGCTATGCTTTTCAAAGGCCTGTCACCCAGTAATGGCATATCTGATTCCAGGATCACTGTAGGTGGCAGATGTTTGCAAAACCCGGGTTTCCCCCCACTGTACATCTGGCCAGAAGCATGTGTCTGGGCAAAGCGAGGTGCCCAGTCCCACACAGAGTTGCAGGTGGCCCTCAGAGGTCTCCATTCTGCTGAAGGAGCCTTGAAGCCAAGCAAGGAATTGCAGGGAAAGGTTGCAGCGTGCTTGCCAATTCATAGTGCATCCCAGAGGCTCCTGTAAATACCTGCTAACTTAACAGCTAACTTGCTTGTGACAGTGCTAGTTGTATTGGGCAAAGAAACTAAAAGCAACATAAAAAAAGCACAAGTGTCTCCTCACTTCTGTAAGCGACAGGTTTCCGTGTCTGAAGGCACTATTTAACTGTTTTAGTGGGTTTTCAGGGATGTGAGCATGACCCCTCCTCTTGTGGCAGCGCGTGCCCTCAGGTGGTTCTCTGGCACGGTTGTTCACCTGTGACTGTAACTTGCAGCCCAGTCCATCGAGCAGAGGCTGATGAAGATCGACCACACAGCAATCCACCCGCACTTACTCGACATGAAGATCGGCCAAGGGAAGTACGAGCAAGGATTTTTCCCGAAGTTGCAATCGGATGTCTTGGCAACGGGACCCACCAATAACAAGTAAGCATGAGTTTTGTTTGCTGGATTTCAAAGCACATTTCTGAAACAAAAAATTCACGTTTGAACAGAAGTCCTAATTTTGGATGGCTTATTACGACTTTATTGAACCCAGTAACTCTTTCCATTTCAGGTTTGTGTGGGTTATGATTTTTGAAGTTACAACCATAGTTTGGGTTATGTTATGAAGTGTCAGCTCT
>JAWWES010000041.1:61146314-61191205 GCA_035583135.1 Lophotriccus pileatus
TTGGGCAGCATTCAGGCTGAGCAGCAGCACTGCAGTGTTGTGCACTCCCAGGTGCCAGGATTGTCCCTCCAAGATAGGGACAAGCCAGGAGGGCTTGGTACCTGCTCCATGAGGACATGGGTCATAGTGGTTCAGCTGCAAAGCCCAAGACTAAGGTCTGACAAGCTTGTGTTTGCTGGTGGGAGTACAGCTTTGCTCACTGCTTTGGCTGAGGTGTGAATACAGCAGTAGCTGATGGCAGTGCCAGCAGAAGCACCCGGATGGGATTTCAACAGCCCAGGGAAGATGGTGTGGCTTCTGGAATGGGCTTTTATCCCCCTTAAAATCACTCTGAGTGATCAAAAGGAGAGGAAGAGTAATTTAAAATGCAGTTGCTGCTGGTAAGAGGAGTGGGAATGGTTATTATAATATTGAAGCATTGTTTTGGGGAAATTCTATGTGGCCCCGTAAAGAAAAGGCTTTAAAAGATTTAGCTGCTTAATCCTGCTTATCTGCTGTTAGATCTTCACAAAATCTCCCAGAGAGATTCAGAGCAGCATTTCAATGCACAGACCTCACCCAGTGACTCAACATCTCCTCTTCCTCAGCTTAGAGGTTGGGGAAGAAAGAACATGCAGCTCACTGCGTGTGTAATTGCTCCGGCTAATGAGTAGCAGTCATTTTTTTCATAAACATCCAATGATCTTTGCATTTGTATGCTTAAAATGTTCAAATGGATCTGATTAATAATCTGGAGAATAGTCTGTGCCTTCTCCCAGATGAAGTACAGTGCTGGAACGAACTGAAAATGCTTTAATGATGGTGTAGTCGTTATAATTATTCTGTAGCTTTCGTTCTGCCTTCACCTTTGGTGAGACGTGTTCCCTCAAAGGACACTTCCAGCAATTCTTGTGCCTTCCAATAACTGCAGAAATGCAGGTGGAGAGGCACCCAAGCTCTGTCTACAGTTCACAAAATACCATATAAATTGGAGCAGAAAAATATTATCTCGGTAATGTTTGATCTATAGCTTAACTTTCCAATGTGTTATTGGCATTCTATCGTGTGAAACATAAGCGTGGTGCTGGCTTGCAATAAATGGAAGGTCTCCAGAGCCGGGTAGCTAAAGTCACTTTTATGTCTGCTATCTTCTGTTCAAGGGTGTGGGGTTTTGTGCTATATTTCTGCTTGTTGAGATTATTAAAATCTAGGGGTTTATTTCTCCCATTTCAGTCATCTAATAAGGTTTTGGCTATTGCTTCTGAAAGAAAAAATTAAAAATGGTGACTTAATAAACTCAGGGGCTGTTTATTTTTAAAACTTCTGCAGAGGTGCAGAGACACTTATGTCACTAATGTATTCCTCTGAGAAGGCATCTGCATTTGCTGTGCAGACACCTATTGGGCTGTTTCATTTTGTTACCAGAGACTTGAGGCTACATTGTTTTAAAAATAAATTCCTTGCTGCATGGGATGCTGAGGTGGAGAACCATAATTACATGCAGACCCAGATTTCTTCCTTTGTACTTGTTTTCTTGATGTTTTTTGGGAGGTAGGATGGGACTTCAATTTGACTATAAAAACTACAGTTCCTATGACTCTTTCCCCCCTTTTTATCTGTCCCATTAGCCAAAATTCAGTCTTCACTTGACCCACCAGAGGAATTGGTGGAGATAGATAGGTAGGTACGTGTATGCAAAGTCCTCTCTGGAAACAGGAGGGTTTGCTTATCAGGAGTCACATCTCTGTACTTCTCTTGGGTCAGGCTCCTCTCCCTAGACATCCCAAGTGGTCTGCCAGACATGTCAGAACACAAGTCCAGGTCTGTGCAAGAGTTTTCTCCCACTGACATGTGTCTGCCTGTGTCACCAGCTGAAATTCCTTGCCCAAACAATTCAGATCCCAGATCTTATTTGCGTATGCTCTTGTTTGGGATGCGTACAGAAATGGATGGGTTTGGGATCTGGAGACTGCTGTTCTCACTAAGACCACCAGTGTGGAGAGGCTCAGCAAGCACACACTGCTTTGTTGGGGGCATCTCCAGGTTCCTCTGTATAGATCTGTCAAAGGCAGAGAACCCAAATCCCCAGGGGCTCTGCCTGTTGATCACAGTTCCTATAGAAAAAGCCATCTCGGAGCAGTTGTTCTGGCAGGGTGCCCAGCATGGACACTTCAGTCTGGAATAGAGGGGCCATGATGGAGATGGGTTTTGAAGGGTCCCTTTGACTCAAGCGCTAAGGTTGGTAAGTGTGGGTTGTTGTTATCTTCTTTCTATTGCCTTTTTGTTTGTTTGTTTGTTTTAACCTTTTTGTTCTTCTGGATTGAGGTTATCCGCTCAAATTCTTCCCGACAGTTTCTTCCTGTAGGTAGAGCCTTTTTCATAGATCCCACCAGGCACTGGAGCTGGAGCACTGCTCTGAGCAGAATTTGTGTTCTCTTTCACCTTGGTTTCACTCTTTACCTTCTGAGTGCAGTAGAGAGGCAGGTGACTATGAATTGACTGAAAGTCTGTACACTTAAAGGCTTTTTTTAAACTGTATTGGAAAGATAATTTTAAGTTTAATAAACACAACTACAGTAATCAAGTGATATTCTGAAGATATAGTCTGTGTGCATTAAGCTGCTTATTTTTAATGCTTGATAGATTGCTTTATACAGTGTTATTTCAGCTTTCTTTTATAAATATTGCATTAACTTCATTTTCTCTGCACCAGTTGAGCATTTTTTGTTTTCAAGGGTTTGGTGTAAAGGAGTTTGGACACTTGAGAGCTTCAAGGTCGCTCAGTTTCAAACCTGGTTACCAGGTGGCTGCTTTCAGGCAACAGCTTCAGATGAGGAAAAATTCAGCTGGACACATATGAACATGTGGAAAAAAAAACAGGCTTTTTTTTTTGTATTTAGAAACCTGATGCAAAAAAACCCAGAAGGTGAAGATAGCAACATGATTAATCCCAGGAACATCAATGTTGTTTATAGCCTTTAGTCATAGATGCACCCAGTATCACAGTAGTTACTATTGCAATGAGAAATTTCTCTCAAATAATTCCTGGAAAAACCACTGAAAGTGCAGAAAGGAGAAGCAGTACTTCTCACAAAAGAGGGAAATCATAGAAGGTGCGACTCAAAATGCATCGTTGTAATTTTGTTTGTTTCTGCAGGCACTGTTTTTTATCAAACTTCATCAAATGCAGCAGTGGTGTTGGGTAATTAAGTACAACAGTTTACCTGGTGGTGGCATCAATGTTGCCTGTGTTTGGGGGCCAGGAGCTCTCACTGGAGACCGTGGTAGGCAGTGGGTGTGTTTCCATCAGGACTTTTGTCCCTTGGGTGCACAGTGGCAGGTTGTTGCCTGCCAGATGGCTTCCCATGGGGAGGTCAGGCACCACTTTGCACCCATCCAAGTTTGGGCTTCTCTTTCTCTTGCTGCAGCCCCATCAGGTGTCCTTTGGCTCCTGACCAGTCTTTCCCTCCTGATTTTTTTTCCTGCTCATGTGTGTGTTCTCTCTCTCTCTGACCTGCCAGCCGCTGGGCCAGCCGCAGCACCACCACACAGCGGAGGAAGGACCGCCTGCGGCAGCACTCGGAGCACATCGGCTTGGACAACGATTTGAGGGAGGTAGGTGGCATCATCTGCGGGCAGCACAAGCTGTGATCCAGGAGGTGGAGGTTTGGACAAACAATGTGCTTATTGCTTAGGGCAGTTTTGTGCCTACTGTGATATTTGTTCGGGTCTCTGTAGCCATTTAGATGCCGCTTTGCTTGTCACAGATGCTTGTGTATGTTGCACAACTTCAAAGTACGCGACATAAATAAAGTTATTTTATTATTTAGGAACAAGAACAGCCCCATCGTCATCAGAAAAAGATGGCTTATTTGCTGGTTTAGACCCTGGTCGTGTTGCTGCACGCAGGCAGCAGAGCAATGGTGCCTGCCTGAGTGCAGCAGCTGAGCTCTGGCCAGGGTGGAGGTCTCTGGAAAAGTCAAGTCCTTGAATAAATGTCAGTGCTGTAGAAGCGAATGAGGCAGGGTTCTTCCCTTTTTTTAAAAGGAATTTTTTTTTCTTTCTCTTACGTAGATTCCTGATGTAAGTAAGCCTATTTGAAAGGTTTAAGACTTTGGGGCCTTTTTATGCCTAAGGCTTGGAAACTCCCAAGCATCTTATAAATGTCAGTCACATTACATGCATTTCTTTCCCATCTTTTCAGTTCCTTGTCCTTTGTTAAATATTTTCTGCCACATTTTTCCGTTGATGTCCATGTGCTTCTTTTGTATGTCACTAGCAAAAATAAAGCACTCATGCTGTTTTGTGGTAAATCTTGCTGAATAATGTTGGCCAGTGTTGGGGTTTGCCCTCTGAAAGAACCTGAGCAGATGAGTGGACTCTTCAACCTTAGCTTCAAATGATGTTTCAGTGGAAACACAGCAAAACAGCACTTTTACGTATTTGTTGCTATTTTTGCTAACGTGGCTTTGCAAGTGTATTTTAAACAGTGCCTCGTGTGTGTATCTCAGCAGAGCCTTTTCAATACTTTGTCATGTATTTACTTTTTTCTTTTTTTTTTTTTTTTGGCTGTGGATCATATGCATGCTTCTTTTGCTTTGTCTCCTCTTTCTTTCTGGCGGTTCTGCCATTGGGGCATCTGCCTCCTCTTAGCCATCGGAGGAGCTTTTGCTTCGTCAGAACTCAATGGCCTTCTGGGAGTGGGATCAGGGACCACCCCCTCCTGCACGGCCTCCTAAAAAATCCTTCTCTGAATGCTGCCTGGTATGTTTTAGTTTTTCTTGTTGAAAGCTGCTTTTGAGATGTTGCTAGCATGAGGAACCTTTGTCTTCACAGCGCCTCAAACCTCTCCCTTTCTTGTAGAGTAGGAGCACTTCCCTGTAGCGCATGGAAGAGTGTGGTTATAATCAGAAAAGTAGCTGGAAAGGAGCTTCCACTCCAGTTCCCTGGCAAACATCATGGCTCCAAGGCTGAAAGACAAGAATTTGTCTCACTTTCTTTTTTTCCCCCTATGTTGCTCAGCTCGTGTCAAATCCAAAAATCATCACTTTCTGACTGCTGAATCATTGCATCCCAATGTGGAAGAAGGTGGTGGTGTGTGGATGTTGATGAACAGGCAAAGTGCAATCAACTGAATCTCTCAGCCCACCCTTGTTCTTCTCGTGAACTTACAAGAGCTAATAATATTCTTTTTTAATTTTAGTGTAATAACAAGATATACAATGAAAAAAAATAAGGCTATCTCTGTTTTGTACTCTTCAGACTATAACCACACTTTGCATTTTATTTATCCCTTTACATTTAAAAAGAAATAATAGATTTCCTAGTTATATATTCCCTTTATTACATTTTTCACTTGTTTTGCTGTTAATTTTTGCACTGGGTTAGATGGAAGTCACTTGTGAGATTGCTTGATGGACAACACACTTTCATCATCTGTGGCTTTTTTTTTTTTTTTTTGTTCCCACCTATAGTTTTTCAACTATTTTAAAATCCTTGCAGTGTTGGTGAAACTGTAATCACTAAACTGAGCACTTCTGTTGAATGCAGCTTTTCATGGCAGAACCCTACATTCTCGTCTGACCTCTTGGGGTGACATTAAGTGGTTCTTATCCAAATTTTGTGTTTAAAAAATCCAGTTGTGTCAGAAAAAAAAGTACTGTCATTAAAAAAAAAAAAAAAGGTGAGCTATATCAATTAACTTCAATATGTTTGGATTTTGCTTTTGCTTTTCCTGATCTAGTGGAAGGTGTCCATGCCCTGGCAGAAAGGTTGGAACTACATGATCTGTAAGGTCTTTTCCAACCCAAACCATTCTGTGATTCTATGATATAAATTTTCTGCCCAGAGAGAAAGTTCCAAGGGTTCAGCAGCCATAGTGACCTCTCAGTTCCGCAGAAAACCCAGCCAGCAGCAGCACTAAATCCCTGGGGAGATGTGATGCAGCCCTCTCTGGGAAAGAGTGATCATTGCCACATACTATCCCCCGAAGAGGCATCATTAACTGGATGAAAACACCCTATGGAAACAGAGAATTCCCACACCAGGCTCTGAGCACTGGGTTTCAAGATTTTATTTGGCATCATTCAATTATCTTACTCTTTTTTAACAAAAAATTTATGAATATGCTTGAACAACTGGCCAGCTTCTCAGCCCTGCTCAGCCCTCTCACTGATTTTGGAGTCAGAGGTCATTTGTTGATTTTTTTTTTTTTTTTATGTGTGTGAATTTTTTGGCTTAACAAAATGAAAGCCAAACTGAAAAATACCCCATCCCTGAAGACAAGGCAGTGGAACAGGAAAGTTTAAAATTCTTTTACTATAGCTTGGATCTTTCTTTCAAGAGTATGCTGATTTTTTTTTTTGTCAATACTTCACAATTACCACCCCATATAAAAACATGAATGATCCTTACTGTCAGTTTTGTTTAAAATGAGCTTCACTTGTAATTGAGAAGCTAACTGAGAATAAAGACAAGTCTCATTTCTCCCACAGAAACTATCTAGATGAATAGTAACAGATGAAATGGTTCTCCTTCACTAAGTGTATTTCTGCTTCTTGTAATTTAATTTCAGGGGATTTATTTTTTTTTCTATTCATGTATAGTTTGGTCACAAATTAGACAAATTTTTTAATTTTTTTTTTAAGTGAGACTCAGCAGTGGAAAGAAACTGTACTGGGTGTTTTGACTTGATTGCTGAAGGAAGGTATTGCACTTCATGCACTTGCTGTGCCTAACTTCATGCTGGTGGCTAACAGCACAGTTCACTAGCTAACATTGACTGATTCTGTACCACACAGGAAAACATCTTGCTTTTTCTGTTGTCTAAAAGGATCACTCCACTCCTCCAGCCTGACACCTAAACATCAGACAAATCAGGATTTTGTTCCTAGATTAACACTAGCTCGTTCCTTTCCACCAGCATTTGCTTGTCTAGGATTAGGATGCGGAGAGTCCCTCTGATTTATAATATCTGAAATTATTCTCTTTATTTTTAGAAATACATGCAGGAGGCAAGGAGTTTAGGAAAAAATTTAAGGCAGCCCAAACTCTCAGACCTCTCTCCAGCTGTGATTGCACAAACCAACTGGAAGTTTGTGGAAGGGTTACTGAAGGAATGTCGCATGAAGGTAGGTTGTCCCCTGTGTGCTCCTTCCCCTTGATTACACTGAGCCTAAATAGCCTCTGCAGATGGTGATCTAATTCACAGCTGGAATGGCATTAGTCTGTTGGAATACCAGACTATCCACCAGTGTGGATATCCCTTTAGTGTAACATTTACGTATTAGTGTATCAATTTAGTGTGACATTTTTCAACAGCTGGAAAAGAAAGGAATGTGTCCTCGCTCTTCTATTTATGGAGTTTAAGGTGATGGAAAGAGTAAAGAGGACAGGAAGGAGAATCAGCATGATCAGACATCTCCTGGAGGATTTCCTTTAATTGTTCATATTTACGTGTAGCCTAAACAGAACGGGCTCAAGACCCTCAGTCAGAAGGGAGGAATTCAACATGTGTGACTTGTGCACCCTGTTCATGCAGAGCAAATGAAGAATAGCCGTTTCTAACATTAAAGGAGCTTTTATGAAAGTATAACTTGTGTCTGTTGCAGTTGGTGTTATACTGCATTACCTGAGAGTTAAACTTTAAAGGCTGTAACAAGAAGAAAACCAGAAAGTCAGTCAGACTGGAAATGTATCTAGTGCTGTACTGTTTTACTCTCTACTCTGCTTGGTAATAGATCAACAGTGTAGGAATAGGACAATAGATAAAGGGTATAGAAATAGGACAGCTGGAACAGGCTTCCCAGGGAAGTGGTCACAGCAGCAGTTCAAAAAGAGTTCAAAAAGAGTTCAAGAAATGTTTGGACAGTGCTCTCAGGCACATGGTGTGATTCTTGGGGCTGTCCTGTGTAGGGTCAGGAGTTGGGCTTTGATGATCCTCGTGGGTTCCTTCCAACTCAGGATATTCTGTGATTTGAAGTAATCATGCAAGCATTTTTTAATACAATTATTCGTGTTAATTTACAAACCCTGTAAAGATATTTAAACTTTCTCTGGTCAGACTATTAGCAATGGTTTCTGTATTAAGCATGTTTAAGTGAACTCATCTATAAATTCTGTCCCTTGCTGGATAATATTTTTTAGAAACCTTTGGGGATTTTTTTTTTTTTAATTTACAGACTAAACGCATGTTGGTAGAGAAAATGGGCCATGAAGCAGTTGAGCTAGGACATGGAGAAGCCAATATAACAGGTCTGGAGGAAAATACATTGATTGCTAGTCTCTGTGATCTGCTAGAAAGGATCTGGAGCCATGGTCTGCAGGTCAAGCAGGTTAGTAGCGGGAAACTTGGGACTTTGTGTTTGCACTACTCTAGCAAACACTGAATGCCACTGCTACCTTTTAAGCTGCTACTCAGTGGTGTCATTCCAACATAAAGTGGGAGGTATCTTTGGGCTCAGAGTCCCTGGTTCATATCTTGCCAAGGCTGAGGAATTTGGGGATTTTGGAGGGAGAAGGTTGGTTTTGTTTCTTGGGGTTTTTTTCTATTTGAGAGGTGCCTCTGGAAACTGCAGTGATGTTGTCAAGTGTGTGTTTGGTTTCTTCTCTTTCAACCTTCACAAGGGAAACACAGAGGGAGTACAAAGAAACAAGGTGGGTGGTGGTACTAATAGCTCAGTGAGATGGTTCTCTCCTTTTCCTAAGGTTTCATGATCCAAGAGAGAAGGATTGATTGTCATTACTGAATATTTTACCCATTTACATGCCATTCCGTTATTTTGCCGTGTATATTGACCTCTTTTCTTTTACCTGAATTTTTTTAAAGCTGCATACTACTTATTCCATTTTCAGGGGAAATCTGCTCTGTGGTCCCATTTGCTTCAGTACCAAGAGAGAGAAGAGAAGCAGGAGCACAGTGCAGAGTCACCAGGTGAGTACTTGGCAATTGGCTCCATGAAGGGTCCATCACGGTGAATGACCTTGGACGTGGGAGGAACAGTGCAACCACATGAAACCCATGCGGGATTTTTGGTGTATTTCTTTGCTAATATCACACTTACAAATTGAGACTTTTCATCATCACTGTGAGGATGTCTTGATGTCTGAACTAAACAGATGGAAATCATTGGAGGCAAAGGAACATAGTTACTGTCCTTGTCTGGAAAATCACTTGGTGTATGTTCACTGCCTTCATTTCCTTTTAATCAGCATTGAGTGAGGTGTGAGAAGCAGTGCTTCCACAACAGATGATTTCTGTAGAAGCTGAAAGTGTGGAAGTGGGGGTAAGACAGCTGACATTTTTCTTTCAGTGAGCATAATCTATCTCTCAGGTCCCAATGTGAATAACTCCATATTCACTAAATCTTTATACTGATGGATGGTACAGTTCAGAAACTATGTAATTAATCTCTGTACATCAGTCTAGATGCTCAGTTTAAGCTTTGGCTTGGCCCTTAACAGTCACTAAGTTACTTCTGTGCTGTGAGAGAGATTGGTTTTCTGATGACCTGGAGATCTCCCTGCCCAGTGGCTGGGGTATTGTAGTGAAAGTCTCTGAGCTTTAGTGGGTCATCTTCCAAGGACTCTCCAATCCAAATCCTGCTGATGGGAACTTGTATGATCAGTCCTCAGTGATGGAAGAACTAGTCTCTCTCCTGAAAAGACTTTTTAATAAGCTTCAATGAGTAATGCACTAAACAATCTGGCTGGTGGGCACATCTTCCTGAGAGCAAAATGTGTCACCAAAAAGCAGTTTGATCAGAATAGCAGAGCACAAAATGCGTGGCATTCTTAGCATTGAATATGTTACTGTAGCTTAATTTTATCGAGTTCTTCTCAGTTGTACAGATTTATGTTAATGTATTTCACATACAAGAAAGGAAACTGAATCTCTGAGTTCTGTGCTGGATTAAGGAAGGAATAGGTAATGTATTCATCATTTTTCATTTTGTCTGCTTTTCTGTTTCCAGGATAGAGTTAATGATAAAGCACAGAAACACTGCAGTTACCAGCCACTTATGATTGTTTTCAGCTGCATGTGAAACAAATGCATTGCAGACTATTACTGTAGTGCTGTGTTAACTTCATGTGTTTTCTCCATTATAGTTGCTCTTGGAACAGAAAGGCGAAAGTCCGATACAGGAATTACTCTGCCTACATTGAGGGTTTCCCTGATACAAGATATGAGGTACTCAATTTTGTTCCTAAAGCACTGATTGTGGTTTTAATTGTGTAGCATAAGGTAAAGATTTGCACTGGCTTTGGATCTACAAAGGCTGAGGAGAATTAAACCTTCTCTTCAGCCCAAATTCAAATCTATGACATGTTGCCCTTCTATTTTGGAAAACCTTTTTTGTGTGTTCACTTGATCTATTTTATCTAAAAGGCAGTGAAAGCCACACACGTTTTACTGGGATTTTTGTTTTCCTTGAGTGGGATTCTTCCAGCAGTAAAGCCAGCTTCTACAAATGACAGCAGATATGTTGAATTCCTTGGTTCTTTGTTTCTTTTTGTTCGTCTCAAATTACTGACTGAGCAAGTACAGTTGATAGACAGAGCAAAGGGACATAAAAACTTTCTCACAGTGCTTGAGCAATGTTCTTTCTTCTCAGCTAGCATTTTGTGACAAATAGTAATAAATGGACAAATTTAGAAATGTATTCAAATTTAGAATTGGGCTGAGTTTAAAGCTAGGATGTGAAGTTAGGGCAGGTGCTCTGCAGGAGACCACAGCCTGGCTATGGAGACCTATTCAAGGAATGTTGGTTTGGAACCATAAGGATTAGAGAGTATGAAGAGGTAGAGGCTGGTATGACAGCACCAGGCAAAAGTTCTTCAGGCAACTTCTTGATCAAGCCACTGGCAGGTCAGGCTACTTTTTTGACACTTGTTTTGCCAGGGTTAAAGATTGCAGTGGGCTGAATGTGCCATGAAGGGAGAGGAGGAGTAACACAGTAATGCTCATCTGTAAAGAGCTGCTAACAATTGCTGGTAATTTAATGTGTGAGACAACATGAATACTGCTTGTAATCCCATGTCCTCCTTCCACATACAAACATGGCAAAAATAAGATTAATTGTAGTAAGCTCACAAAACCGTGGTTAGAGCAATGTGATTTTTACTATGTGTATTGATACAGATATATTTTCTGACGTGAGATCACACAGATTAGTCAGACTTTTCTGACAGAAAATTACTGTACTTCCCACCTGCAGTGTGTGATGTTTTTGTTTGATGCTACATAGTGTGAGTCTTGTGCTCTGATTCTGAAGAATATGACATGTCACATAAGGCCAAACAACACTCAAAAGCAGGAGAGGCAATATATACAGTGTAATTAGGAGTATGGTGCCAAGAGGTCATTTTGAACATGTGTCTGTCATTTTAGCATCCCTCTCATGGGATGTGGCAGCTATCTACTTAATTCAGTCCTGCAAGGCTGACAGGCATGTAGAGGGTCAGTCTGAGGAAAGGATGAAGGAGGATCTGGAGCGGAAACTCACGTGCTGGGAGGGGATTGCTGACAGAGGAGGCTGTGTGTGCTCACTGCTGCGTGCTGGGGTTCTGTCTTCCACGTACTTCCACTGGAGTAGTGAAAGCCTGGCACAGATCTGGGCTCTCTTGCTTAGATCACAAAATTCCTTTCTGCTTCTCTGTGGAGGAAAAAGTACAGAAGCAGAACATTACCTTTTGTAATGTCTTGGGTATTCGTGATTGTGCACAAACATGTCTGGTCATGGAAAAATGCTGGGCAGATGGTGAGTTGAATTTGTCATCTGTAATCTCATGGCATACTTTCTCCTGCTTGGAGGGAATGCCACTTAATATTTGTTTGCCCACACAGATTCAGGCTGAAGTTAGAAGGATGGGTAATTGTTAAATTGCTGGGGTTGCGGTGCTAACTGAACTAATGGCTAGAGGATTAAGCATTGCCTTAAGCATGGCTTGTTTTTTGATGGCTCATGCAAGGTTATGTAAACAACTTAAAAGGCAGGGCTGAGTCACAGTCATGCTCTGCGTGTGCCATGAGCCTGTGCTACAGGTAAAGTGGTGTGTCCTCTACCTCCCCTGCAAAGCCAGGCATCTTAGATGTGGTAAGGAAGATGCTCAGGGTGTTTATTTTGGCTTTGTGCATGGAGTCTTGGCACAGGCATGTTTGGGGGTATGCCCTTCAGCTTCTCCCCTGGTGAGGATCTGCAGCATCTCTTCCACCCCTCTTCTAGCTCCCCATCAGACTCCTGCTGCAACCTGCTTCCAGCATGGCCTCAGCCCTCAGGCACATTGCTGCATGTCCAACCCAACCAGTCAACACCAAGGCAACTCCCCAAAACCCTTGGTCCAGCTGGGTTCAGGTTTCTGATCCTTTCCCTTCGGGCATGTTCTTCCTTGCTATCAGCTTGCTTTCATGCCCGTGTTGTGCCTCCCCTCCTGCAGGGAACTTAAAAGTGGAGGATGTGAGCTGGGAACTGGGCCCACAGCAGTGATGCCTGATCTGCTGTGGTCAAAAAAAAGGCTTAGCCAAGACCTGCTGCCTACCTGGGATAAGTTAGCCTGGCTCGTTCCTGGTGGTGCTGGAATGGGGAGTGTGCACACCATCCTCAGGAGCATGGCAGCACTGAGCAGCTGTAACCTTTTCTGTCAGCACAGCTGTTTGCAGAGGGTATGTCCTGCCATACCCCAGGCTTGCATTTGACAGGGTAAATAGATTTTTCATTATTACTAATGGAATTAAAAGCAAGTCCCAACCAAGGGACTTGCATTGAAATGGCTGCTCAGTGCTCTGACAAGAAGGGTTTGCTGTGCAGTGTTGAGCACACAGTGCTTATGCTTAGGTCACTGATAAAAATAGAGCTGTTCTGACTCTCACAGCTGAGAGTGAAATAAATTTGGGTTCCTGAATGCTCTGTTCTGTTACACTCTGCATTTGCTAACACCAAGACTGATTACTGGATGTTTTTAATGTCTCTGGCAAGCTGCATGGTTGCAGATCCTTTTTTTTCCCCAAATGCAGAATTAATGCTAATCTAGTCTGAGCCAGAAACAGGTAATGAAGAGGCACAGAGCTTGCATGGAATAAGGTTGAGTCCATCTGTACTTGAATCTTCTCACAGTGAAATAACATATTCTGCTCAATGTTTCAGATTAGATGTAATTCAAGCCAAGCACTCTGGGGAAGGGGAGGGAGGGAGATGATAGTCTGTGCTTTGATCTTCCCATCTCAAAAGACTTGAAATGTCTAAGAAGAGTATCTCAACATGATGTAGTTGAGTGTAATATGCATCCAGTTTCTCAAGGACTCCGGATCACGTGTCCAGCTGTCTGGGTTGGAAGGTCTAACACTGGCTGCCACATCCTAAGCCAGGGACTTCCAGTGCCAGGAGCAAGGCTCTGGGCAGCAATTCAGATGGTAGGCATCACTGCTGACAAAGGGAGGCTGCTGAGCTCGATTATAAAGGGCAAGGACGTGTCCGAGTGTAATGTGCCCTCCTGTGTTTGTTTTACAGCTCACCAAGAATTAGAATTTAGCTGGTCCACCAGAAAACTATCCATGTTAAGTAACAGAGGGAAGTTTCCTTTAAAAAATTAGGCTTTTTTTTTCTTTAAGAGTCTTTAAGTAACCTAGGTTTTGCCACTGGCAAATCACTCCTATTGATGTGAATACAGCACTGAGCCACGTGATACAGACACCTGAGCTTGGATTGTGAAGGTAGAGCTGTGTTTGGAGAATCGGGGCAGCCTGACAGAGAGCAGTGCAGCTGGACTGTGTCTGGTATCCACTTCATTTGTGCAGAGTGAACTTGTATTTCTGGACAGCACTAAGTTGTTTTTGCAAATTTGCCCTAAAGGTCCTGGGCCTGTCGCGTTAGAGGCTCTATAAACAAGAGAGTACTTTTCTCAAATAATGCAAGATCTAAATATAACGTAAAGCACACGCTTGGGTGTAACAGATGGGGGAAAGCAAGAGACAGTGAGACTGTAGTAGTCAATGTAAAAAGCATCAGTCACAGCATGACTTTGTTGGATTTCCTTTGGAGTAAATATTGCCTAGCACTCAGCAGTGCGTGGAGGGCTGTCAAGGAAGATGCAGGAGTTGGACGGGAAATCGCAGCAGAGATCAGTTCAGACTTCAGCTGACGGCACTTGGAGCCTGCCACAGAGATTTGCAGGGCTGAATCACCTGTGCACTTAACATGCAAACTGCATGAAAATGAAGAAATTGCAGCCTTTTCGTTCTCCTGCTGGAAACTGTTACTCATTTTTCTTGTTGTTTATTTAACCAAATGGGGGGCTTTTGGAAGCAGCTCGGCCTTTCCATGGCCGCTCTCTTCCTCTTCTAAAACTCCCTGTGCTCTGAAACTGGAGTTTTCTGGCATTCTCCAATCTGAAATGTGGAAAGTTTAAAAAGAAAAAAAATAATTAAAAAGAAAAGCAAAACCACAGAGGAAAGCCCCTGTGGAACAGTTCTGCTTTCCTACAGATGAGGCATGTGGAAGGCTGTTCAAATCATCACTTACACAAGGGCCTCTTATATCTCTGAAAATGTGATTCTGCTTGCGGCTTCCTGTTGCTGTTTTTGCCCCAGCAGTCCTCCTTTTCTTAGATTTCCCATTGCTGCTGCCCTCAAGGGGTTTGTAAGAGCCTTCAAAGTAGACTGTGGTTTGGAGGAACTCCCAGGATACATGTTTGTCGTCTGTCCTCCCAGATGCACCCTTTTGATTTAGCAGCTTGAGGGGGCAACTGTGATATAACTGGGTCTCACGAGGTGGCTGCTGTGTTAGCAGTGTCCATGAGAGCATCTACTTCCAGCAGTGTAGGGATGAGCAGATTTACCCCTCCTTACCTTGTCCAAGCAAACACAGAGCATCTGGTTTGGGCTGTAGTGCATTGGGAAAAGCTGCCCCATGTCCTCATGCTAGTCTAGGGCTGCCAGGGATTTCAGTGCCACAGTGAGGGGTTCTGGGGGGTTCCTACTGGGGGTCTCTGTAGAATTGATGTCAGAAGACATCTTCCAGTTCATCTGCAGCATCACGCAAGATGTTACCATTTGTAGAATTTTTATGATTCATCTATTTATTTTCTTTCCCACACATTTTCAGGCATGTTCAGAACATGAGTGAGATAAAGACTGATGTGGGGCGAGCCCGAGCCTGGATAAGGCTTTCTCTGGAGAAGAAGCTTTTATCTCAGCACCTGAAGCAGCTGCTTTCCAACCAGGCACTTGCAAAGTAAGCTGGCTCCTTTTCTTAGTGCTTCACTTTCATGTCTGCCTTAGCGATGTCTCAAGGTGCTGCTGCTTATGGCACAGCTACACACCCTGTGGTTTCCAGCTAGAAGTGATTGAAGGGCAGAGGGTAGCTGGGGAAGAAGGTACTGCCCACCCAGCAGCGAAGAAGTCTGCTCATCTGCATGGAAAACGCATCACAATTTTCAGGAAGGAGGGATTAGGTCATGGTCAGATCAGTGCATTGATCCAAGCCCCATCACAGCCCTACACTCACTGTGCCTTGTGCAAAAGAAGCAGCTGGGAAAGGAATGCCCCATCTCACAGCAGCCCTGCCTTAGGCTGACTCAAGCCAACCACAGGTCTCTGTCCTGACTGCCCATGAGCTGGGTCAGAGGCCAGACCTCCAAGCCTGCTCTCCCAGCTTTCCCTCCTTTTGCAAGCACAGGTACTTAAGGATCGCCTGTGTAGATGTCACCTGACTTCAATTTCTCAAAACAATGCATTTAGTAAAAAAAACCCAAACCTTAGGAAAAGAAAACATCCTACCTGTTGCAGGTAATTCTGGCTCTGTTGTGAGTTACATGCATGATTTAAGTCAAAAGCTACCAAATACTCTGCTAGTGGGAAGAAAGAGGAGTACCTGGAGGCAGTTGGGAGTTCAACTCTTGGGAGTTCAACTAAAGGCATGATGGCAGACATGTCTTTTCCTGAAGTTGCATCTCCATCTACCTACCTCAGCAGTTCTTCAGGAGTCTGTTCCCTTCAGACTACAGGCCTTCTTAGAAGCTCTGTGCTGTCTCAGAGCAGGGCCAGGTTAATTCCTGGTGTGCCTTTGCACTGCTTAGGGCAGTTGGTGGTGTACACTTGGGTCCCTGAACTGAGACAGTGGTGGGAGGACCCCAGCTGCTGCTTGGTGCCTTCAGCTTAGTTTTCTCCGTCACAGTATGGAGGAGAAGATTAGACAAAACCATTCCACAGTGGGGAGGTATGGGGAAGAAATGGGATTGCTGATTTATGTTGATCCAGGTCTGCTGCTGTGAGTAGTGTTGGTTCACATGTGTGCCCTGCAGCAAACCCAAAACTGAGATGAACTCTGTCGCCTTGCTGTGGGAGTGTGGAGCTGAGAGTGGTCTGTAACACAAATGTGTAGTGCACTCTCCGGGTTTCTAGCAGCTTGTGTTGGTGGGGAATCATACCTGCGATTAAGATCCACTCTTCCTTTGATATTTCTGAGATTCAAACACCTTTTAAGACACGTGGTGCTTTTTTTCAACAACAGCAACAAAAAGATGCAATGTCTTTGTTTCTACCAGGAAACTTTACAAGCGTTACGCTTTCCTGCGCTGCGAGGAAGAACGGGAACAGTTTCTGTATCACCTGCTCTCGCTCAACGCTGTGGATTACTTCTGCTTCACGAGCGTCTTCACCACAATCAGTGAGTTGGAGAATCAGGGTTTTTTCCCCCTGAATGAAAACTAGTTACTGTCACAGTTTGTAAGAGACGGTGTTGCTGGTGCCTGAGTAGCTGAGCCCTTATCTGGAAACCTTGGTTGTTGCTGCGGGGCTCACGGGTGCTGGGTGTTGCTCTGAGGAATCATCTGGAGGGGCAAGGTTGTATGGGAGTGCTCTGGATAAGAGCACTGCACAAAGGAGAGTAATCAGCAGAGTGCTGCTCTCTTTATAGTTTCTTTCATCTTCCCTTCCAGATAAGTCCTCTGCATCTTAATGCTTCTTTCTGGTCTTTCATTAAGCGTGCGCCCTAACAGCCTGCTCTCCTCAGACTGAGAAAGAGATGGAAGATTGGAGGGTGAAGTACAAGGGACTTTGTGCTCCACTGTATATTTTAAATCTTTTTGTCTCTCCTTAAATGCCAGGAAGATTCCCTCTCTCATCCTCTCTTTTGAGGAGGAGAGCAGAGATTGGATTGGTATCTGAAAAAGAATCTTTTGTCGCTCCAACACCGGTCAATGTGGAAAGGATCCCATGAGATGACCTAATTATTTGGATTCACCTGGATAGTTCTTAGTCTTCATTTCCCTACCTGTTCAGAGTGGAGTGAAGCAAGTTTTACGTGGCTGTCAAAGCAGGAACTCATTCTACTTTTTCTCCTGTTAAAGCAAGAAATCCCCTTAGAACTAACACAGCGCAAAGAGATTTATTCATCCTTGATTACCTTATTTCTGCGGGGCATCCGGCTTGACAGCTCTTCCCTGCAGCACAAGTGCTTGGAATTTGAGAGTATTTTTTTGAGTGCAGTATCATTGGATGGCACACAAAAGTTAAAATGGTTGGCTTAGCCTCCCCAGTCGAAAAGGCAGCTTGTGAAACATAAGGAGAGGGAGAATCTTGCATTGCTAGAGGTGCAGTATCAGGAGTCAAATCCAAATTGAGGTGGGTGGCAGTCCTTGTCCTAAGCATTTATAGGTGGTACAGATTTAAAAGCAAAAGAATAAGAATAATAAATGGGGGGATGTCCACAGATACACATCATACTTGAGACTTTGGCCATGCCAACATTTCTTGCTGCAGCGTTTCAGTACTTGAAGGGGGCCTGTAAGAAAGATGGGGACGAACATTTTATAATTTATCATTAGTCTGGAGAAGAGGCTCAGGGGAGGCCTTATCACTCTCTACAACTACCTGAAAGGAGGTTGTAGCCAGGTGGGGGTTGGTCTCTTCTCCCAGGCAACCAGCAGTAAGACAAGAGGGCATGGTCTCAAGCTCTGCCAGGGGAGGTTTACGTTGGATATTAGGAAGAAATTTTTTACAGAGAGAGGAATCAGACATTGGACTGGGCTGCCCAGGGAAGTGGTAGATTCTCTGTCCCTGGAGGTTTTTAAGATGAGACTGGATGTAGCACTTAGTGCTGTAATCTAGTAACCACGGTGGTAGTGGGTCAAGGGTTGGACTTGATCTCAGAGGTCCTTTCCAACCTAACTGGTTCTGTGATTTATCTGTTGCAATAGGACAAGGGGTAATGGTTTTAAGCTAAAGGAGGGTCAGTTTAGATTAGCTATAAGAAAGAAGTTATTTACCTTGAGGGTGTGAAACCTTGGCACAGGTTGCCCAGAGAAGTTGCAGATGCCCCGTCCCTGGAAACATTCAAGATCACGTTGGACAGGGCTCTGAGCAACCTGATCTATCTGACGATATCCCTGCTCACTGCAGAGGGGTTGGACTAAATGGCCTCTAAAGGTGCCTTCCTAACCAGACTGTTCAATGATTCTAGCATTCCTTTCCCTCGTATCCTGCCGTGTACCCCCTCCTCCTCCCCGGATCCTGCCGCGGGTGGGTTCGTCCCTCCCCTGGGCAGGCTCCGGAGCGGTCCCTGCGCTGCCCCGACTCTGCGGGTTCTGCCGCGGGGCTGCAGCACCACCGTGCGGCACCGCCGCCCCCTCTGAGCGCAGGGGAGGAGGGGTTCTCCTTGCTTGTTTGCTGAGACGGGGGACAAGAACTTACCTTCGAGGGGAAGGTGTGCTTTGCTCCAGAAATCGCGTTTATTATAAGAGGGAATAAAAAAAAATCAAAACTAACGTACATTCCTCCCCCTTCCCTCCCTTGTTCTCAGTGATCCCTTACAGGTCAGTGATAATTCCCATCAAAAAACTGAGCAATGCAATAACCACATCAAACCCGTGGATATGTGTGTCAGGAGAACTAGGAGATACTGGTGTAATGCAGATTCCTAAAAATCACCTAGAAATGACATTTGAGGTGAGTACATGCTCTTTACATTCTACTTTTCGATTTGAAACATGCTTCCAAATAAACATTAATTTGATCAGGGGCTACTAAGAGCAGAGCATTTCGGATTCTGTCCCAGTCTTAAAGGTACATTCAAATATATACAAGAAAATAGTGCTGCCTGCCCCTCCTGTGTGAGATGAAGGTTTCCTATGAGCACATACCACTTTTAACCACAGGCTTCACAGCCGTCCCTGTCCCAGCCCAGGACTCCTCACCTAGCCAGTCTGTTTCCACATCTCGTTCCCTTCCATGCCTCCTTGCCTATTTTTCCCTTTCATCCCTCATCTCCAGCTCCTCATCTGCCTTCCAAGTTTCTTTTCCCTTCTTTCAGTCCATCTTTCCACTTATCACCACCCAGGTCCCTTTCTGCATCTGGCCAGTTCCAGATTTCTTCTCCTGCTGCAGCTCCTTGTCCAGCATTACTGCATCCCTTCCAGCCAGTCTAACCCCTGAGCTCTTCAACACCCCAGCCTCAGGTGCTGCCCCCTGGAAAACCGAAGAGGTGCCATCCCCACCAGGTTCTCTTCTCTGAGCTTGCTGGAGTTTCATTTCCCGGTGTTCCCCTCTGCTTTCCTGCCCATCAATTACAGGTTGGCTCAGTGCCACACCACAGCAGCTGCTAACAGGAATCGCAGGGAAAGCCCCATCAAGCTGCTGCAGCTCCCTCCAGGCTGTACCATATCCATTAAGGAGTGATTTTGTAGGAAAATCTGCTGCTAAAATTAAGGTTGCATCCACTGAGCATATGCAGGCTGACCTTCAGCAACAATAGCAAAACAAGCCTATTGCCAAATATAGGTAGATTTGACACAGGAAGGATATTTTTGTGATAAATGCCTGATTCTCATTCAGGTACTACTATTTTGCAGAAAAGATCTCCAGGCTTCTGACAAGAAAAATGGCATATTTCTAAGGACCATATTAATGCTGTTCTGGATTATTCCTTTTTCTGAAACTTTCCTAAAATATCAACTTGAGTAGCCACCCACTATGGAAAATGTCATCCCAAGCTGCTTGTTTGGCAGTATTAGAAGCACTGAAAACCAAGGTCTTGCAAGGGAAGTGTTTAGGTGACGTTAACAGATGTTGCTGCCGGCCCCACCTACGGTTACATAGAGCACTGGAATTCACAGCCCCTTGTTTTCCTTGTTCTGCGACTTTATGATGCTAAGTCTCATGTTAGTGATTTTTGTTTGGCCCAAAATAAGCATATCAATCTCTGAAAATAATAAAGGATCTAGGGACTGCTTCATAGTGTAGAATGAGTCAGCTGAAGGTCAGTATGCTCTAAATGCATTTTTGAAAAGCTGTGTCTATTGAAGATCTATTTCTTCTACAAAGGCACACCTTTTTGTCATCTTAGCTCAGAAATTTGTAATTAATACTTCTCAGAAATATTGAGTGAGTGCTCACAACAAAGAATATAATCTCTTCACAAGCTTTTAATAGTTTTATTTCTTTGCTCCTGTCTTAAAATAATTATGCTGTTTTTCAAAATGGTCTGCATGTTTGGTTGAAAATACTTGCTCTATAAATCAAAGGAAACTGAATAAAGGCATGCATTTGAGACCATATGTGTGCATGTGGTGGGGGTGTGTGTTGTCTGTTGTTTTTTAAATTAAGTAAAAACTGTTACTCATTTCAGTGCCAGAACTTAGGGAAGCTGACGACCGTTCAGATTGGCCATGACAACTCAGGGCTGCTGGCCAAGTGGCTGGTTGATTGTGTCATGGTCAGGAATGAAATAACAGGACACACGTACAAGTAAGCAACAAGTTTTAATTTTCTTTGTCTGAAATTCTTATGTGTTGCATTTAAAGAAATCAAGAAGGCATTCACCTCCTCCTTAGTTGGTGGAACACTGTGGGCTGATTTGGGCTCCCGATAGGGTTAGGTTGGTCTCCCCCACCCCCAGTTCTCTCATTTCAGAAGGCCTAGTTGAAGTCAGATAATCTGATAAATATTAAATGAGAGTTGAATGTAGGGTTTTCTTTGCATCTTTCTGAGACAGGACAGACAGTATAGATACTTTTGAAGTGATTCATATGTTTGTGTCTAATAATTAAATCTCTCAAAGTAGTGTGGTAATATTGTGTACAAATTAACTCTTTAAACCCCAAGAGCTGGAATCAGAGTTCATGGCAAATCTTTGTTTTCTTTTTCTTTTAAGAAACTCTGATTTCAAGAAAATAAAAGGTTTTGATGGTTTCTTAATCTTCTGTTGAGCACATACCTGTGTCGAAAAAATCTCCTAACTCATCATTGGTTTTGCAAAACATCTGGCTAAGCAGGTTTAATTCTATTAAGTGTGAACTTGGAAAACTAGAAGGCAGAGAGGTGAGCTCCAGAGCTCAAAGTTGGTCACAGTGTACAGGGGAAAGTAGGAGAAAATGGGGTGCAGGGACTGGGAGTGTGGATGCATGGATTTCATTAGGACTGTGTATGTAGTCAAAGAGTATAGCAATAAAATGTGAGGTGAGTTTTGATTGTAAGGAGATGTCACAGCTTTATCTGGGTGGGAGCTCTCTGTGGGGATTTAGTTGTTAATCATCACAATGTTTTTAAAGGCTGAGTATCAGTTGTGGTTGCGAGTGAAAAATAATTTGCCAGAAAACAAGATGTGGACTGTGAAATATGTGTATAACCTGAGCTTTGCATATTTCGTTTCCTAAGGATGATCAGTTGTGGTGCAGGGAATGCTGCCTGCAGGATTCTGGTCTGAGAAGTTTCAGGGTACCGAGTACTCCCTTCCTGTTATCAGTGTTTTTTTGGATGCTAGCTGTCCCTCTAGCTTTGAGTTCAAGCTGCACTATGTGTGTGTCTGACGTGTGCTTGTCCGTGTGTGTGGCAGGTTTCCCTGTGGGCGGTGGCTGGGAAAAGGCGTTGACGATGGCAGTTTGGAACGGATACTCATTGGAGAGCTGGTGTCCTCCACGTCTGATGAAGAGCTGGGAAAGCAGTGCCGGACCCCACCCCAGCAGAAATCTCCTACTGTGGCTCGGAGACTGAGCATCACTTCCCTCACAGGGAGGAACACCAGTAAGTCCTTTCCTTTCTCCCCAGGGCCCTGGAGAAGGGCCCAGCAACTGCTGAGATTTAAAATCTCCTGTGAACAGGAGAGGTCGTCCTGAAGCAAGGCTTGGTGCGGAGGAACAGCTGCAAGCCGATGACTTTTTCCTGCCCCAGTTTGTGTTTGCTCTGTGACGCACACGTTGCCTCTTTCAGTGTCCCCATTTGACAGTTGAGGGATAATAATCTCTTTCTTTGGAGCATGGAGATGTGAGGTGAGGGAGGAGGAGGGAGCAGAATTTGTGGTAGCTGATGCTGCTCAGCTTCCCAGCTCACTTTGCAGTCAGTGGGAAGTTCTCTCTGAAGGGCAGTTCAGAGCTTGATGTGGATGCTGTGAACCGCCTTCTGGAGGAGCATATCTCCAGGGGGACTTTAGGGGACATCAGCTTCACATCCCTAAAATTAACTTCTATGAGTAACTGCACCTGGCTATAACAGGACATGGGACTGTAAAGGTCATGCAAGGCTTTGTCTGCTGAAGCATAGTGTAGATCCTGCTCATACACCTGTCCAGCTCCTGTAAAACTAGAGGACATGACTGCTGAAATGTCAAGCAAGGAAAGATTAGCATCCAAAAGTAATGCAGCATTTAAAAACCACCACTTCAGTAAGTATGCTCTCCATCATTTCACAGAGCCTAATGCGGGACAGATCCAAGAGGGAATTGGGGAAGCCGTGAACAATATTGTGAAACACTTTCACAAGCCAGAGAAAGAGGTAATTCCTTCTTTTCATTATTTGCCTGCATATTTTTATAAACAGAAATGGAGCTGAAGTACCAGTAGATGTAATACCTTTAGATTTGAAGTCTCTAGCATGCAAACAAGGCAAGTTGTATTTACCAGCTCTCCCTTTCCCACAGAGAGGGAGCCTTACCATTCTCTTGTGTGGAGAAAACGGTCTGGTTTCAGCACTGGAGCAGGTCTTCCACCATGGATTCAAATCAGCTCGCATTTTTCATAAGAACGTCTTCATCTGGGATTTCATAGGTAAGCTGCTAGGTGATTTGGAGGCAGAAGGGAAAGAAAGATTAGGGCAAAATGACTACTCACACACACAGACCTCAGATTCTCATCATCTGTGATGCTATTTCTCCTGCCAAGCTCCAGGTTGGTTAAAGTCAGTAAGAAACCAGATGGAAGATGAGAAGTATTAAACCCTGTGTAAGGGCAGAGTGTGAGCATGTGCAGAAATTTAAGAGTACTTCAGATTCTTGTCATTTATTTGTAGATGAATGTTCAAACAGCTGCTTTTATACCCAGGAAGAAGATAGGCTGGAGGTCGGGGTAGAGTAGCAATTGATGTTCAGAGGAAATCTGGAAAAGGGCAGAGAATGAAAGGTTTAGATTTCTGGTTGCTCTTGAGAACTCTCCTAATCCCTGTACTGGCCTTCTGGTGATGCTTAACCCGTAGGCCTGTGTTGCAGTAATTTAAGATGTACTTACTCCTTTGAAACGGGCTCACAGGCTGAGCTATACCTAGCCTGAGGTTCAGTGCTTACGCAGAAAAAGTGAAAAATCAAAGCTGATGGTATCACTTACAGTGAAACCCTTGATAGGTGCTCTGGAGCAGCTCCTTGATGTTACCTGACTGTGTTAGACACCAGCCAGTCTGACCACTGGTGTGTCATTGCAGAGGTGGAGATGACCACCAACCCGTGGTCTTCAGGGCGAGGAATCCATATATAAACTGTGCAAGAGCTCTCAGCTCTCAGCTGTTCTTTTAAGGACTCCCTTGTGTAATCCTGTGTCATAATGAAGTACTTCTGCTCACCAAGTTCTGGTTTTCTCCCTTCCACAGAGAAAGCTGTGGCTTATTTTGAAACCAGTGATCAGATTGGAGACAATGAGGAGGCCCTTTTGCTTCAGAGATCTTCGTGCAAAACCTTCTGTCATTACGTGAATGCCATCAATACAGCTCCAAGGAACATTGGAAAGGATGGCAAATTCCAAATCCTGGTTTGCCTGGGGACAAGGTACCTGACTGCTCTACATTATGTGTGTCCTCTTGCATTACACTAGAATATTTTTGCACCAATGTTACTACCTTTAGTTTTCCATTTTAAGACATGCCTATTTTAGGCAGCTTTAATACTATGTGAAAAATTGGAGCAAAGAAGCAATAATGATACATGGCTAGTGTCTAAACTGCTAAAAATGTTTTGAGCTTTTTTATAACTGTTAGCTTGACAGTCATATGTATGAAGTCTGCCTTGAAATGCTGTTTTTGATGAAGTACTGATTTGGAGAATGCAGAGTTCCTTTTCAGGAGCTGGTGAATTTCTAAATCCTCATTGAATTGTCTGTGAAAATGGGTTGTCTGTTATAATTTTGACAAAACTATTCTAGATGAACCTTTCTTTCCTGATAGGGTGATTTCTGTCTTGCAGTTGGGAGGTGGGGGTAGTTGCATTTTGGAGGATGGAAGTTGGTATGTCTAGAAATAGGTACCATTTTTGTCTTGTCTGTCTGGATACTTGGAAAGCCAGTTGGAAAACAGCCTGTTGGGTTTTGTCTGAGTTTTACTTTCCCTGTTCCTGATCTGAAGATGTTGCTGAATTCTTACAAATGTGCGGTTTTGCTGATACCTTTCGATTTTCATTTCTGCAGTATGTACTATTTTACTAACAAAATCAAGAGTTGTTTGCACATAAATGTTTCCTGTGTAATTACAACACGCGTCACTCACGAAGAGGGACTGCGTGTTTTGGGTTGTGTTCTTGGAGAAGAATTTCAGTTCGAGATCAGCTGCACTTGGTGCTAAAATATTTCCTTTCATCCCCTTCTCAGGGACCACTTGCTCTCCCAGTGGATCCCGTTACTGGCAGAGTGCCCGCCCATTACAAGGATGTATGAGGAGAATGCTCTCCTACGGGACCGCATGACTGTCAACTCCCTTATCCGAGTGCTACAGACGTTGCAAGATTTCAACATCATCCTAGAAGGATCACTCATCAAAGGAGTGGATGTTTAGCATGGCTTTGCTGAGAACTTCATTATTCCTTTCCCAAGCAAGCAAACCACAGTTGGAGACCTGTCAGGACTTGAACACGATGGTAGTGCACCACTGTAAGGCAGAGCTGCCGGTTGAAGCGGAATTGGGAAGCCCGGTTTGTGCCGATGGGGACTGTCCTCTGAAGCTGCAGAAAGCTGAGATGCAGTATTGTAGTTTATTTGAAACAGAAATTTAGTACAAAAATAGAGTATTTTCATGTGTTTAGATGTGTGTAAATATGCTATCTTCTTTAAGAAATTATATTACTCTAAGAAATTTTTCTTAGACTGAATGTTCTTGTTCTGACTATGAGTAGGTTAAACCCGGGGGAAGGACTTGGGGGAGGGAAGGACCAAGGTGGGAAGGGATGCCGCTACTTGCTTGCAAGGAAGAAGCCAATCAGTGTGTAAATACAGCGCAAACTCAGCAGGGCTTTTTTCAGGTATTGCAAATTAATACAGCAAATATCCTTATGTAGCCATTGTGATTGTGTCACTCTTGGAAATGTTGTAAGCATATGCTGGTTTACCCTACTGTACATGGTCTCTCTTAGTTTTTTTTTTTGTTTGAAGGCTCACCTTTCTATGCATGGAAGCTGTGAGCTGTCACCTTTTTTTTTTTCTGTAAGTTCTTTTGTGTCACTTCTGTTGATCTCCAGAAGGGGAAACACGTGTTGGAATGCTTAAACACTGGAGAGGAGGACTGCTGTCCGCCTCAGAACCTGAGAGTATGAGACACCTGTTCAAGCAGTGCTGCTGCAGCCTGAGATGGGGAGTGATGGCTTCCTTGACTCACTCAGTGTGTCCCTTCTCTGTCTGCACATTCTGATGATTCTTCCTCACCCTCGGCCAGTCTGTGTTGTGGATGACCTTTTTTTTTTCTTTCTCCCCACATTGAGGAATTTGGTTTATACTAAATTCTTGCTGTACTTGAGAAGAACCATTGCTGTAGAGCCACAAACACCGATGTTGCTGTGCTTCTGAACTCTATCAGCTGGCTTTGAAATGCTGACAGAATATAAGTCTTCCTTTATCCTGCAGAATGAGTGTTCCTAGGGGAGTACAAGATCTTTGATTACCTTTTTTTTTTTAAAATTTAAATTATCCAGCTACAAAAAGAAAAGGATTTAAGTAAAAGGAGGAAAAAAATTAATCTCACTTTGGTATTTTGAGGCTTTTCTCCTACACTTTTTCCAGTTAATGTGCTATGGAGCATATATATAGATACAGCTCTTGATGAGGAACTGGGAACAACTGAAATCCTGTATGCTACAAATTTAACAAGAGATTATATAAAAATTATCTTGTGAATGCCATGCAGCAAGTACAGGGTGTATTTTCCATTCTTCTGGATGGGAGTTGGAAGGATCTGAGGACATAGTTAGCTTCACCTGGTTTTAGGTTTTGGAGGTTAGTTTGAATATAGGTGTTTGTTTCCATTTGTTTATTTCCTATGATCTTGGGCATTTTGTCAGTGGATTTCTTGGGAAAGACAGTCTCACTGTCAGCTGTGGCTTGGGAAAGGCCCCTGACTGGCACTGTATGTGTGTTGCCTTGCATTGGGCTCTCACGTGGCATTAGAAAGGACTTGGGAATGGTGGACAGTAGCAGGTCTTGGCATGGTGTGCATGTTATGGAAAGAGGGATGAGAGATAAGGAAAAGGAAAGAGGATGAGAACTAGGGTTTGCTTTCTCACCTACCTTTTGTCAAGCTTCTCTACTTTCCTGTGGTCCTCCTGCTGTCCAGTTCTTAAAACAGCGCTCACTTTAGTGTCAAAGCTTCACGTCATATTCCCAGACAGAAGAAAATTCTTCCTGTGACTTTGTTTCATTGAAAGGGAGAGTTTTACGTTACAGCAGTTTTAGGGTTTTTTTTATTTCTAAGAAAGTAAAATAACACTGTCAAGGAGTCTTCGACTTTAATGAGGGTTCCAGGATTTCATAACCGTTCTTTCCTCCTGGGCTTGTGCTTCCTTAAACTAAGTTCATCCCAAGTACTGTAGGCAGCACTGCCATGTCACTGCTGTGGGTGTGAGTAACTAACATAAAGTCTGTGAATGGTGTCATGAGTTAGTGGCCAGAACCCATGGCCATGTGACATCTCTCTTACGTTTCCAGAAATGTGAAATTTGGGGTGTTAAGGTTTTCTGTGTGACCAGGCAAGTCTGCTTAAAGTCAGCAGATGATGCACAACAAACCTTCAGCAGCAATTGAAAATGCATCCCTAGTACTTAACTCCATCAATGAGTTACACATTTAGCACCAGAAACCATGTGGCAGCATTATTTGGTAATGACTGCTTAGGATGTTTTGATTTCTATTACAGTTCAGGCCTTTTATGTCTAATGACTGCTATACAGGATTTTTTCACGCCCAACCCAGTCTAAGTGACTTTCATTTTACTGAAATAACCACCTCTTTAGTCCTTAGATTTCTTCACATCATCATCTTCATTTACTAGCTGGATGCTTCCCAAAGTATACTGCTGCATACTTCTCCAAAGGCTATATATGACTTAAGCAGTCATAACATTCATCTGACATGACAAGGGTTAAGCACAAGCAGGATAAAGTAGAAATGTGGGCACCTCTAAAGGTCATTCATCTAAATGAATAATCCACACAAAGAGAAAAAGGCAATAACTACATGAAGTCTTTCTTAAGTTAGAAGAAGTCAAAAGCTGAGAATTTTAAAAATTCAAATCAGGGCCTTTCCCCATTTCAAACTACATTAAGAAACCCTTGAGCACTTAACACAACTTCACGTCAGGTTTTTCAGCAAGTCTTGACTTGTTTGGTTTTGTCAGGTTTCACATCATATTAATAATAATACAATAAAAATTATGTATGTCTCATATTTCTTTGTAGGCAATAAACTACCCTAAGATATGTTGAAAGGGGCACAGCTGAGTGCCTCAGATTCCTAGAAGACTAGTTCTTTGACAACCTTGGGAGTACAGTTCTTCATAATGAATTCATATTCTACCATGTATGATTAATTTTTTTAGTGGACTATTTTTGTTAATTGGAAACTGTGAGGTTTTTTTTTCTGTAAAGTTTACAGAAATTCTACCCATGGTGAGAAACCCATTGGGATTCTTCTAAGCTAACACAGTTTTTACTTCAGTGTTAAAGCACCTTCTTTGGTTGAGAAAGGGAATCTTGGAAAAGACCAAAGCTCTCTGGTATCTGCTTTTTTTACAAAAAAAAAAAAAAAAAAATTCCTATCCAATGCCCGTCTGCAGATGTCTGAGTTTGCATAGTCCTGTTATACTAACACCCAGCATGGTAGCTTGAGGGAGTCAGAGAATCAAATGCCTCACTCTGTACAAAATATGTATTTATAATTCTCTGAAAGAAATGAAATTGTACTGTTTAGTGAAAAATCTGCTCATGTTTATTCCAAGTTGGTTTGTGTAATTAGGTATCATTGTTCAAAAATGTGGTTTTTAGGATAGTTGCGCAGCAGCATATTTGAGAAAATTCCTTCTTTCAATCAAATGAAGGTGCGCATCTTAAGGGGAAATATTGTGTGTTACACTTGAAATGTACAGATGTGCCCTGTATAGCTTAAAACGATCCTTAAATGTCTCCATTAAGTATATTTTGTCTTTACATTACTACTAACTGAAATAAGAACTGGATTATTTTCAAGACAACATCAGTAAAAGCATTGTTATATCAAGCACTTTAACATACATACCACAAACAGACATGGGTTTTTCAGGTTTTGAAGTACATTGAAATACAGCTTTTCATGCTATGTCCTTTACAAATAAAACTGTGAGAATAATGGTTGGTGTCACTTTCTCCTTGCAGAGGAAACAAGAGATTTGGGCCTCAAGCAGAAGAGCTGATCTGAACCTGGAGGGCACGTTTCATAGAAGCAATTAGTGCAACAAAATGATTCAGCTGATAGTGAGTCCTGGTAGTGGGAACTTGCTGGAGGAAAGTGGGGGAGAGGGAAGTCTGAGGGCCTGCTCTCAAAACCTGTCCTTCTGCCTCCCCTGACACAAAGGGGAGGCAGAGACTGTGCTGAGCCTGAGCAGCTCCTAGGTGGAAAGCACGGCTGATAAAAGGGAAGAAATGGGATCCCAGTGAAGCCTAGTTCTTACCAGGGTGGCATTTGCCAGGCACCCTGATTTGTTTTGCCCTCAGTATTTGGAAGAGTGGGGAGACAGAGAGTAGGATCCTGTTGCCAGCAAAGTGGGGAGCAAAAGTGTTGGAAGCAAAATGGGAACTGTAGCCAAGGGTCTCTTTCCTCTCTCTTGATGTGAGCTGCTCTGATAATTTGAAATGTTGGAATGAAACTTGTGCCCTCCAGTGTGTCAGCTTGTTGTATAAGAAGAAAGGTTGATGGACAAGAGAGAGATGGATGCCTGCAACAAAAAGATAGTGAAATGCCCTGCTTCTCCAAGTTGGGCTGGATTTTCAGACATTTCCTCCATGTCCCTCCCAGCTCTTGATCTGGTGGAATTTGTGAAAATAAAATTTTTGAAAACTTGAAATGCAGACCCCTGCATGTATGTGTGCATGGTGTGTGTGAGGGGGGTCATGCCTGTTCACTCGTGTTAATTCTCGGTTTTGAAAAGGCAGAGAATCTCAGGAGGGGACTGAAAGTCTCAGAACTTAGGACCATATATGTGGAAATACTGAAATATATTGTTTGATTATGCTGATGTTTATCAACAGCGTTGCAGCAAAATTCCAGGATCCCATAAATGTGAATAAAATCCATAGGGCTTCTTCTTGTCAAATGTCAATGGGAGGAGTGGCCGTACTTAAAACTAGACCTGCTTACTGCATGTGTTGGGCTTATGTATGTAAGTTAGAGACAGTGAGACCTTAAAGGCAGCAAGTACTTGAAGTATGGCAGGACTAAGCTTGTCCAGATGAGGAAGTGCAAATAACTTTCCTCTCCACTGCACTGCCTTTGATGAAGTCTGGAAACACTGCAATGTTTTCTGCAAAGGGTGAATAGGAGAAAACCGAGAAAATGGTAGGAGATGAAAGAGCTCACCAACCTTTTTTTCCTTTCCAGCATTTCAGGTAAGCTTGTTTATAAAAAAACTATGCTCAAGTTAAGAGTGAAGCTGCTTTCCTGGCTGTGACCCCATCAGCTCAGAGGCTGAGGTTCCTGTCATTGCGGTCAAGGAGCATTTCATTGCTGACATTCCTGTCTTTTCTCCTGCTATTCCATCAGATATGTATCACTGTAAGCCGGTTTGATCTCAGCAGAGGATGTGCAGGGAATGGGAATGTTTCTGTACGGGTCTGCTGTCTGGTGGCTGGTTATGGTAAACTATCTGCCAAAGCACTACGGAGCTGATTTGCCAGTGGGAAGCTGTAGTTCTGTGGGAAAGCTTGACACTTTAATGGGCCTGTCTGTATTCCCTGCAGACCTCATAGGGCATCTCAGAGCCTCTGAAAGAACTTCTCTCAGAATGTGACCAGACAAATTATTTTCTCCTTGAACCAAGCCATCTTTGTCTTGGGGGGAGCAGGGAAGAAGCCACAGGGGGAAACACAGACAAAGCCCCCCTGATCCTTACCCACAGCATATTTTTCAAAAGACATGGCTGTAAAGGACCTCATTGCTATGTCATCTACTGACAACCTTGTTATCATTCAATAATGAGTTCAGTGGGATCTATAAATGTAAAACAGTTGTGGCTTCTCTCAGAGAGGCTCAGGTGTTCATACCAGTTACTCTGAGTGATACAGTAATATACGGACCTCTTGGTTTTATATGACCTCTTGCCTGAATTTACTGACTTGTAGACGTGGCCAAAGCAGCAGTTACAGTGGGTGAATTGTGGAGTGGTCTGTTCACCCTGTTTCGGGTGTTCAACCGCTGTGTAGGGTGAAGTGCTAAACAAGTGAAGATGGTGGATGGACAACTGAGTTTTATTTGTAAAGGGCATTTGTCAGGACTGTGCAGCAGATGTAATCTCCAAGAATAACAAATGCTTATCACAGGGCAAGAGGCAGGCACGGAGAATGCAAGAGATGTCCCAGTCCTCACACAGCGCATTCGGTGATGGATTTTCTCCTGGTCCCACAGCCAGCTGATACTAAAGCCTAAACTAAAAAAAAAAAAAAAATTAAGCTCAATAGCAGCCAGATGTTGGGGTTAGTGCTCTGCAATCCTTGCATTCTCCTGCTTTCAGTGAGAGGTTTTCACAAAGGCTGGTGTTAGCCTAAGGAAGCCATTTTCCTTGCTCTGCCTCTGCAGCCAGTGGGAAAAGATGGGCTCCTTCAGTAGGCCTTGCTAGGAGAAACCTCATTTGGCTGCTTTTAATTATGCCTAGAGAAGTCCAACAGAGGCAGCTTGTCCCTGGAGGCTAAGCTAGCATTAATCTTTATGAATATTACCCCCAGCACTGTCCTCCCATACTGAGTTCATTCTTTCAAAGGCATCCAAGTGATACATCGGCATGTTCTTTAGACATTAAAAAAATGAAGAGTTTACAAGCATGAAAAGTTAAAGTGAGGAACTCAGGTAGTTGGTTTTTTTTATAATACACTGATAATTTAGATATCAAGACAAAGTCCTTATTTGTCTTACAGAGACACAGATGAGAGACCAGAAAACGTGGCTTCAATTTTTAGTTCTTCCACCAAGAACTTTAAGCAATTTGCTTACAGCCTGTCTTGCAGTTAGGGAGTGCTGGGACTTCACTGGAGCCAGTCTCTGCCTCACCAAGGTAGGTTGTTCAGCCTTGGAGTCAGCAACTGCTCATTCTGCATCCACTGGTGTGTGACTGAGAGCTGCTTTTCAGCGGTGCTGTGACAGAAGTGGCCTGAGGTTTCACCTGTGGTTACATCCAGTTTAAGGGCATTGGTAAAACCAATTTTGTTGATGGTGTCAAGCAGTAGAGTTAGAGAGTTTTGTAATCATTAGGAGAAAAGAACAGGTTTTCTTCCTACTTAGCTACAATACAGTAATTACAGTTACACATCTGCAATGTGATTAAGCAGTGAAGAAATGCATGTAAATACTTGCTTGTGTGAAGATGGCAGGCAATTCCCTACCAAAAGGGAAGAAGAGGAAACAGATACTTTGCAAAAGCAACTTGCCTGGCTTTTCATCTTGAGCCTATTGCTCTTCTAGGAGGTACAGACATTCATTAACATCAAGTAAATTGTGTCCCTTCTCTGCCCCACAATCTGTCCCTGGTCATTGTAAGCCCAAGTAGGTCATTAGCCATCCCAGAAAATGCATGGAAGAAGACATATGAAGTGCTCACCACAGATCTTCAGTAGTAGTCAGAAATTGTCAGTACAACCAAGAATCATCTTTGTGATGGTGGTGTTTGATTGTGGTTTTGGGGTTATTTTTAAAGGCATGAATTTAATTTCAAATTAACTGGGAAGTCAGACCAGAGACTATGCTTCTGTACTTGAGGTAGCTGTGAACTCTTCCATGAAGTGTCCTTAGCCTGTTTCTTCTGCTCAGTGCTCTCACCTGAAGGAACTTTACCTGCTTGGACACATGCAGCTTTGGAATTGTCCTTACCCCATGTGATAAATAGGATGTGTTCTAAATTGGACCACGAATGTGAACCCACCAGCTTGGAATTAGTGTGGCTACTGGCTTGCCTGGGATCTAAACTTCTCTCAGATGGTTTTGTGGTTCCTGACTGTTTAAATAGTATGAAGCTGGCTGAAAGTGGGTGTAGTGCACAGGACATTCTCCCCCAGCCCATAAAATTACTTTCAGAAAAACTGCATTCAGGGAGCATAAGTGGAAACATCACTCCATGGCTCTGCCCAGCTTTCATGTTCTTAAAGCTGTGGAAAAGGTTTCCATTCAGGGTAACAGGAACACAGGAGAATTAGGAAAAACTTGCAGACCAGAGAAGCTATTTAATTCATCCTCAGCATGGACTCTGTTAGAAGAGAATTTCAGATGTCAGCAGGAATTTGTGCTAGACAGGGGTAGTGTGGGTGTCTGTGTTCAGTGAGAAATAGGATAGCTGCTCTGGGCTTAGCCATTTGTGTTTAACTGGCACAATGCTAAAAAGTGAGGAATGAACTAGCTGATCTTCAATTCAAATGTGTGTCCTGGGAAGTGCAAATACAAGTTGATCCACCGTGGCTTGCTGAAGTCAGTGAAAGTTCCTAAAACTGATCAGTTTAGACAGGCATTCATGAAAACTATAGTCTGCAAAACCTATTAGTTTGTGCACAGAAGAGAAGCAACTCTCTTATGGGAAAACAATAAAGTGACTGCTATTGCTACTTTCAACATACAGCGTTTATTAAGACAGTCCCAGTCTTATATGTAAGAGTTTGCTTCTTGGTGATCTCAGCATTTTAAGTACAAATACTTATCTCTGCAAAGGGCCAGGCTTGTGCTAATGAAGATATTCAAAAGCCTTGTGTTCATCTCTTGGTTGAGATAGCCTGGAAGAGAGAAGTGGCAGTACACAGGGGCTGACAAGCAGAAGACTGACGGCGCTGACTGTGTAGAGTTGTGAACGGCATGGCTTGTCTTATCACAAAGTGCAGGATGTTCTGGACAGATCCCTTCCAGCCCAGTATCACAGATTACATTTGTGGGCAAATCTGAGACCCTGTTTGCCACAGTAGAGCAGGAACCAGCCGTAGAAGACAACAGTACAGGGATATCCCTCTTCTCCTCTCCACAGCTGCTCCAGGCTCAAGTTATCAGAAGCATTTTGCAGCTAGATGCACACATCCATTTTACACTCACACTCGGCCTGTAGCCGAATTAAGTTTTCCTTTGCAAACAGATTTAACTTCCAATGTCAATGGTACCAGCTCCTGCAAGTGTGCAAAGTGTTGAGAAGTTTCCCTGCAAAATATTATGCAGGGTTAACTACAAGTTTTTCCAAGCACTGCAAGCTTAATTCCTTGTCTAGTTCTTTTGCCATCCAATCTGGCCACGTTCCTGGTGATGCCCTAAGCGGAGTCCTGAGCTGGACCTAAGCAAGGTCCCTTCTCAGAGAGTTTCCTCTTATGCCCCTCTCTCCCCTGGACCATGTTTCTTCAGGGTTCATAAGCAGGGGGATTCTGAGTGACTTTGGCGCTGAGAGTAAGGTTTAGGAAGGGAGGAAGGAAGCAGCAGCAAGATGGGGGAGGAAGGAGTCTGTAGTTCATTGAAAAGGTTCTTACCAGGCAGTGTTTCCATGCAAGCAATCTCCCTGACTTCTCCCACCAAAGCATTGCTTAGGGAGAGGATGACAGGAGGACCTGTATTCCCTTTGCTCCTCCCAAATGTAAAGGAGACTTTCCACCTCTGGCTTAGGCAATTAATCAAGTAACGAAAAACTATCGAGGGCTCCAGGCACAATACTCACTGTAACATCTCAATCGATTTCCCCTTCCCCCTCTTTCAAAAAATACTTGCCTGCAAGGGCCTGTACTATTTTTTCCTGTGTTGGCACAGGAACCCTGGGTAAGGAGCTGGTAGATGATGGTAGCAGCTCTGTTTGTGTCTGTATAATAACTCATGACTCTCTTACTCAGCTAATTAAAACCAAAAGCCCTCTAGCTACCCTGAAAAATGTAAATAACATTTATTAAAACATTGTTCTGTGGTATAAGCAGCACCCAAGTTACAGTAAGGCTGTTATGAAACAGGATTTTGCTTGCAAAGAAGTGGATGGCTGCAAATCAAGTGTACACCAGGCTTTCTTCATGAAAGCATTAAGCTAGGGACAAGCAGAAGTGTGTACAATTAAAAATGTATGAAAAGCACAAAGACAAACAGCTGGCAGGGGCCAAAGCTGTCTGAACACCTTTGTATTGTGCTTTGCCCATCTCTGGAGTTACCACAGATACACATGGTGTGATATATGCAGGGAAACAAGATTTTTTCAAGGGCATTCTGTTCTTAGCACAGGCAGCAAGGAAGTAGGAAGACAAAACATTAAACACATTAAAGGAGGTGAAAAAAAGTTTTGATGAGACAGGAGAATGTTCTTGAATCTCTGGCTAAATGTGCAGTGCATGTTCAGTAGCAGATCTACTGTAATGTAATAGAAAGGCACGAAATGTGAATGTGAAGCCAGGAACAAAGTTTGGTCCAATATGAGGACACACAGCTCCTGTGTATTCACATTTATATCAAAACCCAGGTGTGTTTTGTACAAGCATAAAATGAACCCTTGGTGCAAAAGCAAGTGAATGAAACTCCTTGGTTGTTCTTTGCACCTGATAAAGATGTTTCAGATCAGGCCTGATGTAAATCTCCTGTTGTGACAATGCCAGACTAGTTTGAAAGGATTTGATCCAACTTCTGAGCATTCTAATCTGAGTCTTTCAAACCTTTAAAAGATAAATAAGTGAAGAACTCTGGGATTACAAGAGCACGTAAAGCCTTGTGAACATTCTAGCCCTGCTGAGCTGAACAGCATTAGCAATCCTAAACCCCTGTTTCTTAAAAGGAAATTGTGGAGACGTTTAGAGAAGTGCTTCTGCTTTTATGCAGAAACAAAACCACAGCTGAGATCAATAGGGTTGCCAGCCCTGAGGCAGCTTGTGTGGCAGCATGGATGAGGCCAGGGCTGGTGGAGAGCTGAGGTTCACAGGCAGCCAGCCAATATTCTTCCCCAAAGTTTTTAAAGTGAGAAAGGCAAGGGACAAGGAAACAATGCCAGGAGAGTGGGCAAAACACCGGTGCTCGCTCCCTGCTGCTGTGCTGGAGCACGAATCAGAGACCTGGGGGAAGGCAGGGGCAGCTGGAGGAAGAGCAGCAGCGTGGCAGAGACCACACCAGCATGTCAGCCGTGGTGGTGGCCCTTGTGAGGAGGAGAAAGTAGGAGAAAGCTGGAGGGAGGATGTACCTTTGTGCTTTTTTTTTTTCCTAATAGCTGAGCAGGGGAACAACATGTAAGCGAAACCCTTGAAATGCAAAGATAAAACCAGACTTAAAAGTCTGCCAAGAGAACAGGTGACTAAGCAGGAATCTGGTGGCTTTTGGCTCAATAACATAGTCCAGATCTGTTCTCTTCTGAAAGGCCTATGTCAAAATCCTTCAGTAGAGACAGTTTATTGTTTGTTTTGTGTTTTTTTAAGCTGGACACGATGCAGTTTACTTTCCCAGGACAGGAGACTCCACTCTGCTTCAGATACCATGTGTGGCTCTTTTGATGACTGTGTGGAATGGATGCTGTCACTTGATGACTATTTTGGAAGATGTTTTATTGTAAGATCATTTTGTGCTATATGTACTTTGCAGTTGGTTATAGCTGAGTACTCTTTCTAATTTGCTGTGACTCATGTTATTATGGTCATTATTGGTGCTACCTGAGAGAGAAACATGAATTTTCTAGCAAGGGGTTTTTGTCTGACCTTAGGGAAGTTGGGTACTCCCATTTCCTATTTATGGAGAGGGAAACAACAGGACCATATCTAGAATATAGGTGAGTTTTAGAAGCCCTCAGTGCCAAAAGACAAGTAGCAGTGAAGGGAATATGTCATGTTTCTTCAAGAGGTTTATAAATGTTTTCAAGCAGCTATCACCTCACCACATCAGACTAACCACTTAGTAGAGTTTCCACCTTGATGGTAACAGGTCTCACTCCAGCATCTCAGCCTAAATTTCTGTGAGGAATGTGGTTAAGATGCCATAGCCAGACACTCTCAGTGGTTTTGCCAGGACTGTATGTGAATTTCTCACAGGCAGATGACGCGTTTTACTCCTGTCTACCTACCATGGCAGCCTTGGTGAATGGAAAATTAATAACTGCTACCACGAGAGTTGCCTGGAAAGGGTCCTGTATTGTTTAGAGTATGACTTGCCTGAAGCATGTCTGCATGTACCTGTTGGAGGGAAGTCTGAGTCTTTCTCTGTGCATTTAAAGCACTAAAAATGTGTGGAGCAGGAAGCAGTGATGACAGCACATTATAGAAACCTAGCAGGGAGGCATGCTGTTGCAGAGCAGAAGCTGGCCAGCATGAGGATGCACCAAAATATTTGGAAGGCAAAAAATTATGGAGCCATTGCTGCACCCTGCTGTCCCCCAGAAGCCAGGATGGGTGTAAGAGCCAGCACAGGAGCATCACAGCTTTGGGACAAGGAGTGTTGAGAGCCCAAGATCATGAACATGGGAGGGGACTGTCATGGCACAGAGATCACAAACCAAGGCAGCATTTACCAGACCTAAAGAGCCTGTTCTTATGTACAGGGAGATCCATGCAGAAGGCTTGAAGGAAAGTGGACTATGGCACTGACCTGTTTCAGAGTCAGTCCCCGTGGAGCTGAGTCCTTGTCATGCTGTGCCTCCACAAGGTTCATACCTGTCTAGGGATGGAGAAAAAGGTGTCACTGGTTTGAGGCAGACTCTTGAGCTTATCCATTGGTATCTGTCCCCCAGGCCTCCCAGCACACCCTCAAAATGTTGTTTCCATGCTCCAGTCAGCATCTACATGCTGACTCAGTGTAAGGGCATGCTGGGAGCCCATTTACCACAGCTTATAAAAGAGGTTTTAAAGGGCTGCTGCTGCCTTAAAGAATGGCACAAACGAACCCCCCCCTGTTTTGCAGGCCTCCTATGAATGGCTACTTATTCTAATTTATAGCAGGATGTGTTTTATAAGAGGGTAAACTTGGCCCGACTATTTAAGTGAGAAGCATTTGAATACATACACACACACACATACAAAACTGGGAAAGACCTGGGCCTTCACAGCTCACATACATCTGCTTGATGGGCACCACCATCCTTGCTCCTGAGGGTTTGAGCTGAGCCACTCCTCCTGCCTTCTTTGTGTGGCTAAGTGTGTTGGGTCTCTCTGTTCTGAAAGAGCTTAAGGATCTAGAAGTAGAAGGAAAGCCAGGCTGGTCAGACCTGCAGTCTGGGTCTGTCTGGGGCCATGGCTGGTACTAGATGGCACAGGGAAAAGTGCCTGAAACCTTGAACTGTTTTGCTCACCCTCCAGCAATTGGCCCGAGCAGGAGGGATTTAGCCCTTGTTCAGATTTTTTCTTTTTTATTACATGGCAAGGATGAGATGTTCATGATTCCCCAATTGACTCTGAGTACAAGTACTGAGCCCTGGCATTTGCAGAGCAAAAAAGGATCAGCACAAGAGGCGCCTTGGAGAGCCATCCAGTTTTCTGACTTCCCTCCTACAGATAACACAAATCAACCAGTAAATATTGCTCTTGCTTTTGAAACCTTATGTTAGGACTGGTTCAGCCACTGCTGAGGGGAGTCATCCTGACAAGAAGAGTTAGTCAGTTCAGCTGTGGATAGAGATTTGTTTTGACAGCATGCTGAAAATAGCATCTCAGAAACCACACTGCTAGCTGGTTTTAGGAAAGCCAGTTTTTGAAGTGTTTCTGGCCAGCTTGTTACTCTGTAAATAGTAATCACTTGTTTTGCTGTTTTTCAAAAAATGCCCATGCTTTAAGGACAATACCATCCTAGGGCACCTCCTCACAGCCTGGTCATCCCTGCAGGATGCTCTGGTTTGGTTTCCCCAGGAGCCCAACCTGGGGATTGCTCAAGGAGCCACCTGCTCACCTGCCATGCTGTGAGGAGACTGGGCTCCCTGAACTTCCCATGTGCTTCAGGGCACTGCTGCCTGGCTGAGCCCCCAGCCTGCTCAGGTAAGCTCAGTCCCAGGTGGAGTATCTTCCCTCCCACAGCTCCCAGTCAGCCATAACCCCTCACAGCTAAACCCAGTTACATCCCAGTGCCTGAAAAAGAGAAAACCCCAACTGTGGCTCTAACCAAAGAAGCTAAAAGGTATGTGGTATAGAAGTCCTAAACTTTCCTGATTCAAAAGCTGCCCTTTGCTTTCTTAGAGGCTTCATATGTTTTCCCTGGAGATGGAAATAAGTTGCAAAATACCTTCTCTGGCACTGCAGGGCAGTACCCTTTTGCATCCCTTCTTTTCCATACCCACATGGCGCTGGTTCTGGTGTCCTTGGTGGTCTCTTCATCAAGGGGTCAGTGAGGGCAGAGGAGCTTTCCCTCTGGCCCTGAGATGTCTATCAGATCACTCTGTGCCTGTGTAGCTCATGCTGCACACTGGCTCTGTGGCTCAGGCTCTGCCACTTCTGCCCTGCAGGCAGCATCTGGGTCCCTTGACTTCTCTGCATGCTGTAATTTGCAGTATGAACAAGCAGTCAGACCTGAGGGAAGACACTAAGGTCAGATATGTGCCCTGGTTTGGGTTTATTTAAGTCTCTTTCATCACCCTGTAGAGTTAATTCCTGACTATGAACATCCATTATGGGACCCAACTTGCTTTTGGGGATCCCCAGGATCAACATCTGCTCAAATTTGCCTGAAGCTTCCCCATCCTGCTTCTGCCCTCTCCTTATCTACATGTGAAGTGAATGAATACTTCCTCCTGGAAAGTCTTTCACCTTCCCTTATCTTCTTTTTGTTTTCAGAATGGGATGCCTCTGCCCTGAGGAAGGGAGATATATCCTGCTGCCTCCTTGCTTTGTGCTGCACTTTTCCTGATGGCCCTTTTCCTCTACCTGCCCTTGGCTTGTTTTTTAGAGGATATTAAGTGTCAAATTTGGTTGATTTGTTGCAGTCCAATTAGCTGACTCAATCCAATTAAGCTATCTGAAGTTATCTCTGTAATGTGGTGGCTTTGTTAGTCAACTCCATTCCCTCCTACCCCTGCAAAAATTTTTGCCTCCAGCTCCCCCCTCCAGATTTTGGAGGTAGATTTCCACTTGGTTCTTGGCTGCTTGATCAAAGCTTGTGATTGAGACTGCAGGTTCTGCATATTTCCTTCAAGGACCATCTCCTCCTACTGCCTCCTTTCCCTGGTTAGCCAGGTCTGCCCACAGCTGTTCTTCCTCACCAAAAGACTTGTAAGTACTCTGTCTGTCTCTGGCAGCTTGGCAATAAAGTCAGCAAAGTGCTATCCCCTCATGAGATCTGTTCCTTGTGCACATCCTCTGCCTTGCTTTGACTGAGTAAAAACTGCCCACAGAGAAATATGCTTTCTTCATAGTTTATTTGGCTCCCTGCAGTCAATTTTTGTGTGTATGTGTGTCTTTTTCCCTCCCTGAAAAGGAAACTTTGTTCTGTCTATTGGAACTGTAGATTAAGAAGTGGTGTCACTGAGGACAGACCTTTCCAAAGAGAGAATAGGTAATGCTTTGACTTGGAAAGATAGTGCCTCAGGTCGCTCATTTTCATGTTGCCCCCCATGCTGACCATGCTGGCTGCTCCCAGGAGAGGATATCAGGCATCAGGACAACTTCTTTTCTGAAACATGGCAAAAATCAATTTGCTTCCCTAGGTGTTTCCATTCCCAGGCATCCCTATTTACCTGTTTGATTTCTGTTGAGAAAGAGGTCAAGAGAAAAAGCCTCTCGCTGAGGTATTGCTTTCTAGTCACTATGGGTGCTGTCCCAGCTACCTACCTACCCTTGCTTTTCATTTTCTCCCAGCCAGCTATGTCTCTGTTCAGGGCCATGCACTGGTAAATAGGGTTAAGGAGATGGATGCACTTGGTCAGGAGTCCTAGGTTCAGTAAGAAACTTCAGAGAGCTAATTCTGTCCCCTAAATGATCTCACCTGAGACCAGGCCTACACAACACTCTCCAAAGGAGTTACGAACTTTCTCTTCCCCAATGATTACTTTGAAATTATCAGTACAAAATCTGGAACTTCTCTCCATGCTGTTGGGAAAGACGGGGGTCTTGGTTCAGAGGAGAGAGCTCTTTTGCGTTTCCAAACACTTGGTCTCCGTTTTCAGAACTGCCCCAAATGACAGGATGAGGGGGGATAACTTTCTTGACAGGAAACAGCCTGGCAGGCAGAGAGGACTGATCTTCTTAATGGTGTGTTCAAATCGCCTTAATATAAATCCCCATAGAATAGTCTTACTGGCTTTAATAGGTATGGAAGGAAAGAAATGAGCAGCACTTGAGAAGCTGCATTAAAGGTGTTTAAGTGGTAATAGAAAACGGTCATTTTGCTATAGAATGTGAGCAGTTCTTAAGAATTTAAGCGATTTATCTTCCTCTTAAGGAATTTGAAATGTCAATTAAAAATGCTTCAGAAAGGTTATTATTCTCTGTTAAGCCCTGATGGATTTCTTAGGCTGGGCTATAAATGATCCGCCTTGTTCCAAGGAGTAAACCAGTTCAGGGTCCTGTCTCTCTGAGCCATATAACTTGAGTACTTCATTCTGGCAGCATGAATATCGTAGTATCAATTTCTATTTTCATCAAACTTTGCTGTCATCATTTGTAGCCATCTGTTATTTGGCCTAAAACATAAAAAGGAGGGGGAAATCACATTTCTTTATTAGCTTGTTTAGTTTAAACTACCAGTTATGGGAGCATTTGCACCTTTAAAAAATTAACATCCTGTTTACTCATATGGGCAACTGGTGCAAGTTGGAGCTAAAGAACAGATCTGTCGATGATATCTCCCTCTAAAATTGTACTTCTTGGCAGAATCTTATTTACAACTCTAAGTCAATCAACACCTTTCCCTCCCACCCCCCCAAAAGAATTTCTGGTAATTTTTTTAAAATCCTTTGGCCAGGCATATAGCCAATAAAGCAAATTTTCAAATTACTGAAGTTATAAAACTATTTTACAGTGAAATCTCAAAGCAGGAACAGCTGCCTGGGTTTGATCTTGACAGCTGTTCTTCACCTAACAACAAGCAGCCTATTTGTGTTTACTTATTCATTAATATTGAAAAATAACACAATAGGATCAGATGTCCTAGCTGGCAAATGCCCTACTTTTCCTCTCTGTTAGCACCTCTGCCTCAGCATTGATGACAAATGTATGTTTTATCTTTAAAAACACCTCATGTTTAGCTTTATTATTACACCATTGAAATAATTTAGCTTCCCAGATACAATAATTAAGAGCCCATGCAGAAAAGGTACCAGTTTAACTGGAACAGAGAACAGTCCCATTAGTTTTCCAGAGACCACACACATTCTTAAAGTAAATGTCTTTTAGAACTCATCTGGATGAGAATAAATTCCCTGGACTAAAGCTCATATTCCAGGTCACCTGGGATCTCCATGAAATCCCATATTCCTCCTTTACACAATGCTCTGAGTGGAAAGGAAGACGCTTAATTTTTTAAAAGAGAGCCTTGTCAAATGAGGCTTTACCCATAGTGTAAAGGTGCACGTGTTGTTTCTGCGTTTTCCAAATTAAACTCCCTAGGCTTGTCCCAAGTTTGGAGCTACTTTTCATCACCCTCTATCTACACAGCAAGGTTGGACAAGGTGTACCTCTGATGGTGTGGGGAGCACAAGTGGCCTGCTCAAGGGCAAGGGGTGAGAGGGACCTGGGTGAAAGCTCATTAGTTATTTAAGTACCTTTTATTTATTTGCAAGCTGGCTACCAGCCAAAAATGAGAACTCAACCCACTGTCGAGTTACAGGGCAGCCCTGAAATGTCACCAGCAAACACTTCAAGGAAACTGGAGATGTTTCAGAAATGAAGGGTTTGACCATGTTTTTCATTTATCTATTGCCATTTGTCTTTCTGTGGACAGGAGCTGTTTTCCTCTGAAAGGCCAGGAGTGGCCGAGCTCTTCACAGGCCAGAGCAACACAGTGTTGGGAAACTCAAATCTTCCCCAGGTTACAGCAACAACTGTGTTCATGAAACTCGGAGTGTAAGGGCATAAAGCTGTGAAATAAACACCCCAGGGGTTGTCCTGGCCCTGGTTTGCTTGCAATCAGAGCCCACCCTGAGCTGTTCCATGGATGTTCAGCAAGGTGATGATGAGGGCAGCAATTGATTGGCAGTGAGAGATCCTTTTGGTTCCACTGGATGCTGAAAGGCAGCTTGATACCTATGAGAATTCTCCTTGGAAATGCCATTTCATCCTCATTTGGGGATTTAAATGCCATACTAGGTGGCACTGGACTAAAAGGAATGTCACTAAGGGGCGCTGAGAAGTATGGAGAACAAAAAAATGGGGAAACAATGGGAGAAAATCTGGGAGAATCACTCCCTCAAACCAAAAAGAAAGAGGCAGATAAACCCAGACACATGTTATGTGCAAACAAAAGTTGCCAAAAGCGCTGGAAGAGTTCCCTAGACTAGCTGAAACCAGGAAAATTATAGATATATTTTGAGAAAACATTCAGCATTTGCTACACAAGTTGAATGTGATTTGGTTTAGCTGTGTCTGGAAGGAAGCACTCGTACCAAAGTCAGCACACTAGGATCATTCAAAAAAAAAAAAAAAAACCAAACCCAAAAATTCACATCATAACCTGGAGACTTCCCTGGGAGACATCCTTCCACGCTCTGTGTCCAAACTGTCTGGTTTCGAAGCACGGAGGAAGGAGATGGTGTAGAATTACCAAGGATTTACACACAAGTAGAGAAGATGTGAGATACTTGGACTAAGGTAAGGAAAAGTAGCCTGTCCTGCTCTCCTGAATATTCCTAGAGGTTAGCTAGTGCTGCTGCTGAAAGAAGAATCATTTCAGCAGGAGTTCTCCGTGAGTTGCTAAATCTGAGCCTAAATCAGGATTAGACTGAAAAAGTCACTATCAGGATAAAAGAAAAAAGTGTTATAAAAATACTCATTGGCATTATTTTAGTGTTTTAGAGCATTCAACAAGAACTGCACATTGTGCCTGAGCTGCAGTTCATTCCGTAGGAAACTTTTGAACAGTTTGAAAGAAGGCATTCCATCTTCGGGCTCGGTTTGAGTGTCAGCCCGGGCGGGAGTAGCTTGCAACTTTATTGCAGTCACCGGCTGTAATGGTGCTAAGTCATAACTCCTTAGGTGTTACCCTGTATATCGCATGCTAATCCGTCTGACGTAGTTTTTAAAGAAAACTTATTTCAACACAGCCCGTCCGCCGCCTCGTGAAGCAGCTCCTCCAAAATCGCACAAAAGAGCGTGAACCGAGGGTTGCGATGACGCGGTTTCGTTTTGGGGTTTGTTTTTTGTTTGTTTGTTTTAATTCGCTCATTCTGACGCCGCGGGGGCAAAAAAAAAAAAATTACATAAGCCGCCGATGACGACTTTTAAAGCGCTTTAAAAAAAGGAACCCAGCGAGGGAAAAAAAAAAATTAATTATTTAAAACCCGAAAACAAACAAAATCTCCCAAGATCAGAAAAAAAAAAAAAAAAAAAAAAAGTCAAAACAAACAAACAAACAAACAAGCAAACAGACAACCAACAAAGCACAACTTTCCTTCTTACTCCCGGAGGCCGCGACGCCCCGCCCGAGGGGTTCAGCGCCGGTGTTCCCCCGTGCGGGGAAGCGCCGGTGGCCGCTCCACGCGGCGCGGACGGGAGAGCGGCGTGTCAGGGGCGGCGGTGGCGCGCTTTTGTGCCGTGCCGTGCCGTGTCGGTGCGCTGCGTTGGTGTTTCGCGGGATGCGGCGCTCCGGGCCCGCGGGAGGGGCGGGAGGCAGGTGCGGGGGGGGCGGGGGCGGGGGCGCGCGTGAAGTCACCTCCTCCCGTCCCCGCGCGCCGCGCCCCGCCCCCTCCCGCGCTTCCCGCGCGGCCCTTTCTGCCTTAAAAGGGCAGCGGGGCGCGCGCGGCCCGCGGGGGCGCCATTCAGCGGAGCGGGGCCCGTGGGAACGGCGCCTGCGCAGAGCGGCGAGGGGGCGGGGCGGGCAGGGCAGGGCGGAGTGGGCGGGAGGGAGGGGTGGGGTGAGTGGGGGGGGAAGCGCGCGCCCGCCGGGGGCAGAGCGCGGGGAGCCGGGAGCGCGCGCAGCGGCGGGAGCGCCGCGCACCGCACGGGCGGGTGTGTTGGTGGGCGCAGCGCGGCGGTGAGTGACTGCTTTCCCTTGGCTCCTCGGGCGGGCAGGAGGGAGGGAAAGAAAGTACAGGCGAGAGCGGGCGGCGGGTTTAAACTTTGAGCGTTTGGGGTTTTGTGGGGTTTACTAATTTTTTTTTTGGGGGGGGGGGGGTTATTTTTTTT
>JAWWES010000041.1:61191305-61226078 GCA_035583135.1 Lophotriccus pileatus
TTTCCTTTTTTTTTTTTTTTTTTTTTTAAGTCCAGCAGCCGGTGGTTTCTGTTCCACACAAGTTTTATAGCCCCGGAGCGTGTCTGCAGTTTGTGCAGCGGCAAAAAGACTTTACCGCCTCCAAACTGTTTGACACGCGTGGCTTCTACGCGCGGCGTGTTCCCCCTTTTCTTTTTCTTCTACTAGTGGAGTTTTAAATGAGGTGCGGGCGGGGAGAAACGCCCCCCGCATTGTTGCAGACCCGTCCCGATAACTCCGACTTGTTCTCCCTACCCCAAAGTACGGTTAAAGCCCCAAGCCTTTAGGGGAAATGAGTAGCCGGTTCCCTACGATTTAACTCCGAAAGCGGTCCCGAGATGCGGAGCGGGTTGGGAAATCCGGGCTGCCTGGCGATGACGGGCGGCACGGCGCCTTTCCCGGGCCGCGGCTGCCCATGCCTCGCCACGCGGGCGGCGTGGCCCCGCCGGCCGTGCCTGCCCTGTGCGGAGCGGGTGCCGCAGGTGCGGCCGCGGGTGCGCCCCGCAGCGCACACCTGTAGCGCCGGCGAGCACAAGTTGGTGCCAGCGGCGCGGCGAAGGGAAGGGGGGGGGGCCGCCGGTGGCCGCCATCCCTCCCTCACCGCATTTCACGGCGGGGAGAGCCGGCAGCTGCTTTTCTGTTATCGCTACTACTCGCGGAGGGGTCGGAGCGTGTGCACGCCCCGAGACGGGGCAAAACGCGTGTTTGTGGGCTGGCGTGTGACACGTGCTGTCGGTCGCACAGGTCGCGGCGTGGGGGCCTTTCGCCCTCCTGCCTCCGGCCCCGGTGCGCGGCGTTGCCGGCATGGGGAGGACAGTGTGGCGGGCGGCGATGGCGTCCTGCCGCTCCCGCAGCTAAGCGCCGCTGCAAGTCGCTCCGGTCCCCGCCGGCGTGTACCCGTGCCCGGCGCCAACAAGTTTTAACTCCCGGCTCCGGGAGGCGTTTGTGCGGAGCGGGAGCGGGGCGGGCGGCGTGTCCCCGGCGCGGCACGTAGGCAGCGCCCGGCTGCAGGGAAAACAAAGGGCTCGCATGTGCTGCGGGCGGCGCGGCTCCCGGCGCGCCGGGGGACAGCGCTCGGCCGCGCCGGGGCGGGGGGCTCGGCCCTGGCGTGTGGCGGGTGTCGGTGGGGGTGACACTTGTTCCGCGCGGGGCAGTGTTTTTTAGGGGTTTGGCTGCCGTTTTTGGAGGAGTTTGGAGGCGCGGTGAAACTTTGGATGCGTCCCCGCTCCCCGGTGGCAGCGCCGCGCTTCGCGCACGGCGCTGGGGCGGGCGGGGGAGCCCCGCCGGGCGCCCCGGGGCTGCCGCGGAGTTGGGAGTCCGAGGGAGGGTCCGCATCGCCCCCGCCGCGGCGTGACCGCGTTGCTGGGAGGTCTGCGACGGCCCTTTGAAGTGAAACTGTTGCCATGTTTGAATTACGTCAGGGCCGAGCCATGAGGAACCGGCGCGGGGCGGGGGGGGAGGACGGGACCGGAGAGGGAGCGGCGGCCGTCACCTCGCCGGGACGGGGGTCCCGGTGCTCCTTGGTGCGGCTGGATCCATGCTTCCCGCCGCTCCCCCCGGTGCCGGATGGGACGGCTGCACCGAGACCGCGTGGTGGGGCGGCGTTTGCAGCGCGGGGGCCGCCTCGGAGCGCCCACCTCCGCGCTCGGGGCTTTCCTCCCCGGCGCGCCGCCTTCCCCTTCCTGCGCTCTTCTCATTTATTTTTAATTTTTATTCGTCTTTCGGCGAGTTGAACGCTTGGCAGCCCCGCAAAGGGGAGGGGAGGGGGGGAGGCGCGGCCACCCGCGTGTGCGCTCCCGCGGCTCCACCTGACCGGCGGGGCCGCCCGCGAAAGTAGGTCGTTCGCCCCGGGGGGGTCTTTGTCCCCGCTCCGGCCCCAGGCCCGCCGGCGGTAACGGGGGGGAGCGGGGCCATGCCCGGGGTCGGCGCTTCCCCCACGCCACGCGGTGCCCGGCGGAAAGCGGCGGGAGCGGCACGACCGGAGTCTGCCTTATCGGGCATCTCTTACTCGCTATTGTTTTGTATTTTTAAACTTGCAGTCGTTTGCGCCGGGGAAGTGCTCCCAGTATGCTCCCAGTAGCGCTCTCCGTTTCGTGATGTAAAAGTTGCCAACTCCTCTCGTACATCCATCTCGTGAAAGGGATTTAAAGGGACCTGCCAAACCTGTTGTTTACTCGGGCCGTCCCTTAACGCGGCGAGCGGGGCTGAATCCCGCCTGCCGCGGCGCTCCCCCGGTGGCTCTTTCGTGGCGGGAACGGCCCCGGTTCATACTATAAAGAGCCTTGTGTGCGTCAGTCTGCTGACGGCCCGTCCTTCGGACCCAAATTATTTAATAATCATTACAATTGCAAAAAAGTTTGGAGCTGCGCTGTGGCTGTGCAGGCAGCTGGCGCAGGATGCTGCCCCCCAACCTGGAGCTGTGCGCCTGAAACACGTGTCCCGCTGCTCAAGGCCGGGCCCTGCCACCGTCCCCTCGTGGCTGGGGAGTGGGGAGGAGAAGGCCCAGCGTCTTGAATTGAGTCCAGAACTGCAATAGCATTGCACTTGTGGTGGGGACCTAGTAATGTGCTTGAGCGCAACCAGTGATGCTCTCTTTTTCATTTTGAGTTTTAATTCGGCGCTTAGGCAGGTGGCAGTTTGACGGCCACGGAGACAACTCTTTAACTCGTTGATAAGGCACGCCAGGAGAGTAATGGTTCCTCAGCAAACTCCTTCACTACTGTGTGTGTACTCACAAAGGTGAGACAGTTGCTGTCAGCCATGTGCTGGGTGTGTGCACCCCCTTCTCTCCAGTCTGCACATAGTTTCACTGCGTAGTTTACAGCTTTTTTTAAATAAAGAGAACAAGATCGCACAAACTCTGCACCATAGGGACAGACTGTGAACTAGAAATCTTTCTGCTGACACCAGTGGACATTGACCTCCTTTGTCGCACAGGTAAATTCTAGGTTTCTTGGAATCTGTGGTCTGTGGTAGAGAATCAGCAAGTAACAAGTCGGAATTTTCGAACACACCCACAGGCATGCAGCACCCAGCTCCCACTGAAAGTAGGTGGGATTGAGTGCCAGCGCCTCTGGGAAAAATTCCTCCTCACTTCATTCTCTAAAAGGAGCTAATTGCCTATGTGATCAGTCTTCCTTTAAGAAGAAAATATCACTGACTTCTTAGTAGAAGTTGTTAAAAGAGATTATAAATTCACAGAGGTTAAAAATAAAGTTAAAACTGTAACGGTTCGTTGTCTTACTCGTGCTGAACAGCCCTTTCTCTGTGTTACCAAAGTCTGCTTTGCATTGATTCTTAACAGCTGATGCTTTGTACCTCTTTCTTAACTGAGATGAACGACATACACACGGTTCTTCTACTTGACAATCAGCTTCACACTTGCACCCCTTGTACCGCTTGCTTTTTAACACAAAGAAGCAGCCAGGGAGCGGGGGCTTGAAAATTGAGTCGTTATGCAGAATGCATGAGCAGGACTCCATTTCACAACTTAAGCCTTTGCCACTGTAGAATGTTCTCAGTCCAAAGTCCAAGTGAAATTATCAGCAATATTACTTAAGGAAATGAAAATGTGTCCTTTTTTAATGAAGTCACTTCAGCTATTCTGCCAAATAATTACTACTCCTCCTGTTCAAATCCCCATCTAGCTATGTTACCCTCTTTAAAAACAAACAAAAACAATGCCAGCCAGAAAACACAAACCAAAGCTGTTCAGTGTCTCAGAATCTCAAGTGTCTGTGATGCTTTTTCAGTAGCAGGTGATTGCAAACAGCATCGGAACAGCTGTGATGACTGTTTTCAGATAAGCATCGCAGACTGAACTCCAGCACTTGTTTGAGAACATCCCGGGTTTTCCTTGTTGGGCTTGTGCTCAGGCTGAGCCTGATGTTAGTTATGCAACAGGAGTTTCGGGCAGGGGGAGTCCTCTTTCAAGGTGGAATGTCTGCAGGTAGGGCAGGTTAGGGATTTTTTTTTTTTTCTCCCCTATGCAAATCTTACTGATTACTGTTTTCATGCTTTGGCCTATCCCTTCTTGAGGACTAACCACATGGCAGTTTAGAGGAACACCCAAGTGACTTAGCCCTTCAATTCTGTAGTTTAAGTGGGCTAGGAACTTACTTCCCAGTGAAGATCAGCAGGTAACTAGGCTCCTTTGTGACTTGATTGCTTCTGAAAACTGAACTCGGAACAGCTTGTGACCCAGCCACAATGCCCTGAATGCTCAAACATGGTATAGAAATGTCCAATTTGACTTTTGGTATATGCTGAGTATTTGCTGCTAGTTGCATCTGGTGTGCTAAAATTTTACTGCAGCTCTGAGTACATAACAGTAGCTGTGGACAACTACCAGCACAAGAGTGAGTTACTTATTTTGGCAGAGAAAAGATTCCTGAAGTGTAGTTTTGAATTTTGCTGCTTTTGCTCAGCACATCAAGTGAAAATTCTGCAGTATGCTGTTATATTCAGATGTGTCCTGGGTTGTAATGGCCAAATACAGCTTTTCTCCAAGTAAAGTTGTTTTGGGTGGAGAGAGGAAGGGAAGTATAAGGAAAATCTGAGGATATAGGGGACCAGAAGAGTGTAAAATATGCACAATTACAAGTTATGGGTGTTGGAAACTAGTCACTCTCTTTTGAGCTATGAGGGCAGATGACTGAGTAAAAGAAATGTTCTTGCAGATACTGAAATTGCATTTTCAGATGACCCCAGTTAGATTGGTCTCTTACATCCTTGCAGCGTTCTGGCTTTGTGCACGTTAAAGTGTTTTTGGGGGGCTCCAAGTTTAACTTCTGTTCCAAGGGTTTTTTTGGTTTTTTGTGGTTTTTTTTTTTCCAGTGTCTAAACTCATGGTGGAGGTATGTTTATGTTGAGTCTCTGATATAGATCAGCTCCTCTGCTGATGTACAATTTTCTGTCCTACAGTTGATTTTCAGTAGAGGTATTGCAGTTTATTTCAGCGGAGAGACAGGCCCAAGAATTTATTGTGAGACAAACAACTCTGCTCCTGGCGCCTTAGACAGCTCTGGAAGCATTTTTCGTGTGTGTGCATGTGCCTGGGTGTATGCACTTGCAGATGCAAAAGGCAGAGCATGTATGTCTTTTCTATATTAAGGCATCTGTTTCTTTTCCTTTGAAAGAAAGAAAAGATCATACAATTTTGGCTATGTTTCTTAGTTCCAGTGAGATGCTATAGAGACAACAATTGTGAGACTTACTGACAGGAACCGGCTGCATCAACATATGTAGGCTAGATCGTATTTTTTTGTAGACCAACTTGAGGGAGGCTGTGCCAAGGCTGTTTTGTACACATAAATGCAAATCAAATTGTTCTGCTCTTCTCTGACAATGTACTGCCAGTTTTGGATTGTACAAAGGGTGAATGGTCTAGGGTCAGAATGAGGAAATAGGAAGAAAGAAAGGTATTGAGTAGTTGGACTGGCATCCCTCTGGTCTCCCATAACTCCAGGGAATGTTTCTCTTTCATCTTTTTAAGAAGCAGGTGAGCATGTTCATTCCAACTGGCCTGATAATTGTGTTACAAAGGGAGACATGCCTGCCTTCTAGGAATTCCATCCTTTCTATTATAAAAGGTTTTCATTCTTCTTGGGTGATCAGAAAGAATGCAGAAGGAATCTGGAAAAGCAAATGGAAGTGGCTCAGCGTACTTTAAAATCTAAAAGTTCAGAAGCTCTTCCATAAATTGAAAACTTAACGAGCATCTGAAGAAATGCCTCCTTCTAATTTAGATCATCAAATTAAGTTTTGTAAAGAAAACTAAGCACCAAATTCTAGTCCAGACAGGCAACAAAAGCGCAAAACCATTTTCACACGTGTAACGATGCATGTTGCTTTGTACCAACCTTTCACAAAGGTAATAAGCAGGGTGTGGGGATTCTTTTATTTCCCACTTGCTTTATTGTTCTCTTCCTAACTCCACATTTGTTTGCAAGACAAGTTTCTATTTTTGATGCTGCTTTTCTAAAAGTGAGAGGACAGAATAATGGAGAGAGGTTTTTCTTGAAGTCTTTTCTGAGTCCATTCAGTTTGCTAAAGCAGTTGTGTAAAGCAGAACTTGGGGGAATAGCAGCTTCTGCAGGGAGAAGCTGCAGAGAGGGAGACCAGGGAGGAGGAGGAGAACCACTTTTCCCCTGGCTTGGGGGAATACAGCTTCCCTGCTAGTGCAGATAAATCTCCATTTACGTAGAATGACAGATAGACTCTGCCAAGATTTCTGATTCTTTGCTGGTGAGCTGTCCCTTTTTGCTTCTGCGCAACTGCTGATTTAAAAAATGTCATATCTTTTAATGACATGCCTAAATTTGGCAAATAATAACAAGCTTAAATAACATTAACAATGTGCTTAGGTTTGGCAAAATTAGGTTGTGTAATTCTTTCTAATTTCTAAGCAAGTTACTTAGTTTCGACTTGCCATCTTTTTATCTGTCCCAAATTTCACATGGTTAAAATACCACAGCTAAGATTCAGGTGTTAGGGTTGCTGGCAGTCTAACTCCATGGTTCTAATTTGAGATCTAAATTGCAAAGCTTTCAAGTTAAAACCTTTCAAAGGGCACAGTCATATGTACTTCTAAGTGCATATTAGCTATTAAGCTCTCCAGCTGACAGAATATTTAGTGTATAATGGTCAAATGGCAACTGTTTAGGATTAAATGTGTGACTGGACTGACGCCTTCCATTTATAACTGCACTTCAATGCAGTTGTCAGAGAAATCTGTTTAACTTGTGGTTTTGCTACTAGCTCTTCCCCATTCAGGCATGATGTATGGTAATACTGTTGCTGACCATTCATCAAGTGGGAAACAGATGGCACTAGTTTCCCTTCTATTGAAGGATGGTGTTGAAAGGCTGCTCCTGTGAGAATGGCAGCAATGATGCAAAACAAAATATTTTCAGAATATGTGTTTGATGCCAGTCTTTGCCAGAACATTAATACATCTTGTTCTACTGTGGTGTAAATACCAGCTGGTGACAGAGATCATCTTATCAGCGTCTGGATTTCTGGAAGAATCTGGGTTACAAAGCAGATCACATTGTTGATGTTGATATGAGTTCTGTTCTTGCCATGCAGCAGTCAAGATGTACTTGCTGCGTAAGTTTTGCAGCATTGATGAACCTTGTGTCTGCAGTAAGTCTTGGACTTTCTAAATAAAAGTACCAGACCATGAATATAACATTGGGGTAGTCAAACAACGTCTAAAATTGCTGTTTGGAAGTTGAAAATTCCCAGGTGAGTGTGCTCTTGGATCTCCAGAGGCTTGTTAAACAGTGTTCATAATAGAGTGTCTCTTGGAGAAGCACATCAGATGCTAAGAAACAAAATACGTACTCCAAGTGTTTGCCTGGACAGTGTTGTGTATTTGCCTTGACAGGGCAGGCATACTGACCTGATTTGGTTGTGCTTCAGTTTGCTGCATGTCCCTGAAAACAGAGCCAGGAGAAGCTGAGGGTAGTAACCATCCCTCAGTGAGCCCGTTCAGCGGGTCATGGAGTGCGTAACTTTTGCCACCCGCACTGGATACTGTATCTGCTCGTGGCTTCCAGGCAACTGCTGTGCTAGTGCAGGGAGCAGTGGGTCTCCTAAAAAGCCTGGCAGCATTTGGGGTGACTTTGCTGCATATTTGCACAAGTCATCTTTGTGAGAACGTAGGCCTAGGTGAGCATGCTGCAAATGTGAAGGAAGCAATACAGCACCTCAAGCCTGTGGTAGACAGCACAAGCTGGGACAGGGGGAAAGGAGACACCTATCCCCTCCATCTCTCCCCTAAGCATGGAGGGTCTCCTTGGCATTCAGTTTGCACTAGTCCCTTGCAGTTAACAGGCTTTGCAAAGTCAAGAGAAGCCTCATGGGGAGTTGACTGGTGTCTTTCTAAGTGTTTTTGCAGTCCTAATTGCAAGGAGACTCAGCCTCAGTGGGCACCAAGTGGTCTTGTGTGGTTATACTGAAATGTAAACCTATACACTGTCAGTTGGATATGGGTTCCTTAATGGATTTTGTGTAAGAGTATTAACCAAAAATATTGGATACAATTTTTGCTTTTCCCTTGTTCTCGGCAGCTTGGAAAACTGTGTTTGTTTTGCAGTGCTGCTGTGCTCTTGGTCTTCCCCTCTGTGGTTGTGGGGGGGGAAGTATTTTCACCTCTGTGTGTGGAAGATGGTGCTAGGACTGTGTGGTTCACTAGCTTTTGCTGTGGTCCCACAAAAATGCACAGGATCTCTTTTCCTTGCACAAAATCTCTCTGTCAGTAAGGTAAGCACAATGCTACATACAGTTGTTTTGTGGAAGCATGTTTTTGACCTCACCTGAACCTGCTTCTCAAATTATTTTATTGCCATAATGATGTGGCAAGTCTTGGCAGTGTAGACTGAAGATTTGAGATTAATTTTCTCTGTCCCACTGGAAGATATTAGAATTACACTCCTTACCTTCCTGCAGGTGGGAGATTTGGGGACAGATGCCTATGCCACATACATAAACCAGTAACCCAGGTTGGGTTGCTGGGACTTGGCAGTCCTTGGGACTGGGAAGTGACTGGGAGTTCCCTCTCACTAGACTAGCCCACAAGTGATGGAGATGCCTGCCTGAGCTACTGGGTTTTTCAGTAGCACTTGTGGGAAGGCCAGGTAGTTTTCTGGTAGTTTCTAGGAGAATATAACGACTTGGTCTTTTGTTAAGGGAAGAGGGGGAAATGTGTTACTTGCAGGGCTCCATCCAATTTTAATTTTTTTAAAGCAGAAGTTCTCAGCAGTGGGAACCTGTTCTCAAGGAGCTTCCTGCAGCCAGTGGCCTGTCCCCTCTCTGAGCAGATAGTGTGTGATAAGCTGCAGAGGTGGCTGCTCACTCCCTGCAGCAGGTGGTTGAGGCAAACCTTGCACCAGGGCCTGTTCAAAAGAGAATTTCTTGGAACAGTCCTTGCCTGTGTTATGAGGCAGATGCTGTGTGGCCTGTGAGGACTTGCTGTGTGTCCAGGCCCAGCGCCAGAAAAGCACCAGCTTTGCTCAGTTGTTGGTTTGGTTTTTTGAAGTGCTGTGGGAACTGTGTTTGCTCTGACAGCTTCTCATGCCGTGTCAGACTGTGCCTAACAGGAATCTGCACTGGGGAGTAGTTGGCAGCGGGGGAGAACTTGTTTGGTGGTGGGACATCATGTGTTGAAAGGGTCTGTGTCCTGGTGACTGCAGTAAATCCACTTGTGACTAACTTGAAAAGTTTCTGCCTGGAAAACAGCCTCACTGTATGATACCTGCTCTGTTAGCAAATCCTAGCTTAGGAAAAGAATAGGCAGACCTCTGAGAACAGGATGGCATTTTTGGCTTTCTGTGTTGGTGCTGAGTTTGCAGAGCTGGTGGTTAAAAAATTCCCTGTAACTGGAGTGGCAGCGATGTGTGGTAGGCACATGCTGAGATGTGCCCCAGGGTCCTGTTCCCTGGCCCTTTTCTAGCAGTGTTTGCTTCCCATGGAAAGCAGGGTGGGGAAGGCAGGAACAGAGCATGTGCTGACACGGAGCTGGGATGTGGCTGGGATGCAGCTGGGATGCTCACCCAGGCCTGAGAACAGAGCAGTGCTCCTGGGTCCTGCAGCGCAGACATGGCCACTGAGGGCTGGGTGGGACTCCACCCGGCTGTTTTTAGAGCGGCTTTTCAGGTATGTCTGCCCTACAGCCTCGAGGTATGACTGCAGCTCATTTAAAATGACTCCTACTCACTTTCAGCAAGGTTTGGCAGGGGTGTTTCCAACCAGCACCGGTGGTGGTGACGAGGTAGTTCCAGTGACCCGGAGTTCAGCTGCCAGCTCCTTATCCAGGGGCTTGGGCAGATTCACGTGGCCTGTCCTGCAGCCTGTTTTACCACATACATAGGGCTTTCATTAGCCAAGTCAGCTGCATTCACACCTCTGGGTTGTGCTGTTCTAGATGTGCCCTTAGAGTAGATTTGTGCAGTAAATGAGGTTGTTAGGAGTCCTGCTGGGTATTGCTTAATATTCCAGCTGTTAATTACATAATTTTTTAACAAGTGCATTCTAGGTGCCTCTGCTCTTCTGAGGCAACATGGGATAAAAAAATGGTGCCCCAATCTAGCAGTTTCCCATCTGAATTATAATTTACCTTTGCCCAGGTTTTTCTTTCTGTATCTACAGTGATAAGTAACACCAGTTTCTCTTTGTTTTCACAGGCTACTGCTGGGAAGAAAAGATGTTTGGCTTTCACAAACCGAAGATGTATCGCAGTATAGAGGGCTGCTGTATTTGCAGAGCTAAGTCTTCCAGTTCCCGTTTCACTGACAGCAAACGTTATGAAAAGGATTTCCAGAATTGTTTTGGGTAAGGTTCTTTCTTTAGTCAACGTCGTGGTCAGTTATGACATTGATCTCCAGGCCTCCAACATGATGTGTTGTCTTTCTTGCTCTGTAAGACTGAAAGATTAGGTTAGCAGAGGTGAGTGGTGGGAAAAGGCTGCCTGTGGCTTCCTCACGGCTTTCCTGAGCATACAAGGAGGAGCTGGATCCTCTGCTGCTCTGTACGGTACCATTTGATTTTTGATCTTCTCTTACTGCCCAGGGAGAGCTGTTCATTCTTAACAGCAAAGCTTTGGGCTCATGCCTTACCCACCTCACAGCACATGCAGGGATTTAAACCCGTCTCAAACTCTGCATTTTTCACTTGTTCCACAGAGGTGTAAATACCTGCACAAAATGATGAACTGTCCAGGTCCATGGAGGCTCTCTGTGGGTCTGAAGATTCAAGATAAATTAAATAAAACTTGAGGAGTAAATATTTAGCAGTTTCAGCAGCGTTTATGAGGAGTACCTGTTATGGATATTGGTGTCTCTGTTCAAATAGGACATGTCAACATGTTATTAAAACTTCTCATTAGAAACCCCTTCTGATGGAAAAAGTGAGCATCAAGTAATTAGCTTTCAAATGAGGTAATGTTGCTTGAAAGCACTGGTAAATAAAACTGTAAATACGAGTGATTTCTTCTGCCAATTACTGTGACCTTTTAAATTTTTTAAAATACTTTCCAAGAGCTTTGAAATTTTTTTATAAATATTCCTCCCCCACCCCTCCTTTTCTAGAAACACTGCTTTCATGTACAACTTTATAGTGCTTTGTATTTACCATGGATTTTTGTACAGAAGTCTGGTGGTGACAGTTTTCCTTATCATATTTCTTGTCCTTGGCAGTCAAAGACTGTGTGAAGATACATTGCCTTTTTTAGTTTTTTTGGTTGTTGTTAACTACAGTAAATCAGCTTGCAGTGTACCAGGGCCATTGGTCTTATGCTTTCTGTTTGCCAAGGTAAAAATGCTGTCTTAACACTGAACAAATACCTAAGCCTGCCCCATAAATCTTCAAAGTCTTCGTATTTAAATAGCTGAAAAATTCTAGAGTGCTTCCCCTTTAGCATGGATTAGCAGTAGAGATGATTCCTGAAGAAAGCTTGTTAAAGGGAGCGAGTATTGCTGTCATTCCAGTGACTGGTGTTTCTGAAACCTTATCCTGTGCTTATGTGGGAGTGTGTTAGGTGGTATTTGTTACTCATCCTTGAAGCTCTGTGAGAAAGTTAAGACCTGAATAAGCTGCTCATGTTTGTTCCCAAATGTACCTTTGAGGAATGTGATTATTCCTCCTTCTTCAATCAAAATAACAAACCCACTAGAACTGTGTGTTGTTTTCAGTGCCCGTCTGGAGACAGATTATGACACCTTTATTTCTGTGTGTAAGAGTGCTTTTTGAAAGTGAGACCTTGGTCTTCAAATGGCAGTGTTTGAGCACCCTAGATGACTTATAATGCCTGAAAAATGGAACTTGAGAACTCCTCTTATTCATCAGTTTTTCTGCTTCTTGCTGTTATCAAGTGGGGGTTTGCTTTTATTAACTGTAGTTAAGTGATTTTTGCTTTTGTTTTTACCAGGCTCCACGAGGCCCGTTCAGGAGATATTTGCAATGCCTGTGTTCTTTTGGTGAAAAGATGGAAAAAATTACCAGCAGGATCCAAAAAAAACTGGAATCACGTTAGTAATTTATTTCTCTTCCATCCCTAAACCAACTCTTTCTAGAGAGGGGAGATGCTGGCAAAGATTTGGGGTTTGCTCTTTCCCCCACGCTCTCTCTTCCCACTCTCAGCATCTCTAAATCCTTCCTGGAGTATTTCCTATTCTGTGGCTCTTACCTGCCTTCGTTTGGCTTATGTGCAAATGGCTTATTATGCAAGCCCGAGATGGAGTCACAGACTGACTTACCTTGTAATTCCTTGTTTTCACAAGCTCATAACTTTGTCCAAAAGTCTCTTATGACACTGAAAACATTTCAAATTTGGCCTCTATCCAAAATTGGTTGCTTTTTTTTTTTTTTCCCCAAGCAAGTGACTTGCTCCAGCAGCACATAAATCAATGTCATTTAACCAGATAATTACAGTGACTAATATCTCGCAGCAATTCCCACTCATATATTCTTGTTTGATACACCTAATTCAATTTGGGCCTGGGGCTGGGAAGATGATCAGGATTCCTTGTGTATGTAATAATCTTTATCCAGGAAGCCTTGATGGTAATGGGAGCCAGAACTGTAGTTACCACTACCACTAGCTTTGCTAGAGGTTAAATTTAGGATTAAAAAACCCAAAAACTCCAGGGCAAATGCTTGGCAGACACTCCTAACCATACCTGTATGAGTTTAAACAACTGTTGTGTGCTAAACTGAATTTGTCAAAAATGGTAAGTTGGCAAAAGTTGAACTAAATGTGCTCTTAAACAAGTTTTCTGCGTTTTCCTACAGACTCGGCCTCTTAAAAGCCAGATTTTAATAAAACACAAGAGTGTCACTGCAGTGAACTGCCTTGGATTAGCTAAATTGGTTTTGAGCACCTTCAGATAAGTCAGTACAGGTGCCTTGACTGGGGCAGTATCTGGGCATGATGCAAAAGTGTTAGGCATGCATTTTCTGTGTTCTAGGTGGTAGATGCCAGGGCTGGACCCAGTCTTAAAACAACATTGAAACCAAAGAAAATGAAAACTCTGTCTGGAAGCAGAATAAAGAGCAATCAAATCAGCAAGCTGCAAAAGGAATTCAAGCGGCACAGTAAGTGGATCCAGAGAGATTTTGGCAATAAACTTTAGCCTCCCCTCACATAGCTTACAGTTAACTGGCCAAGTTGACTCACCATCTAGATTTGACTGTACACTCACACATTTGGGCGCTGCCTGTTTTCACAACCTCTTGTTCTTTTAGACCTTGGAGAGGAGGTGGAATGAGGAGGAAGAACGTGTGTGCAGGGTGGGTTGCAAGACCGAGGTGGGGAAGTGGCAAGGGGGGAGTGTGGAGCCTGGCTTGAAAGAGTGGGCAGTTGTAGCTTATGTCCCACACTTAAATGACATGTCTCTAAAAAGAACGTCTCAGGCAAGACCCTCTTGGAAACTGAAGCTGGAAGAGGGTTCCCCCTGCTCTCAGTAATGTGCTATGGCCATTTTTCAGCTGTCTTTTCCCAAGAAAATTTCAGTCTTTTTCTTGCATACATGTTTTCAACCCAGGCTTTGTATTTAGCCTAGACTTCCACTCACCCACCCCTACTTTAAATTCTTACCATGTTTCCTCTGCTGGTCTCAGTGATTTCTTTCCAGTAGTGTGTGGACTATTCAAATGGATTCATAGCTTTCCAACAATGCCATCTGCCAGTTATATTCTAAATATATGTTGGTAGTTAGTGTTTTTTTAATAAAGCAAACCTCCTAACTTCTTAACTGTTGCTGACATGGTCATCTCTCTCCTTCAATTATCCTGCCTGGCTTGAAGGAGAAGTCTCCAAAGAATCAGTAAGGCCCTGACCCGAAGAGCTTGTATCTCCTCATTCTATGTGCTATAGTTAATCTAGTTGTTTTACCATATCAGCTAGAGATGACAGCTGAAAGGTAGGTGAGTAGACACTCTGTTAAGGTGTGTGTCTGCACAGAGTCCGTAGTTTATAGTCTTGATCCAGCAAAAGCTCACTATTACCTAACGTATAATGAGAATACATGTATATTTATATGTATATACACACATACAATGCACTAGAGAGAAGAGCTTTACAAGACTTGATCTGAACAGGTCAGAAAAAAGATTTACAGTGAGAAAGTACTAGGTATGAAGAGCAGATCCCATCGCCTTGAAGGATCATTAGTGATCCCAGAGCATGGCCTACATGGGCTGTATTTGAGAGCCAGGAACTGAAGCCTAATCCTGAACCTCTTTCCAGTCTCTCATGTGCAGGGACCCCCTCCAGTTCCAACATCTGCTTTGCAAATGCTGACAGATTGTCTCTGTATTGAAACCGGCAAGTTAAAAAAATGGGTTGTCATTGTTAGGTTTATCTTGTTAATTAAAAAAAAGTCTGTCTCTCTGTTCCCAGTCCACGTGTGACCTTTTACAAGTCAGGAAGAGGATAAGTCGTTGGATGCATGTCCTCACTGTGGCATTTATTCTTTCCCCTGCAGATTCTGATGCCCACAGCACGACTTCGAGTGCCTCCCCGGCTCAGTCGCCCTGTTACAGTAACCAGTCCGACGATGGCTCTGACACAGAGATGAGCGCTGGGTCCAGCAGAACACCAGTTTTCTCCTTTTTAGATCTCACATATTGGAAAAGGTAAAAAGGTGCACTCTGTGCAGGTGGTGACTGACTTCACATGAATGCTGTTTGATTCTGCTTCTTCAGGAGTTTGTTGCTTCTGAACTTTTTTTGGTTTGAGGATATAATTTAAGTCACAGAGCATTACACAATACCTGTCTGTTTTTGGTAAGAAATGCTGTGTACTTGAGGCATTTTCCCCTATCTCCTTGCAGTTTCCTAAATACTAATGCAGTTGCTGGAAAATATTTTTACTGGTTTTGGGAGCAGCAGATAATATTCCTGTCTGTCATTATCTTTTCTTAAAACTATGCCCTGTAGATGTAGTGTTGCCAAATACAAGAGTGTTCTCAGCTTGCCAGCAAACATAGCATTTGATTTGGTTGACCTGTGATGGTAGTCGTTTGGAAAAAAACAATAAATCCTGGAGTGGGAGGAAAACCACAAGGTTTTCTGGGAGCTGACGAGCTTGTTATCTTTTATTGCATGTTGTGACACAGTAATCCCTTGTTTAGCTAATTGCTCCATTGAAATTGTTGTGACTTTGCTGCCTCCTCTCAAATAATGTTTGCAAGTGCATTGTAGCCAAGGTTAGTTCAGCCCAGATAGTTGTGTATCTGAAACTTTCCTGGGAAGCGAAGCGGGAGACTTAGTTTTGCAGAGACATGTTTGGATTTTTTCTCCGTATTTTTATTTCTTCCCCAAAGCAGTGTTGTGGATTTAGACACAGTCTTGTTTTCCCTTTATGAGCAGCCTTTTTACCCCTGTCGTCTGAGCTGGAAGGCTCAGTAGTGTCTGGGGTCAGACTTATTTTTTGCATGTTTGTAAATTCTGTATATTCTAAACACACAAAGTATCTGTCTCCCTGCCATTTCTTCCAGGCAAAAGGTCTGCTGTGGAATTATTTACAAAGGTCGTTTTGGGGAAGTCCTCATAGACACTCATCTCTTCAAACCTTGCTGTAGCAATAAAAAGTCTGCCACTGAAAAGCCAGAACAAGAAGGACCACAGTCTCCAGCAATCTCCACCCAAGAGGAGTGGTGACTTCCTTGGATAACTGCAGAAGGTTACACAGATCCTCTTATTCTCTGGAAAAATACTAGAAAAGTGACTGTTCACTTTGGACACCTGCTATGCTGCCAAAAGACTATTCCCTAGAACTGTTTTGGGTTTTACTGCTACAATTCCACAAACTCTGAAGCCAGTTTGTATCCTTTCAGAAAGACTGTACATAATATTTAAGATGCTATGGAACACTTGGCAAAGCTGAATGCTGCTGCAAGGTTGTCTAATCTTCCCCCCACACTCACTTCACAAGTGAACACGAGGATGGGGTTTTGTATATTAAAGTATATGTAGTTCATGTTTCTGTAATTGAAAGAAACAGTGGTTGTAAGGCTTTTTTTTTCCTTTAAAAGTTGGTTGGTAAACTCCTTTAAATCCCCAAGAAAATACTTCATTCTTAGATATGTATGAGTCAATAAGATGAACTAATACATAGAAATGTTATAAGTCACCTCTCTAGTTATATAAATATATATTTTTAAAGGTGTGGAGATTTCACCCTGTACTACTGACGTAACAAAGACAAATATTTCATCCCTCCCATGTGACACAGACTGGTAAACTGCAGACATCTCTACCATGAGTGGTAGCTTGCTGAGAAGGCCTCTAACATACAGTCCTCCTCAGAAGGGGTGGAAGAGCTCTCCACTTTAGCTAAGGAGGAACAAAGCAAAATGGGAGGTTACTTTGTTTTAAGCCATCAGCAGACACCCTGGGTGTGGTGTAGTAACCAGCTGGTGGTTAGAGATGGACCAAGAAACATCTTGATGCCTAAGTTAGGTGTGAATGATGGCCAACACTGAGTAACTGCTCTCAGTTGGCCCAGTGCAGCTGAAATGTGACCACAAACAAGACTTCCTGGTTTTGGACCTGACATAGAACCAAACCCCTTGCTAAGCAAATCAGGCTCTGGTCCAGGGACATAATCTGATTGCAGCCTGGGGTCTGGATTCACAGTTGCTGTTTTGAAACCCTTCCCCTGCAGTGCTTCTCTGTGTTTGGGTTTTGTTTTTTCTGTTTGTTTGTTTAAGCAACTGGCAGATCAACGCTTTTGTGAATACTGAATATGAAAAGTTCTGCTAAGAATGGTGCTGTGCTGAATCGAGGCAGCTCTGTTTGCATTCGCGATCAAAAGATAATACTTTCTACGCAGATTCCCAGACAAGCTCATGTGCAAATCATTGTGACACTCCTTCAAGCTCCCCTTTGCCTTTGTGGGGTGGGAAGCAGCTTCCTGGAAGATTGTGCTGCAGTTTTAGCTCCCAATTGCTTCATGTTCCTTTTATGAAGGTTTAACTTGTGTGAGTTGGGAATTCTGCTTTTTGTTTGTTTGGATTTTTTCCTGGTTTTGGGGGGAGGGTTTTTTTTTTCTTACGATTACTCTTTTGGGATATCCTGCAATGGATTGCTACATGGTGTGATTCTTGGGGCTGTCCTGCACAGGGCCAAGAGTTGGAGTCAATGATCCTGATGGGTCGCTTCCAGCTCAGCATATTCTATGATTCTAAGCTTTCCTTTTTGTGAGAGTCATCAGCATAATACTGTGGTGGGTAGGGTTTAGGACTGGATTTCCATGTAGTCTCCATTCCTGAAGTGGGAATACTTAGCAAATGAAAATGTAGATAGGGAAAGATATGCAGGTTTTAAGAGGAGCCTCTGCCCTCAAAGCTTTTTTTTTTCTTTCTTTTTTCCTCTCCTTCTGTTGGGTAATCCAACCTCTGGAGAGAAAGAAAATCAGGGGAAACAGGGCTTTGACTTATCACGGCCTTACAGATTAGAGCTTTCACTGGACTTATTTTGCTTTTCCTAAACTCTGAAGGTGCTTACCTTGCTTTCACCCTCAATGAAACAGAATCATTTGAGTTGGAGAAGACGTAAGATCACCGAGTCCAGCCATAGATATAATGGATACTTGGTTGTATAAAAGCCTAACTAGGTTGATCATGTCCAATGAGGGCTTGAGCAAGAGTCCTCGCTAGTTCTGCAGACACCTGTTTCATGTGAAATTGTGTTTTCAGCATCAGTAATTCTGTACACCTGAGGCTGCAGTATTGGTGGTAGGATGTGCTCTGATACGAATCATCTCTTCTGTATTTATTTATTTATTGCTAGATTTCAACCACCAACTGCTTCCCCTACTCCCTCCCACCTCTTCCATTCCTGGTAGTAATGCAAAATGAACTGTATGTAGTCATGCACTTTGTATTAATGTATTAGAAATCTATGGAACCTGTTTTGTACTTTTATACTGTTCAGACACTTGTAATCCAACCTTTTTTTTACTAGGGTAATGAATAAATTTAGACTTATTTAGAAAATAAGCAACTTCTCCTCTGTTTATTTCAACTCTCTTCTGTTAATTAGACTTGGTGTTGGAACCAGGCCAGGCAACCCATGTTTCTATTTGAATAAGACCAAGACTTTTTTTTTTTTCCGTCTTTTTTTGAGGTGGGTGAGGTAATTCTCTTCCCATTTAATTTGGAAAGAAGAGCAGAGCAAAGGAAGGAGATGGTGTTTGTTATGACAGACAGCTGTCTCGGGGCAGAATCACAGAGCTTTCCCTTGGCTCCACGTGTGCGTCAGGCATTCCTTCCCTGGGAATGGGTGGTGCTGACATTCAGCGTTCCCAGGGGGCTTGCTCTCTTTCTAACTCGCCGTCATTCATTGAAGGCCAGCTGAAGGAACAGTGTTAAAGGGTTGTTGCTGACAACATTTGGAAATATCCCTTTCCAGATCCAGCAGAGTCAGTGGAAGAGACTAGAGCTGGAGCCTGGAGTGTTCCTTCCCACAACAGGCATAGTCAGCTGGATAAGCTCCAGCAGACTGGTAGGAGAAGGTCTCTGGTAGGAGCTGTCCGTGAGTAACACAGTAGAAGATAATGGGGAAAACATTGCAACTTAAGCTTGTTGCAAAAGACTATTTTGACTTCAGTGGAGATGCTGATTTATTCCTACTGAGACACTGGCTGTTTTCTTATAAATTGATTATGATGATATTCAGAGATTCATGTTATCCAGACCAGGGGTAAGAGCAATCTGCCATGTATTCTGCAGACCTGGCCCTGTGAGTGCCAACATCAGAGACACAACTAACTCCCTTTTGGTTTTTGTTTTCTGTTTTCTTCCCATGGAAATCTGTTCATGAGGAGGAAAAGGAGCACATGTCCAGTCCCCCCATTTTTCAGATGCTGGAAGTGGCACCAGGAAAATGCTGCGGGATTCCTCCATATAAACAGTCTACAGTAAACAAACACAAAACACATGTTCCCTTTCAGGATAATTATATGTAGGGTTTGTAAAGCTGTTGGAGATATCTGTTTGGTTGTGATGGACGTCATGTAGCCAATCCAGCCTTTTCAGCAAACCCCACTTTGCTGTCTGGAGGAGAGGTTCCAGTTTGTATTTCTGTTGTAAATTCCATGTTTATGTTGACCTGCAGCAGCTTAGAATTCTGTTGGTGAGGAACAGGGAGGTTAATGGCTATGGGCTTACAAAGAAGTTACACATTCTGGGAGAAAAAATGGTATGCAGAGCACTTGTGTGCTTAAAATCACGAGTGTATTTGGAGCGAACGTGACACATTTCAAGCCATTCAGCACAATGAATTTAGGCTTTCTTTCTCTTTTACATTTATTAGTGAGAGTTATTTGGAGAATACTGTCTACTGTATCTGAGAGAGAGGTTATCCCCACAGGAGTCTGTGACATCTGATTTGCTGTAGCCTCCAGCCCAATAGATTGACTGGAAAGGGACAGACTGCCCAGATGTTCCAGAGCCCTCAGTTCTGGGGAAGGGACTGTTCGTGACCCTGCTCAGCCAAAAAGGGACTGTCACTGTTGGAACCTGTGAACCTGGCTAGGTTTCCCCCACAGCGGGGAAAACACGGACGTTTAGGAGGAGGTTGAAAAGCCTCAGTCCCGGGGACCGCCGGTGCTGCGGGGCGAGGCCGGGCCGGTCCCTCCCGGCGGCCGCGAGGTGGCGCTGGCCCGGCCCGGCCCATCCCGGGAACACAGACCGGCCGTCCCTTCCCCGGCTGGCAGTCCCAGCGACCTGGGCATTCCCGGCTTACAGTCACCGTGTCCAGGGCATCCCCGGCACAGCCCCGGGATGGAGCTGTGAGTTGCCCTCCCCTCAGGCATTGCCGGCAGCGCTCGGTTCTCCGCACCGCAGCGGCATGGCCAGCGTCTCCACCCCTAAAACACGAGCAAAACACCTCCTCCACGGGCACACAAAACTGGGGGGTTAATCACTTTAATTGCATCTCAGCAAAGAGCTACTGGCAGGAAAAAAAAAAACCAAACTTTTCACCTGGGCAAACTCAAGTGGTACCTGAAGTGATGGTCTTTGTTCTCAGCCAGAGTAAATAAGTGTCATTGTCTCATCCAAGCCAGGTGCCACCAGCTAAAGGGTTTGGCCCACTGAAGGTTGTTAGAGACTATAAGGGATGCAGGGGAATCGCTGCCAGTGGGATCACTTAGCAGGGAAAACAGCCCAGTGGGTGATGCGCATGTCTGTCAGCTCTCATTGCTGCTGCGTGGTGATGTGAGAGCCACTGCCACTCTCACAGTAGTGCTGGCCCCTGGCGCTGCTGTTCTCAGCCTGAGGTTGCCCTGCGAGGCTCTGAGAGCAGCGCTCCACTTGGCCGCCCTCCACAGCAAAGTAGGGCACGGGCCCAGCGCCGCTGCAAGCTGGTATGCACGGCAGGAGATTTTCTTAGAAGCTGGGCTAGAGATGCTTCCCTGCTGCCAAGTCTGTTCCCAAGAATCTAAACTGTGAAACAGTGAGCCTTGGTGATTGGCAAGTCCTGAGTGTTTCACCTTCTGACATCTAAGAAGTAACTGCTCCCTGCTGACTCTGCCTGATCTGGCATAGCTCGACCCTTGGTGTTTGTCTCCAAGTGATGAGTTTTGGGCTCCCGTTCCACCTGAATGGAGCTGACTGGGGACCATGACCTCTTCCTCACTATCTGTGACCAGGAGAGAAACAGATCTTATATCCACCTGCATTCTCTTTTCAACTCTGCTTTAGGGAGAGCACACATCAGGTCACAAATCAGTGGGTGGGCTTTGCTGCCACATCAAGAGGCTCTGGCATTCTTCATTGCTGGCATGCCTTCTGTGATTTTTATCTTCAAGAAATGAAAATGCAGGACACACAGGAGGAACACATGGCATCTATTGCTTGTAGAGTATACTAAGTATCAAGGGTCAAATTCTGCTCAAGGATGCAGGCCACTGCAATTGAATCAATCTGCAATTGTTCGTCTGAGAACAGGTGCAAATGTAATGGCTGAGAATTTTACAGCTGATTCTCAGACACAATGTAACAAGGATTAACAACTTTTTTCCACTCCAATGAGATGTCTTAGCCATGAACCGCTGGTGCTCATTAACATTGCCTTAATTAGGCCATGGCATTCCACAGCAGTTTGGTATTGAAGTTAAGTTTTGATCTAGTAGGAGAAGGTCTTTCACCTGCTTGAGAAACCTTACTAAGTAATTGGGAAAATGCAGGGAATTGAATCCAGGTGAAGCATCACAGGTCAGTCATTAATGCTTCCTCACAAGAACTGCTTTCATGGCAAGGAAATTGGAGTGCAAACCACACTTTATGTGTGCTCCAATGCCACACAGCCAGTCTGTGGGCTCATGCTGAAGCAGCCATAGGGACAGAAATGCCAGTGAAGGAAACAAGCCTGGCAGTTGTTCCTGGAGCCGCTGTGGCATAGAGGATACTGGAGTTAACATTCTGTCTTGTGTCCTGAAGGGTCAGCAGATCTGTTGTCCTCCTTTATTGAAACAAAACACAAATATAGAAACATCTTTGCTCCTTTTTTTTTTTTTTTTCTGTTATTTTTCATCTTCTGGAGTTACAGAGCTTCTAGAAATTTTAAAATAGTCTTAAATGGAGGTCAAGGTACCCTAGAAAGAAAAACTGAGTAAAATCTAATCATGTTATATACTATCTCTCCTAAGTAACATCACCTCTGTAACATCACCCTCTTAGTCTGATCCAGCCCCCTGTTTTCTCTCACTCTCTCAGCCTTGTCTCTTTTAATGTTTCTGTCATTTCTGTAATTTCTGTCTAGCCTGTTGGACAGACTTTTGAAGTCTGAATGATAACTGATCCTGGTTTTGCTGCTGGCTCTGCACCTTTGGGAGTAGAAGAGCATCCTGATACAAGTTGAATGTTTAAAACAAAGATCAGATGGAAAATGGGAACAGAGAGTATCCACATAGATTTCACCAGAAGACTAAGCTAATGTTCCTCTTAAGACAAAATGGAAAAAAGTAAGTTTTCTAAATAAGGAAAAATATTATTTTTCTAAATGTAAACAGTGGCACTGGTACAATGCATGTTTCTATTGCAGGTGAGAAATGTGCTTTTTAGGGAAGGTATGAGAGAATATGGAGATATGTGAGAGCGTGGAATGAAAGGAGAACTGAGAAACATCAGGACTCCGACAGATTTTCAGTGGTGTTGGCACACAGTAACCATCTGTTTTCTCTTTTGCTTCTGGAAGGCCTCTGTCAGCAGACAGGAGGCAGGAGCTTCGCCTCATCTGTATTAGCAGCTTTCCATGTGAGACAGGCGGTTTGCTGGGCAGGCACTTTCCCCTCTTTTGAAGGCGGCTGAGTGAAGAGCCCATCCCCTCCGCATCACCTCCCATCGTTTACACAAGCTAACCCTGGGCTATTGTCTGTGCCTGTGTGAACAGAGCTGTGTGCGGCGCGATGTACGGCTCCCAGGCTTACATGGGAAGCTTTGAGCTGCAGATGGCTGCCCGGGAACAGCGTGGGGCTGCGGGGAAGGCACACAGCCGAGCAGAGACCCGCGGGAGTCACAGCGTGGAGAGAGGCTGGCTGCCCACATGTCCTCCCTGCAGCAAAATCTCCAGCCTCAGTGACCTTGTGTAGGTTCCTCAGGCCCATTTCGACCTGCAGGGAAAACAGAAAAGAAACTAAGACTAAATAGGAATGATTTAATATCCGTGCAGGAAGGAGTAATTCAGACTTTTGTAGGCTTTGAGGGGCAAGGGAGAAGTAATGGAGGGGAAATTTCTGCCATAGAATCATAGAATCAGCCATGTGGTTTGGACGATGATTCTGGCACTCATACATAGTTAGATTTGATTTGATTTTCTAATACAAAAATCTCAGAAAAGTCATGTCTTTCCCCTCTCACATTACTTCTTTACTGTTTCCTACATCTCTTTAATTAGGTCAAAATCAACAGTATTTGCAAGCTGTAAACCACGAGGTAGATTTCTCCTAAGTTTCTAACGTGGAGATTACATACCTATGAGGTGATCAAAATAAAAAAGAAGTGTTTATATGAGGGATTATGCTTTCTGGCTGTCTGTGGCTGCAGGGGAACCCAGGATGGGTCCTATCACAGCTCTATATTCTGTAATGAGTGTGGAGATGGTATTTTAAACTGTGTAAATTATTCCCTGCCTCCTTTTTTAGAGGGGTTTAGACAGTTATTGCCAAACCTAGTGAGAGGACTCTTCAAAAATTATGCTGTCACCTCTGCTCTTGTCTAAACTAGAATAGTGACATTACATGTTTCAGTCTTTTCTCTCATTTACAGTGTAGCAACAGTGTGAGTTACAGGTGTATGTCCGTGAGATGGGGAGTTTACCCAGGACCCTTGCTAACTTTAAAGCTCCCCCTTCCCCTTGGAACCCTCTCTTGGAACTTCCACCTAATTTCAACTTTTTTTTTTTTTTTTTTTTTATTTCAGATTTTCTGAAATCAGATAGTAAAACAAACATACTAATTAATTCTGGCTATTAGCTGACCACTACTCCATGCATGCTTTCAGCCATAGCCCATTTAAGTACACTGGTTGTTGTGAGCAACCCAACACAGAGGAAAATTAGATTTCTGTTCTCAGCACTGTCTTTCTGTCATCTCTTGTAAGCTGTAAATTCACTTTAATTTTCAAATTAGTTGAAAACTTATGGCCAGCAGAATAAACAGAACATTTGGCTTCCAAAAAAAACCCACCTTCATCATCACATCTACCTGCCTTACTATGTAGATAGCAGTAAAAATAACAAATGATTCAGTCTTCAGTACATTCATTTAATAATTATAATCATTCACTGTGCTAAAAGGATTCAAAGGAAATTAATTGTGCCAATAACAAGCCTCCTGACTATGCAACAAAGTGGGAAATTTTCAAATCATGGTTTTAAAGCATGTGTTTGAGTTCACTGTTCTCTATTATCTATTTAGAAATCACTGTCACAACTCTCTTATTAATGTATGAGGTAGAAACCAAATGTATAATAATTTCAATCAACTTTATAATTTTTTAAAGCACTGCTGTAAAACTCTCCATTATCATATGCAAAATGGTAAAGTCAGTTCCACTTAATTTATTTCATATGTTATTCCAACAGCATCACAAATAGTTCATTGTTACACATCTCTCCAAATAATGAGTTCAGGACATCCTTTCCTTCGCACCACTTTAGCTGCATGCTGCACACTTCATATTGTGTAATTGTCTGATGAAGAAGGGAAGCAGCAGCAATGAAAAAGTGTTGGACACAGGTCTCACACCCCCTAAGGACAATGGAATATTTGGACGATGGATAAAAAAGGAAACATGATGAAACTAATCAAGAGATGATTAAAAAATAGTTTAACTTCCTTCCCTCATCAGAATGCTACCCATCACCATGGATGTTCTCACCCAGGATGGGAAACTTCCAGGCAACCATGAGATTCCCATAAAAGGTTCTGGATAAAATTTACTGAGCTCTGTCTGAATGCTGCAGTTACAGTATTTGCTGGAACAATTAATGTGAGCCTAACAAACCACTTATTAGCTAAAGAGTATACTTTTTAAAAAGCCTGAAAAAAAAACAAAAAAAAAATCACCAAAAAAGGGTGTTAAATTAAATTGGAGGCAGTTAATCTCTATGCACTGAAGTCTGTGCTTTGCTAAACTGGCAACATAGTAACCATATAAAATGCATCTACTCAGAAATACCTCTGTTTCTTCTCGATCTACAAAATGTAAATGCCCCCCCCCCTTCCTCCATGCCCACGGAGCAAACCACACATTCCTCTTCTGATGATTGTAATGTAAAATGTTTTGTAGCCTATTAAACTGCTATAATTTTTCTATTTGAAGCCTGTATGTAGAATTTCAGAGTAAATAAAATAAATCATATTGATTAGTTGTGAGAAAGGTCATTTTCTGTGAGGAGGGGGCAGGAGTTTCATAAAAATATTTTCTTTAAGTTGCACTGGAAATTTAGGCAACTAATTTAGGTCTCTCCTTGAGGTCATTCATAATTGTTGGTGTTTAGTATGTTGGGTTTTCTCTGCTACTTCCCACTATGTAAAGAAAAGAGCAGAAGAGGAGCTGAGCAGTCCTGTACTGCTCTGTGTAGAGCCCTTTTATACTTGGGGATGTTCCAGGTCTGTGGATCCCCTGTGTCGTTTGAAAAAAACCCACGGCTATTATGAGAGTCTGAGATTCAGCCTGTGATCCACTGAAGAAAGACAAATAAATAAAAAACAAACAAACAAAAGAACAGTTATAAACTATAATGACATTTCATATGGCCATCATACCTGAGTATCTTCTTTATAAAGTCAGGGTGAGTAATGCAGTTTCTAGTGGATTTTTAAGATCCTCTGAGTTTTTACTGTATGTTTCCCTGCAAAGAGAAGAAATATCCCCCTGACTGCAGTCAGGTACCTTTCTGTAATGGTACAATGGACTTGAACTACACAGCAGAAGAAACTTTTGACAGCAGCCAACTAAAATGCGAAGCTGAAACTGGTAATCCTCTGGGAGTGTGAAACTAGCAGCAGGATTTATGGCAAGGTAAGGGGGAATGTGGAGGTTTTTGATTTAAAATCTCTCTCATAAAATATATTGAAATATTCAAGGTGGGGATTTTTTTTGTTTGTTGGTTGGTTGAGGGTTTTTTTGTGAGCACATAAGTCAAATCAAGGCCTCCACTGAATATGTAAGTATAGTGAGAGTCAGGGACACAATACTGAGAGGCCCTTCCTCAAAGCCCACAGCAGTCTTTACAATGGCTCCAAAGAAGGCTGGATAATGTCTTGCTGGATTACTTATGTACTTAAAGATAAACCTATGACCAAATACTTACAGACCTGGGGGCTTTTGGCTTAGTTTTCAGAGTGTCTGAGCCTTTCTGGTTATCGCAGATGTCAGAGGGAGCTGTAGGTGGTTCATCATTTCTGGAAGTGGAGGCTTTTAGTTACAGAGTTGCCTGCTCGGTCTAGGGCTACTTGGAGTCCTACCTACCCCAGGGGACTTCGAGGCTGTTAGGATGGAAGGGCTCTTGATTCTGCATCCAAGATCTGCTCCACCCATGAGTCGCACAGCCTGCGCTGGAGCGTGCCCAGCCTGCACCCTGGTGTGTGCAGCTACTCCGGAGGGAAACTCAGGTGCCAAACAGGCTGACATTCATCAGCTCACGTCCCTACATGTAACACTGAATAATTCAAGTGGTTCCAGAGGACTCTGAGGCCTGGGAAGTGTGGCCACAATCCAGGCACCCAGCACGGCCCTGGACTTTTTGCTCTTGTTTAGAAGGATGATGCGGCCATAACCTATGCATGAATGAGAGGGAAACATTCTAAAGCGAATTTTTTTTTTCACTCTGTGTTAACAATCCCGTGTATCATCATGCTGTTGACTCTTGAGTGAATCAAGGTCTGTGAAATGAGAGCATACTTGTTTACCACCGAAGCATGAAGATAACCACACCTCTTAGTGCTGCCTTTCAGCCTTACCCGAAGAGAAGATTTGTGCTTTGTTGTGGTTTTTATTTCCTTCTAAGCTGTAGGATGGTCACTGAATCTCTGTACCTCTCTCTCCCAGGCTCACCCCTGGCTCTTTGTTTTGTTATCAGCAGTGGGAGTGGTGCAGGAGTATAATACTGCTCTGCTTTTCTGAGGATCTGAAAACACTCTGCTGCTGGTAACTTGTCTGGAGGCTGAAGGCTCTGATAATTTCATAGATTTTTGTCTTCAATCATGCCAGTGCACAGCTGGTTGAAAACCAGGAAAATTGAAATTATTCTCCTCTATTCTGGTACTCTTTAGAGATGGTTCTGTTATTTTTTTACCAGAAAATGTTCCTCTTATTCCACTGGCTCTGGGAGCTACAACAGCAGTATGCTTTTGACATTATTTATTACTTTTTCATAACTACATGTCTCACTATTCAAAGTGCTGCAGAAACACTAAGGTTTTGTTTGCTTCTCTTTTATTTTTTTTTCTTTTAGCAGGATCTCTGAATTGACCTTTTGTAACCTTTAAAACCTAATAACACGTATGTATCTGAATTATATGAATGAATAATACAGAGAGTAAATTATTATTCATCAACACTTTAAGTAAAGTTCTTTCAGGTTACTTTTTGATTAGCATACTAATACTGTGCTGGAAAGCTCTCTAGATTTTTATCTCAAGGAAGCACTTACTGCTCCTCTTTAAGAAGATGAACTGTCCTATTAAGATCACAATTCTTGTGAGCAGGAAAAACAGCAAAGGCAAAAACCCCAGTTTTTCAATATGAACCTTTAATAAAAAATAAATTTGTATATTGTCTTAATGAAGTCAGTGGGATTAGCCAATTGCTCAGAGTTAAGCATGGGTTTATGCAGATGGTTGCTAAGGATCCTGAACAAAAAAATAATTTGCAGGCTCAACTGCAGTTTATACTCCCTGTGGCTCCATGTTCTGACACTCGTGTGAATGATTGCACCTATATCAACACAGCCAACATAAAAAATGCAAAGTACTTCATCAAATTGTTCCAAGTGAAAGCTTCCTTCTTGTGGCAAAACTTAATAAGGTAAGAGAAAACCAGATTAGTTTCTCTGCAGACATTTTAAGAGGGAGCTTTGTTCATAACAAATACCAAGAGTAAATGAAAATGGGAGTTAGGTGAAGCAGGGGATTAAAACAATGGCCAACACTTAACTCATTTTGATAGTAAAAATAATATTAAGATCCAACTTGTCAGGATCCCTGAATAAATGCATCCTGCCCTCTAACGGCTTCATGAAATTGTTGGGGTGGTTTCAGCCCTCTTAAAAATTGTCAACAGTATTCTTATTTCTCATAAAAATGTATTGCTATTTGTCAGAAAGATACTGATAGATTTATGAACAATTTATTTTCCGGTGAGTCTAAAAAAATAATGGTAGCAAGATAAGATCTTTTTAGAATATAAATTAATAAAGAGCCTGGACTTTATTAAAAAGTAGGAAAATTAAGGACTATGATCAAAATTGGTTTTCATACTTTTAATTCTACAAGGAATTACTGGAAGTCTTCAAGAAAGTCAGGACTTATCCTAAAAATCTTAAACTTGCTTATTTGCATTCATGTGATCAGCATTGTTTTATTTTGTGAGAAAATGGCCAACATAAAACTAAGCATATGCATCCACATTTTCAGGAAACACCTCTCCACTTTATAAAAGTATTAGAGCCATGTTTTGGGTTTCTGCGTTTAATTTTCCATATAAATTCTATTTATCATGCATTTTAAACTTTGGTTAACATCTTCCCCATGGAAATACCATATTCCTTCACGTAGATTTTAAGTTTTTACAGAAACACAGATGAATTAAATATAATAAATGATAATAAAAATCTCTACAGTCTTCAAGCTTTGTTACCTAATAATTTTGGATGTTTTTTTTCTCCTGACTGAATCTCATAATAGCACTTCGTGAAGTTGCCAAATTCTGTCCCTCTTTTTGCTCAGTTTCATACAGGTGCACAACATCTTGCATTGCTGAGAACTTGCAGAATCAAAAAAAAATGAAGCCACAGAGACTGAGTCCTAAATCCAGGTCACAGGCAGATTTCAGGAATGTCGATTGTCTGCTACCCATCCTTCCTTCCTAATGAGAAAAAAATCAGAAAATGGGGCCTATTTTTTTTCTTTCCTCACAACTTATTGGGTAGTGATGCAGAGAAAGCTACCAGATTGTAGAGATAATCTGCCATGGTCTGAAACCAGACTTATAAATTAAGTTTAATTGAGTCCCAGATTGCATCTGTGACATAGTATGAGTCAAAGGGAAACACAAATGAAAATATTTTTCACGGGTCCACCTGAAAAGCCTGAGATCAAAGGTGCTTAGGTGGCAACAAGAAGGAAATAATCTGTTATTAGTATTGCCCTGGGAATAATAAAAATCCACTAGCTTCTCTGGAGGAGTCAGGGTTACTGGTTGTAGGATGAAAGGCATGCAAGCTGCCCAAATCAGTGCTATCTAAACCATACCTAAGATAAACAACTGGATAAAACAACCCAACCCAGTCAGGCTGTTATATTTTTAAGATCTATTCAGCTTAAATATTTTTGAGCCATGCACCATGGTTGTAGAGGATACAGCCAGTCTGAGATTCATGCTTGTGAGACGTCAGGAGATGCTCTGCTACACAGAAGCTGGAGTCATGAGCCGTTAAGGATCCTGAGGCAATGAAAAAGCAAATCAAATTCTGTGAGAAGAAAGTGTGTTTGCATAAGAACTCAGAAATCTGAAAATTATGGACCCCAGATGTTTGAGAAAGGTTTTGACAAACAATTGAGAAGCTACTTTAATGGAAATGAAAACCATAGCAAAAAAAGTGCCCTAACAGAAAAATGCAATGTAACAGGATAATATTTTAATGGAAGCCTGCAGCATTAAGGGCCTCTTCAGGGCTGCGATGGAAGGACAGGGTCACTGAGGAATTTATAGCTACTTTTTGGGAAGCAAAGAAACCCTGGACTATCTGGGCCCTGCCAGGGGAGCAGATGAAGGTAGGACACCCAGTACCTCAGAGTATCATGTGGTTATCTCTGTGCAGAACGGTGAGCGCGTGCAGTTCTACAGTTCCTCTTTGTGAGAAACTCTTTCCACCACAAAACTCCCCTTCACATTTAGGAAAAGGAAAACATTTTTCCACAGACTACAAAAATTAAATAATAAAGATACAGTTTGGAGACAATGTTGGTTTCAAATGGAGAAATACACTGGGCAGATTTTTATCAGCATTCCTGTGAATGGTGGAGGTGAGATTATACCTCTTTCTACAGGAGAAAAAGTAACAGATGCTACTAACTTTAAGTGCATAGTTTAAGACAGATAATGCCTCATTCTCCAGAAGATTTATATTCAAAGGACTATACTATGTTCAAAGCATCCCACCTATTTATGCTAGTTGCAGCTGTGAATGCTCTGTACCTACAACCAGATCCTAATTCATCTAGAAAATGAAGAACATATCCACATAAAGTTCTTCAGAAACATGTAGCAGAGACAGCTTAATTTAGCTTAAAAGTCAATGTTCACTTGCATTATCCATAAAAATATATTTTCCTGCAGTTGTTCGGCTCATTCACTGTCAGTGTTTTAAATCCTGCAAAAACTATGTGTCCTGAACTCAGCTGATTTAATGCACAATCCAGTCTTGTTATAAGCCCACATCCCTGCCAGACACAAAGGGGAAGGGAGGAGTTTCATGGAGAAAATTACACTTCCAATGTGTTCATTTATCAATATATGAAAATACCATCAGACAGACATAAAATTAACCGAACTAATATTGGTTTTAAGGAAAGTTTACTTCTACTATTTTCTAATTTTTCAGTGCCTAAATTTATAAGCTTACTAATATCTTAACATGAAATTTCCAAGGTTTCTGCAATAGTCTATCACTCTGACTCCTCTTCTGCCCCATATATTGTCTTCCTCCCTTTTATCTCCTCTGCACCTGAGTTAAACACCTTCTTGCCCATGTGCTTGGTAGCAGAAACACCGAGAATATAAAAGTATGATTCCCACCCTGAAAATGAGAGTGATCCCACAGCACAGTGCCATCCAAAACCTGACAGTCTGTGTGTCCTCTGACCATAAACTCTGGAGAGAGTTTAGCTGCCAAAAACTCTAACAAGGACATGTGTGAGTTGCAACCTCCAAGAGTAAGCAAACTTTTTTCATAGGGCCAGTGAAAGAAATGCTTCTGACACAGATAACAAAGCCACTTCCACAGAGCAGTCCTTATTGCAAAGCTCTCATGGGCAAATGTTCTCTCTAATCTCACAACTGAAAATTAGTGAATTTCTTTGGAAATTTTTCCTCATGCACACACAAAAAAAGAAATCCCATATGAATGTCTGCTCTGCATTGTTTCCCCTTTTGCAGCTGAGGTTTGATGAAGTCCTAAGCAAGGACAGAGGCATTCACAGAAGCAGGTCCTGCTGCTTACACTGCTCGGATCACATCTCCCTCCTCAGTTGGGTCCTCTTACTACTAAGGTTACACAGCACTTTTAAAATTTGCTTTTGCTTTAACACCTTTTCAGTTCTACATGAACTCTTCCATTGTAGGTGACTGCTTCAAACTGACTTTGAGACCCACTAGGGTTTGGCCTAGGTGATATCCAGAGATCCCTTTCAACCTCAGGAATTCCATGATTCTGGGTGCATTAACCATTTTTAAGAATTGAACTCAAATAACAAGCAGTTCACAGGATCCTTTCTGTGCTTTCACTGAAATTCCAGAAACTCACGGCCTGGAAACAGGAATTTCAGCTTTTGCCAGGAAGCATAACTCCATTCCTTTGCAGATCTTGTAGGTGTTAACACAGACTTTAATTAAACACACTCTGTTTGGCCTGGGGCTACACAGGTGAAATATGACTAAGCTTGTAATGGCTGCTTCCCAGGCACAGTAACTATTTCTGCTTACTTTTTTTGCTCCCTTTCCTCTTTTTCTGGAAATTTATGGAAGAATAAAACGTCTGATGGAAACACCGAAAATGAGTGAGAAAAAGGGAAAAGCAAAATGAGAGGAATGGAAAGGAGTCAATAGAATCAAGAATTCTGGTGAGTGAGGCAACCAGCACTTGCTGGGAGTTGGAAAGGCTGCCTGGCACTGGTTGCACAAGAAGAGCAGAAATATGAACCCATTTGTTAGGCAGGATTGAACATGGAGTTAAAAAAAGGAGAAAAATTCCTGTACAAGGCAACCAAAACTAGGACCTTGCGAAGGAAACACAGAAGACAAGGAGCTGGAGTGTTAAGGGAGAGCTGTATCTTTAAGAGCTCTTGGAAAAAGTTAGTTAGAAGTCACTGTGGAGTGAAGCATCTGGTGTAAGGCAGCGCTGGACACTGAGTGGGGCACCCAGACTCCTTGGCTCTGAGCTCTGAGCAGCAGACAGGGAGCCACAGAGTATATATACGAAAAAACTCCTTGCAGCATAACATAGCTTGCAGCAATGTATTTCCTAAGATCCTTCAGGTTCTTCCAATAAATTGGATGTAATTCTGACTAATATTCCTCTTTGTGAGATATAATGTATTCATCCCATGTTTGTTTCAGAATTCCTCAGCCTTTCTGTCTAAAATATGTTCTGTGACTGAAGAAGGCTTCTCTAGTCTATCACTGTATAACCTTTGCAACAGCTTCACTGTGTGTTTCTCTCCTAAGGTTAACAAGCAGCTGATCTTACTCTACACACCAATTTACTTTCTAGAGTTTCACAACACAATAATAAAAGACGTGGCATGGAATGAAAGTGGGAACCTGGTCTCAGTCTTTACCATAGCTGGCTGGGGCTTGGCCCACTGTAGCTGCAGGGAGGCAGGCTGCTGCTGGATGCCACTGGGATTAGGAATGGTTTTGGTAGGCTGGATAAAGAGTCAGGTGTGGAAAACTCAAGTGGCTGGACAAAGGGTTGGAATGGTGGGCAAAGGAGCCTGTGATTTGGACAACATGCAGACCCGGGGAGAAGACTGAGCCTGTGGTTCAGGGGTGGAAATAGGAATGCAGGAAATATGAGAGTGGGATAAACTGCTAGGACTTGGAAAGATTAGAGCAGTCCCAGTGAGAGGGGATAAGCAGAACCAGTCAAACATGAAAAAAGGACAGAACATTTTTCTTTAGCCATCAGAGGGTAATCCCCATCTGATCCTGGAGTAAAAGGCACAGATCCCCATGTTGGGAATGCTGGGCGTTGGGGACTCTGTAGCTATGATCGATGTGTGACTAGACTGCAATAACCTATGATCTACTTAAAGATGATCTCACAATGGATCTGCAAAATGGAATTAAACTAATTAATTTAGGTTGTGCTTAATCCTGGCATCTCCTAACTTCAGTGGGCTTGAACTTGCCTCATTAATAACACCCTTTAAGGTGTTCTAGAGATCATATTTATAATATAAATTATATAGAAGTCTCAATCAGATATTCTGTATTTGTTTTAAAATGAAATTCAAATATCCTTTGATTTTAAATATGGATTTGGCTTGTATGACTTTTCTTTACAATTTTTTCCTCTTTTATACAATTTCTTAATTGTAGAAGTGCACTATAAAGCAGTTTGCCAGCTGTAATTATAACATAGAATATTCCCGGGTGTATGAACATTAATTATGACTTATTATTAATATATGCATCAATTGATAATTCATTTTATAATTACTTTGCAAGGATCTATCCTTTGGAAAGCTTTGGAAAAAAACACACAAAGAACATGAATCTACTGGAAGGACTTTGGTGTACACTGCTGATCCGAGACACAAGCTGTGTCTTACTCATTAGCATTTCTTCTCAGTCATGAAAACTGCTGCACACAATGACCTCATTCTAGGGGCCAGGGCTATAAGAAAAATAAAGTATTTTGAGACTTGTGACTAAACCAGGAGAAGTGGCAAGACTGGGGATGCTACAGGTGGTTGTATATGGCTGAATCTGATTCTGTGATAATCTCTGAACTCTCTTTATTGTTTGAATCACTTATCATTTGCTTGTTCTGCTTTTAAATACAGTCTTTCTTTTGTACGAACCTTTCCTCTCCAGTTCTCTTATCCATCCTGTGTACTACATAAATGCTTCTTGTGTTCCGTAAAACCTCTCTCTGCAATCCTTCCTCACTGACTTATTTTTATCTCTTTCAAAATGTCTCTACTTTCATAACTTCCACAACTTTTAGGATTGCTACAAACTTGACATATTATATATTGGTCTTTTTGAGGTAATGTCCATAAAAACAGAAATGCGGAATTCCAGCGTAGTCCTCTGATCTTTAGAAGATCTGTTTTTCTCTAGTCTTCCAACCCTTGGCACCTTGTGCAGCACTGATGGAGTTTAACAAAAGTTTGTTTGTGATTATTTTATGGTGTATGTTCAATGTACTTTAAGTGCATTTACTAGTTATCAAGTGTCTACATGGTTGGGTTTCATTTGGGTTGCACTGGGTTGTCCTACGAGGAGCAGCTGAGGGATCTGGGGGTGCTTAGCCTGGAGATGAGGCTCAGGGGAGAACTTATTGTGCCACGGTTATGGGCAAGGGATAAATGCAGACCAGTGGAAGTCTGTTTTAGTCCTCAGCCTATCTCCAACATTACTGCTCTCTGCAACTCCCTGACAGGAGAGGGGTTGGTCTCTTCTCCCAGGCAACCACTGATAGGACAAAGGACATAGTCTTAAGCTGCTCCAGGGGAGGTTCAGGTCGGACATCAGGAAGACCTTCCTCACAGAAAGTGAGATTAGATATTGAAATGGGCTGCCCAGGGAAGTGGTGGAGTCACTGTCCCTGGAGGTGTTTAAGGAAAGACTGGCCGTGGCACTCAGTGCCATGGTCTAGTTAACATGGTGGTGTTCAGTCATAGGTTGGACTTGATGATCTCAGAGGTCTTTTCCAACCTACTTCATTCTGTGATTCTGTGACTAGTCTCCTCCAGGAACTCTGTACAGGCCCAGAGGAACCCTCCAGGTGGTTTCACAGGCACTTGTCTTACTGTCCCACGGCCACCCGCGTTACCCAAAGGGCGCGACAGGGCCCTGGGCTGGGAGCAGGCGGAGACCGGGGGGACCCCCTTGCACCGGGATGACAGGAGCTCTCGCTGTTCGGAGAGAGCAGCCAGCCTGTCCTGGGCTGGCTGCCGTGAGGGGCTGCCGCCCCACGCGCGACTCGAGGGCAATCCGCGGCTTCGCCAGCGCCGCGCCCACCCCGCCCTCACGGACCGCGCCTGGCGGGGCGGGTGTCGCGCCGCACGTC
>JAWWES010000041.1:61226178-61284268 GCA_035583135.1 Lophotriccus pileatus
TCCGCGGCTTCGCCAGCGCCGCGCCCACCCCGCCCTCACGGACCGCGCCTGGCGGGGCGGGTGTCGCGCCGCACGTCCCGGCCCTGGGAAGCGAGTGGCAGCCCCGCTCCCCCAGCACGTCCCGTCCCGGGAGCCCGGCTCCCCCATCCCAGACACGCAGCCCACGGACGGCAAACCGGGCGGGACGCCCCGACCTTCACGGGGGCCGCCCCGCGGTTCCCGCCCCCCGGGAGGGCGGGCGCGCAGCCGGGGCGGCGGCGGCCATTGGGAGGCGGGCGGGGAGCGGCGCGGCCCCAGCCCCGCCCCGCCGCTATATGAGGCGGGGGGCGGGCGGCGGGGCGGGCCTGAGCGTGTGCGGGCACCGAGGTGAGCGGGGAGGCGGGAGCGGGCGAGGCGCTGCGGGACCGGCTGGCTGACCGCGGCGCCCCGCAGCCCGGCCGCCGCAGCGGGCGCAGGAGGCCGGGCGGGAGGAGGTGAATCCCGCGGCAGGAAGGAGCCGCTGCTCCTCTCTTCTCCCTCCTCCTCCTCCGCCGCCGCCGCCGCGCCCTTCTCTCCCGTGCTCATCCCTGGCAAGGACGGGATGGAGGGCTGAGCCCGGCGGAGGTGTCTGTCCCGTGGGGAGGCAGGTTTTCCCTCCCCTCGCCCGCGGGGCTGGCGTGGCGCGGCCTCCCCGGCGGCGGGCAGGCAGAATTGTGGTGTCATTGCTTTCCAGGAGCAGGTGCCCGTAAGTAGTTGAAGACGAGGGTGGCGGAGCATCTCTTGCAGAAACTCTCTGCTCAAGGTTACAGCCCCTCCCATGGAAGCTGGTGTCTTGCCGTGGCACAGGCACGTCTTTTGGAGAGGTGTAGGCAGGGACCGGCTCCTCACGGAGGGATGGTGCTGTTGTAGCTGAGCGCGCTGTTTGCTTTATTCAGCGTTTTTCTTTTGTCATCCCTTTTTTTTCCCCACTGATGTATTTTTAAGTTCTCGGTTGGACTGCTGCAGAGGTCATGAAAGGGTAAAACTGATTTAATGGGGTTGAGAGAGAAGAGGGGCTATGCCTTCAGGCGTTCCACTTCGAAATCTTCATTCAAGCTGCAGCCCGGATGCCAGGCTGGCGGCGTGATTTGCAATTGCTTGCTTGCAGTTTTTGGTTTTTTATTTCCCCTTGTGGGTGATGTGTGCAGGAAACCTGCCTAGTTTTATATGGTCACTATATTGGGTTTCTGGAATCATCCCCTGTGCTGTCAAATTCTGTCTATGTAAAGGATTTCTGGTGTCTGGATGGCTGGGGAGGCTTTGAACAATACGAAGTTTGCCTTGCTTTGAAATTCCTGCCACAGATTTTTTGAAAGGGAGGGAGAAGAGGGAAAAATTGTGATCAGTTCTTATTGAGGCTCAGTTTTGTGGCTACATGTTCTGAATGTATGATAAGAAAAGATGTAACTTGAGAAAGGGGAGGGAGGTGAGACAGAGAGCTAAATAAAAGGAGTTTCTTTGCAGCTCCATCCATTTCAATGGTGCAGCTTTCCCAAGCCCCTTTTCATCGCCCATCATCACCTTCAGGCCGGTCGGAGGAAGGGGAGGAGAAGAGGATGAAGGCGGCCAAGCAGCAGGTGACCCCGTCTGGGGAGAGCCCGGCTCCCGCCAGCCCCCTGCAGTCCGCGCTGAGCACGGCGGCGTCTTCTTCCCAGGCTTACGAGACGTACATCGACAATGGGCTCATCTGCCTCAAACACAAGATCAGGAACATCGAGAAAAAGAAGGTAACTTGGTTTTCTTCGGTGTTTAAGCTGCCACTTGTAAAGCTCGTTACATATTACTGCAATTATTTTTACTAGCTGGAATACGATTATGTGTGTGTATAGAGATCAAATATATGTTGATCAAAACTGGAGATGCTTATCTAGGCTGAAACAGTTCAAAACAAACTAGGAACTGATTTAAAGATGGTTTATAATCTTGCAGAAATATCTATTTCTTTCATCAATTACATGCATTTAATATTAGGCTGTAGAATTGTTTGTAAAATTGGAAATTAGAAGAGTACTTCCTCTGACTCGTGGAAATGTCAGTTGATATTAAATATGTATTGCCCTTTACTTTGCATAAATATTTGACTTATATATTTTAAATACAGACAAATATTGTTCATTAGAAAGCTTGTGTATAGAAATCCTCCATACCCTGCTCTCTTGTTTTGGCCTCTGCTTTTCTGAGGTTGTGGGAACAGAAGAGTGTTAATGAGAATAATAACTGAGGTGATATACCTAAAATGTTGTGGCCATAGCTACTCAGACTTTTGCATTCCAAGGCTTTTCAGTTGACTGGCAGGTGACTGAAAGCTATGTGCATGGTTTTTAATTGGGAAAGTACTATTTTCTGTGAGATAAAAGAAAAATTGTGCCATTGCTTTTAGGATTGGATCAGAATCACAAGTAAAGCAGCTGTGTGAATATACTGTGTTTCTCCAAATATCTGCAAAGCTTGATGTGTTTGGATGAGGAGGAGGAGTAGATCAGACTTCTGGCCATGTGGTTAGAGGATTTGATCCTCCTGCAGGAGATGCAGTATTACTGCTGTCTCATGTCATGCATCATGCTGTAGTTTTGAATAATGTCAGATAAGCATGTTTTCTTTGTGTGATTAACCAACTTTGTGTTGTATTCTAATTCTGTCCAGGGTAGCTTATTGTTAATTTCTCTGATATCTTTGATTTTCACATGAGTGACAATGTGGCCCCACCAGCAAATGAAAGTGTGACTTAAAAGGAGTAGAAAGTATTCCTAGTCCTAGACTTCTGCAGGGGTCATGTCAGTAAGATTCTGTAGATACACAAGTGAAATAGTATTTGATTTCATGGCAGTGAACTCCCCTTTCTTTTCCCTGTGTGTGTAGAGAAGCTTGCAATACCTAATAGTTCAGTTTTGTATTGTTTACATCAGCATTTAACAACTGTTTCAGTATACTGGAAATAAATCTTATTTCTTCCCTGAAGACACTTGTCCACTTTCTTAGGGAATAGTGCTATAGCATCTTGATGTAAGTGAAGCCAAATTTTTGAAAGACATATTTTGGAGAATTAAGAAGGATTATTCAAGGGTATTACAACTGAATTCCAGCATTGACTTGGAAAAGCTAAACAAGCACTAACTTAAAATAAGGACACTAGATTTATTTGGAACCCCTTAAAATTCTTGAATCAATGCATTAGTATTTCTTAAATGAAACAAAGGTTGCAAGTAAGAACTGAAAAATCAATAAAAGAGAAAGGAAGTAGACAGTCCTGCAGGCTGAGGTTGCCAAATCAAAGGCAATAGCAAAACTTTGTGTTCCTTTCTCCTGACAACAAAAGGAAGTAGCAAAATCTCTATTCTCTTGCGGTATGTGGATGACTTAAAATACAGAAGGAATATGTAACTTCACTCATACCCCATAGTTCACGTTAGACAGAAATTAATATAAAATTGTACTTTCAATTTTCTGCAGCTCAAACTAGAAGACTACAAAGATCGTCTGAAGAAGGGGGAAGCCCTCAATCAAGACCAGTTGGTAAGCTTGCTTTATGCATGAGTTGAAGGCCTCAAAACTTTCCAGTATGTCAGAAGGGACGGGGTGCTGAAGGAGATGATGGTGTGGTTTTACAGAAGCAGTGCCTGAAGGCTTGCAGTGGCATCTTTCACAAAAACAAATTAACAAATGATTGGTAATTAGGCTGAACATTGAGCCCATGAGCTTTGTCTCCTGCTTTAACCTTCCTGCTGTGTAATGAAGTGGTAGAAGGTCCTTGTTTATCTTTGCTCGGTAGACTTTCAGCTTCGGTGCTCCTGCACCTTTATTTCTTAATGAGGTGTCTGTGTGCAGTTTATCTGTATTGGTAGTGCAGTGTTAGAACCCAAACTTTAAGAATTCTGGGGTAGCTTATTAAGCCTCATGACTTCTTGATTAACAGGTGTCACTTGAAATTGCCATTTAGCTGCACAGTGCTGTTGGTTACAAGTAGCTGTTAATATAACTGACAGGGCTTCTGGCTTTTTTTTCTGTCTTGAACTGGAATGGATTCTAGAACTGAAACAAAATTTCTGTAACATGAAAGCTATTGCTACTTAAGTGTATCCAAGTAGCAGTGTCACATAATCCAAAGGGTTTATTGCTCCAGTCATCCAGGAGTCACATTTTTGAAATGTACTGCACACGTGCTAAAGAATAATTGTGTGATGAAGGGTACTGGCACCTCAGTGGTAGTGCTGATCCTGCTAATGAACCAGCTGGAAAAATATTTCATTGAGTGTTAGTTTTATCACAGTGCAGCAGCATGAGAACACAAATACTATTTTCTTACTCTGAATCACTCGGGAAAGAGAGTGAGACATAAATGGGATAAGAGGGGAAATAACTTGCTGCTTAAAAGCAGACCTATTGGAGTGAATGATCATTTAGCACTTAGCAGCAAAATGTGATGTAACCTCTTCCATCTCAAGTGCAAAAGCAAATTGATTAAACCTGATGGTTCAAAGTAGGATGATGACCTTTCAGTTCCTGTAAACTCAATCTGGAATCAGGTGGGCAAGAATCTTTTGTGGCTAGATCACAGGTATTCTTTACAATCTGTTTTCTGCCACGAACAGTAAGACTATTTAACAGTATTCTGTGTAAGTTGGATCAGTCTGGAATATGCTTTAAAGCTACATCTGAATTTGACCACTCTGATATATGCCCTGGACTGTGAAAAGCTGTTAGGTGAAAGTGAAGTTAAGATCTGGGGAACTAAAGAGATGAAGGATTATGTAGATGCATTTCCTTTCAAATGCATCCAGCAGCACTAATTTTGGAAAATGACATTAACTTGGTTACTGGCTTTTAGTATTCCTAGCTGAGCTTCACTTTTTAAATATTAGTATCTTTATCCCAGTTTCTGGGGTATCTCAGGCTATTAAAATGTGGAATTAGATTCAGTCTTGCTAGTGAATTGGAAGGTGGTAGTCAGACTGTTCAGATGACCTAAGAGGCCCATATACACTCAATATGTAATTAGTAATCTTAGGAAAACTGTTTCAGTGGTTAACGTACAGCAATACTACACTTATAACTTTCAGATGCAAATTTCTGGTGTATATACAAATTGAAGCTAGAATAGAGCTCCATACAGCTTAACATTTACCTAAAGAAACTGAACTGCCATCTATAGCTTTCATTTTCTAACACAGTGGAAGAAGTGCACATCTGGTGATGAACTTGTTTTGCAAACAATTTGGATTAAGCTGTAATTACTTACAGTGTATGCCTGCCAGAGCTACTGTGTGCTAGCCTCACTTTAGGAAACATTTGTTTCAAAAATAAGGAGCTTCCAGCAAGTTAAATGCTCTTACTGGCAATATTGTGCTGTTTTGCAAGCTGAGCAGATTTTTCTCAGTACTGTTCCCCCAGCATGCTGTTAATGAATGTTAATAACAGGTGTGACAGAAAAAAGCTGTTGCTTTCCTGCAGGCTGAGCTATAGCTTGTCATCAGAGCAGTGGTAACTGTTCTTGGTGTTTTCAGGTAGGGAGTTTTACTCTGGAATTTGCTTTGTTAAAAGCACAGTTACTGTAATCTGCCTAGTAAGGTGTTGGTGTTACACTGTGAGCCTTCCTCAGATGTGTGGACATTAGGGTCTTAGAAGTCATTCTCCCAAGTGCTAAGTGAACTTGCTAATTAGCACTTAAAAGTTGCTTGGTAAATTGTGTGAAGACAATTTAAATTACCACGTGAGTGATCTACAGTAGCACATGTACTATGTGTTGAGTAGGATTTAGGCCTGATATTGGCTAGCATGCTACAAACAAGTCTACAAAAGTTACTAAGCAATCAAACTGATTGAACAAATGAACATATAACTTGTTTTCCAGTTGCTTAGGAACACATATGGAATTTGCATATGTCCCAAGTCTTATTGGGGTAGTAGGTTAAGCTTTTGTCACTCCACTGATGAAACACTGCTTTGGAAAAGCCTGTTACAGAAAAACTTCTGATACCACGTCAGGAGCACAAACCAAACTGAGTGTAAAGCACATGTGAACAACTGAAATGAAACTTAACTTGTTACTTCCCAGGCATGCCTTATGGTATCTTGAGAGCTGTCAAGGAAGCTTATAAAAATGAATTAGTCATTAAAAAAAGGGTATATCAAAATGCAATTAATAATCTACTGCAATTAGTCTTTTTGAAGACTAGTTAGTAAAATACTGGTTAAAGTGAACTGGTAGAAGGTCTGTGCTGAACTTGTCTCCTGTATTCCTTCTGGGCTTTCAGGTCAGTGTCTGATTTTAAGTAACTGTTTACCTGTGATTGCCAAGACCTATGGCAACAAAATTTTAAAACCCAAACAAACAAACCCCCAACAACAACAAAAAGCAAAAACAAACAAAAAACCCACAAAATTTGTATCCAGGCTTTCTTGTGTCAACATTAGTAAACCAAGTATTGTAAAAAATGTTGCCTGGAAAGGCCAATATAGGCAAGCTTGTAGGATATCTGTCTGGTGGTGTGTGGCAAAAAGCCAGTCACATCTTAGATAGTATGGGTCAATGGTTTAAAGTACCAGCTACAGACGTATCTTAAAGTTACAATTTCAGAGAAGTACGCACTAAATGACAGTAATTTTAAGCATGAAAAAATACATTTTTATCTGTTCCTTTGTAGGAGGCAGTAGAGAAATATGACGAAGTAGTACATAACTTGGAATTTGCCAAGGAGCTTCAGAAGACTTTTTCAGGACTTAGCCAAGATGTAAGTATAAATGCTCTTTCCTATATTTCCAGGAGGTAACTACAGGATTTGTGCTACTTTTCTAATAGCTACATTTATATGCCAGTGCACACAACACTAGGAAGTTCCTGTCTTGGAGCAGAAAAGTGTTGACAACTTTGTGTACCAATGACCTCCACAATGTAGTAATTCCCTGCACGCCCTATTAGAGCTTGTGCTTAAGTAAACTGAGTCATTGGAGGTCAGCTGTTTGTGAGATGATTCCAGTTTACTTAGATTTGAAAGCTTTAACCATGTGCCTGAGGTAGATGCATCCCCTGCACAGTGAAGAATGTTGGGGAAGCAGCTCTATGGGAAGGGACATGTGGGTCCTTGGGAGGTGCAGGCAAAATAAATGGATCACTGGAGCCTAGATATAGATTGAGGACCAGGAGATTAAGGACAATTGATTATTTGGTACCTGACCAGTTGTGCCTGTTTCTGGTCACGTGGTAGGCAAAGGCTACAGACAAGCTTCAGTGAGTCCAGTGGTGGGCCCCTGAATGCCTGGGGCCTGGAAAATGAGACCTCTGAGGAGAGCCTGGAAGAACTTGGGCTTGTTGGGTCTGGTCAAGTGAAGTCTTGACAGGAGATGCAATATTAGCCTTCAGATACCAAATACTGAAAGGGTGGAGCCAGAATTTTTTGCTGAGATATGTGGTAGGAGAAGGAATGATCACGAGTTGAAATAGTAGGTTGTACCAGGTAGGAGGAAATGGATACTCTGGGGATAATTGAGCACTAGAGCAGCCTGCCTAGAAAAGGTGTAAAATCTGTCCTTGGATCTCTTCAAGACCTGACTGAACAAAGCTCCAAGCAATCTAGTCTTGACTCAGTGGAGCCTTTGTTCTTGAGGCTGGGCTAAACAATGTCTCAAGATCACTTCCAAATTGAATAAGTGCTGGGGTTAAGTCACTTTGATTTCATTAATACATTTCTCAGTAATTTTTAACTGAAACTTGTAGAGTTTGCTACTTTTAAATTGCTGTAGTTGTCTCTAATTATGGCAAGTCACCTAAATAAAGTCTTTATTCAGGGTTTAAAGCACTACCTACCTTACCTTTATGTAAGTCTCTTGGCTTAAGCAAATACTACCGTTGTGGAAAGATTTGATCCAGGGTAGTGGTGGGGATGCTACACATGATTAATCACTGCTCTGGCATTATTTCTCTGCCTCCTACAGATTGCTGAAGGACTGGTAAATGGCCTGTCTCAGTGTTCATTGAGACCCAAACAGTTTTGCTAGAGAGTGTATCTTGTGTATATATAGTATATATAGTAATTCCAGGTAGTGTGGTAAATCTCTCAAAGCACTATGTGAGCAGAAATTTAAGAGCCTTTTCAGCAGTGTTACTGCTTTAGGTTCCCTCTGTCATTCTATGTTGAATATAGAAACTACTGTACTGAATGTTAAAACTTGGATTGCTTCCTATTGCTTTCCTTTGCATAACTGCCTATAAAAACACCAGGAATGAAGGACTGTGACCCAGTGTATCTGTGAGCATTAACTGCTACCGGTTCATGTTTGTTCGTGAACTTATACTGTATTTAAAGGGTAACTCACTTTGTTTTTAACTTGGCTCTGCTTCTGCTGGTATGGATTCTACAGCCAATAGCCATTACTGGAACACTAGAGGCCATTCTGGCAACAGCATCCTTGTAGCCTTTACAGTGTGTTCTAGGAAAGAAAAGTTTCATAAATCTTGCCCGATATTGAGGCATTTGAAATTCTGCAGTTACTTGGATAGCTTCTGCTGGATAGTTCTACTAGTGCATAATGAGAAACTTCTCGAATGCATGAGTACTGTGTATGGTCTGTGACTTGTGTTGTTGCTTATTTAATGAGTGTTTCAGTCTTCTGCCAACAAAAATAAAAGTGACTGTAGGATTCTGCTGTATCATTTAAACTGGAGTATGTAAAAGTGAAGAGCAGTTGTCTTACTAAGAGAAACTTGAAACAACTTCATCTCCAGCTTTGCGCTAAATGTTAAGGGTCAGCTAGGCCTGGATTTGTGCATTGGTATCAATTCTATCAATTCCTTTAAAAGCTGTTACAGTAGAACAAGTAGCAGACATAATCAGGATCTAGATATCATAAAGGCATATCACAAGTGAAGCTACCAGTATCCAGTTTGACAAAAAGAATTAGTAGATAAATGGGGAACTCTTCCAAAGGAGGAGCTTCAAAGATCCTGGGTATCTGAAGAGAGTTAGGAGCTTCTGTTGTCTAACCGAAATTAATAGTTGGTTTGCTCAGTGTAGAATGAGCAATACTAGAACTCAGTGTTTTATCCTGGATTCTTGTTACTAAACTGTTGTATTTAATTGTTGAATTTGTGTATTAAAACAGCTGCTGAAAGCACAGAAGAAGGCTCAGCGGAGAGAGAGTCTGTTGAAGCTTGAGGCAGAGAAGAAAAAACTGCGTACAATACTTCAGGTCCAGTACGTGCTGCAGAACTTCACTCAAGAGCACGTTCAGAAAGATTTCAAAGGTGGTGTGAATGGTGCAATATACTTGCCTTCTAAAGAACTAGACTACCTCATAAGATTTGCAAAACTGACGTGTCCAGAAAGAAATGAGAGCTTGAGGTAAGTTCAGGATTTTTGTCTAATTAGTATGCTTTATTCATTACAGTAAATGTCCTCTGTTTGACACCGCCATGTCTTTAAATACTATGTTTTGGAACGCTAATTAAAATTCTATTCAGCACCCTTGCTTTAGTCTGAGATAAGGAATGTAACAGATTTACTTCACTCTACTACAGCTTTGCTTTACTGTTCAATGACAGCCTCAGGTGCAAGTTACAGGCAAATTTTTGCTATCTTGTCTTCCTGTGGCACTGAGGGGAGACAGTCCAACACCATCCTAAGCAGGGAGGCTTGTGGTGTGTTGTTGCCTTGAGGTCTCACTGTTCATGAAGTGAAAAAAGGGCAGTAAATTCAAAACCGTTCTGTGTTCCATTCATGTGGTGATCCACACGTGCTTCTTTATTCAAAATGAATGTAAGGTGTTGCTCTTGAGGCTCTCTTGCTATTAACTTCAAAATGGTTTTAAAGAATTGCCATCTTCACTAAATGTCATACATGTTAACAGGTTGTCAACAGAGGTTATGTGTGTCAGGGCTAATGTGGCACTGCTCTCGTACTATGGTGGCTCATGCTTAGCATGACAGCCTGTCTGTTTTTAAGAGAGTGTAGTAAGAATTGTATTTGAACATGGAATAAGTAGTTATTAGGTGGTAAGTTGAAACACTTTATGGTTAAGTCATGTTTGAATATGGACTAACTCTTAAGTTCCTAAAAGTTCTAATCACTTGCCATACACTAATCTTTGCCTAATCTTTGCTTAAGTTAACTTCTTAAGAACAGCACTTATAAAACGCTACATAACAGTAGTCTCTCATTCCAGTGAAATAACTTTATTTCTGTATTACTCTCACCATACTGTGCTTCCACAGGAAGCATAATCCTTTCTTTTGGGATGCTGTGTTTCATCATGTTGGACTTCAAATTCCATTATCTGGAGGGTATGGGTCATGGACCTATGAAAAAGTTTCTCAGTAACTGCTAGTTCCTGAAAGTGGCAGGAGCTGCTGATGGTTACCCCTGTACGTGTTTGTCCAATAAAGAAGGTGACCAGTTGATTAAACAGCAATTGTTGCCCTGTCTGGGGATCCTGGCTTGGAATGAAGTCCAGCTATATGGTCTCGTGGGATAGTGCTAGGATCTGTGTAGTGACCAACTAAAGCGCTTCTGTTTGCTAGGTTAAATCACATAGACAAATAACAGAATAATTGTTTTCAGTGCTTAGTATTCACTCTGTGTATGCAGCCTTGGTTTGGAGGGCTGAACCTGGGCTATTGGGACACTGCAGCACTTGATCTTGGCTGTGATTTCTACTTGGTGAAACTTGTCACTTGTTTTAGTGTTGAAGACCAGATGGAACAGTCATCTCTCTACTTCTGGGACCTTCTAGAAGGAAGCGAGAAACCTGTAGTTGGAACAACATGTGAGTGTCTCATCTAGAGAAATAATTGAAATATCTGAAATTTGTGTGCTTGTTAAAACATCTTAAAACCAGTGAATATACATGGAAGGGTACCAAATGAAACACTTCCAAGTGCTATGTGTAACTATTCTCCAAGGATGAACTGCTTTTTGGTTTAAGATCTGGGTTTTTTTTAAGTACAGATCAATAGCAATACAGCATATTTGCTTTTGCCAGGTCAAGACTTCTAACCAATGTACTAGCATCTTTTTGAGGAATAATGATGGTAGTAATTGAAAAGCTGATGTGTGAATACCTTACAGCACAGTGGAAAGCTCTTTGTATAGCTGTGTGCAAATGGGTTAAGTTTGGAATAGTTCCCAGCCGTGAAAGGCTTAGTTGAGCATGCTGATGTGTATTACAAAGCTTCATTTGGCCCCAGGCTGAAGGTCCCACAGCACTGAAGATCCTCCCTTCTTTGTAGGAGGTCTAGGCTCATACCTGTTGTCTGTCTACAGTTCAGAACACCACACTAGAGAAGGATAGTCATTAATGGAATGTACTGTGATCTCTAATCATGCACAGTGCCATCTTACTTTGACCTGTGTCAAGTGTCCTCACTTTCCAAGGACAGCAAAATCTGTGGGACTACCTATCTTCCATTGGTGGCATACTTCCAAAACCTCTGGTTTTAAGCAAATGTGCATATTCTTTTCTGTTCCTATTTACAGCTTGCTTATGAGGAAACTGCCCTTACTTGACTTCTGGTGTCTTTGCTATTGCAAACAGACCCTGCTTATCCCACTTACTCCCATCTTGTAGTGGCAGGAATCTTTCACTTGTCACTGAAAATGTTGAAGCTGGTCTACCAGAGCACTGGTGTGCCTTGTCTAACTTCCACATGCAACTAGTTGAACTGACAGCTAAGTGTTAACTCTATGTACTTCTGGAGGAACTGCAAGCTTCCCTTGTATTGCTACAGGCTGGTAACTTTAACCTTGTGTCTATTGACGTGAATAGATAGTTGCCTTGGACTCCAAACCTCTGGTTTGTCTATCACATAAACAACTTTTGCCATTATTTTATCAGTATCTCTAGCCCTTTAATATCAGTCTTGTGTCCTTCTGTGTGCAAGCTAGACTTTGCATTAAGCTGTTAGGTCATCTTACTAGCATTCATTGCCTTGGAAGACAATTTTTTTTATAGCCATGTTAAGTTCTAGCTACAATTCTTGTTTGTATGGTTATCACTGGTAGGAGTGATCTTTCACTGAATACTTTTCTTGTTCTCAAGGCTGTCCTGTCTTTAGCTCCTCTGAAACAATTTCCAGTATCACTGTTGTTTCTGAGGTCTTGCTCTAAGCTGCTGAGAGGAGAAAACTGGAGAGCGATTCTGAGTACACAGCTAAGCTTTTGTTGAACCATGTCAGCTTTGACTCTTTTCAAACTTGAGGATTAATTTCAGACTGAAACAGTCTCTTGCATTCTCCCCACTTGTTTCTGCAGTTCTTAACTATTCCTTCCAAGACTTACTGTCCTGTCACTGGGAAAAGGGGCTTGTAGGGCAGTTCCACAGTGACTGCTTAGCTTTACCTACATTGCAGTCTGCACATGATCTTAGTATCAATGCTGGCTAGTTTGTACATGGTAAACATGTACAAACATGTGAGACCAGGTGGCTCAGTGTTTCTTGTGTGCACTTAAACACAAACTGCAGTCTTACCTCTGGATTGAAAAGATGTTTTCAGCAGTAATCTATTAAGCACTCTAACAAATACTTTTCTTCACAAAAATGTTTTATTTCTATAACTGGGTAAGATGTGTAAACTTGGAGAAGTTGCAATTCATATACAGGGAGGAAGTAGGATGTCATAATCTGAATACCCCTTCATTTCAGATTTTCCTATTTTCACTGATTTTTATTCTTCAGATAAACACATGAAGGACCTGTTATCCAAACTTATAGACTCTGGCTACTTTGAAAGTATTCCGACTCCTCGTACCACCGTGCCAGTAAAAGAATTGGAAGAAGAAGTAAACAGAAAATCTGAGAACACAAGACAGATGTCAAAAGGAGAGTCTGTCAAAGAACCAGGTGGAATATTACAGGGTTCAGTTTTTGTATCAGTGTTGGGAAAGACTTGAACTGAGCACTGACTTTGCATGGCTTGATGCTGTAGCTTGCTTGCAATGTAGTAACTGAAATGGAACCTGCAAGTTTTGCAGCCCTATACTGGCTAATAATGTAGAAAAAAACCCCTCAGTTATAGAATGTTTTTTGCCTTTTGAGCAGGTCTCCATGTTCAAGATGTGAGAACTGTCTGGTGTAGGGAATATTATATATTACAATAACCAAATGTTTCTTGCTTAACTCTGAACTTTTGCAAATGTAAAACCTAATCAGAAAATAAAAGCTTATCTAAAAATAGCATGTTGAATGGCAAATTGAGCTTTCAGAATATCTTAGTTTAGCAATTGGCACTACTATTTAAATAGAATTAAAGAGTTGCTACTGTTTGGTCTGCTTTTCTGCATTTGATCAGTTGAAACAAATTAACATCCTTTCTCTAGAATCCATTATGGAGCTTATGAAGTCTGAAATACAGCCACAGGAGGTAAGATACTCCACTACTAATTGCTTTCCTTTAGTATTGTGATTTATCAGACACATAATTGCACTTCTGCAGCTCTTTTTTTAAACTTAAAAGGGAGTCTGAACAGCAGCCTAGGTGTTGCTTTATGTAGGAAGCATTCAAGACTTAGTTGCATTTCTCTTTCTAACCCTAAATTTATGGCATCTGGTGTATTTGGGGATAAATGGGGCAGGATTACATGAAGCAGTATAGTACTTTAATGCTCTGGCACTTTCCTGAATAAAACAAAGCATCAACCTTTAGAGTGGAAACACACTGATCTTTTGTGTACTGTGGAATAGAGAAAATACACATCTACTAAAGCTGTCTGTAAAAGCTAAGCTGATTGCAGTAGGCTTGATATTGGTGGGGTTGAGAATGTGGGTTTTGCTCTGTTTTGTCAGAAAAGTAGGGATTCCAGGACAGACTCATGTGCACAGGGGCGTGTAGACCTGTTTCAGCAGCTCTTCAGACTCCTGTGCTCGAGCTTTGACTGTCAGGATGTAAAAATCATTAGACTTGGTTCAAAAGGGGGGGAGGAGTGTCCTTTTCTAAGTGGAAATACTGGTTCTTAAAATGCTGAATCCCTGTTTCCCAGGTATCCCACTAGAGGGTGTACTCTAGAACAAGCTTTTGTAACCTACTGATAACAGTTACCTGACTCTTCTGGTGTCTTGTCAGGAAAAAAATCTCAGCCAGTGAGCCTTGTACATTATTCACTTCATATATTTACTTCTTCATGACAAAGTGGTAACTCAGAAAAACTTCAGGATGTCATTAAACTCTCAGGCTTACTGACACTAATCACAGCCTGCAGTCAAAGTCCAGTGGTACTAAATCTGAGAATATGATTTCTCTTAGTATTAAAACTCCGTTAAGAATGAAGGTTGTACTTGGTTACTGGGTCTAATATTTGGGGGGAGATGGCACTGCTAAGCTTAGCACAATGTTTGTCAATACAGTACCACAGCATTTTAGATGCTTAGGAGGAGGCTTTTGTACAGAGTCACAGTTGATATTGTCACTGCCTAGGAACACCAGGTAGCACTGAGGATAAGGGCAGGAGATTCACTCAGCTCAAGTGGGTTTTACTTGTTCTGTTCAGGACTGTTCCCTGTTTCCCTGTGGCATGCCAAGCAAAGCTAGTCTGCAGTGTGGTAGGATAAAGCCATGGCTGTCCACACAGTTTCTATGACTCGTGCTTAGACTGTCTGGGCTCTGCTTTTAGTCAGCAGTTTTCAGTAGCTGGGTGACCTAATTTAACTGACCTGAACTGTAGTAGCAAAATGTGTTCTTGGGAGCCATTAAGTTTCTCTGGTCTATATAGTTTCTCAACAGGCGTTATTTGCCTGAAGCAGAATACTCTGTCAAGAAGAAGACAGAAGAGCCCAAATCTTGGGAAGCTGAGTGTGCTAGAAAGCAAGAACCTCCAAAGTCCTGGGAAATGCTTGTTGATACTGAAGAGAAGGAACAGAAGCAAAAGCAAGAGGCCTTAAAGCCTTGGGAAGCTCATGTTAGACAGCAAGAACTAAAAAGACCAGATTCTCCAAAGCCTTGGGACGCTCGTGTTAAAGAGGAGGAACAGAAGTGTGAGTCTGCAAAGCCCTGGGAGACCTGTGTGGAGGAGGAAAAACAGAAGAAGCAAGAAGCACCAAAGGCCTGGGTAGCACGTGTCCAAGAGGAGCAGGAGTCTCCCAAACCCTGGGTAGCAAAGGTTAGGGAAGAGCAGGACCAGAAGAAACAGGCATCACCTAAGCCATGGGTAACAAAAGTTAGGGAAGAGCAGGAACAGAAAAAGCAGCAGGAGTCCCCAAAACCTTGGCTAACCAAAGTTAAGGAAGAACCAGAAGAAAAGCGAGCATCTCCAAAGCCTTGGGTAACCCAAACTAGGGAGCAACCAGAACAAAAGAAGCAGGAGCCTGTGAAAACATGGGAAATGCCTGTTAGGGAAGAGCCAGAGCAAAAGAAGCAGGAGCCTGTGAAGGCTTGGGCTGCACATTTTAGGGAGGAGCCAGAACAAAAGAAGCAGGAGACTCGAGAGGCTTGGGAAAAAGCTGACAGGCAGCAGCAAGTGTCACCACCACAGTTACAGAACCCTCCGAAGTCCTGGGGAGCTGCAAGTATTGGGCCAAAGAAGTTTGATATGGAACCCAAAGAAGTGAGTTGGCATATGTAGTATTACCTGTCATAAGCTTTTGACACTAGTGTATTGGAATAAAGCTACCTATTAGAGCCTTTATAAGGTGCATTTTGTAGGCCTATACTCCTATTTCATTCTTACTTGGAGGTGAATAATTCTGGCAGTTGAAGTTTATACCTGAATAGCAAGACGGTCTGCTTTGCTTTTTACATCAGCACGGTGTTTGAGCCTTGAATAACTGCTTTATGCACAAGACAGAAGAATTAACTTGGTTCATCTGTAGCTATTGGCTCTATCCACTGTTAGCAGTACAAAGCAGGTATGAGTCATCCAGGGATCAAATACTTTGTGGCTGCATGCAAATAGCACTTCAGTAATTTTTAGGCTTTTGATTAAAATAGCTGCTGATTCAAGAGACATCTAATGTCTAGATCAAGCAATAACTGTACAGGGGCTTAAATATGTATTTCCAGATGACTGCATGAACCATACTGCTGTCCTGGGAAGTCTAACAATAGCATAGCTTTAGAAATGTAAAATGAAGCCATTGCAGGCCTTTCAGCTGAGCAGGCTGCTACCCTCTGCTCACATTACCTTCCTTCTCACCTGTGCTTGGGTGGCAACAACTCTGATAAAGCAGAATTATTTTTACAGTTATATACCACCTTATGTCATTAAGAGCAGTGTTAATTTAAAGTTAGATTTCCGGAATCCAATATGGGGAGTTGAGCAACTCTCTGTACACAACATTGTCAGCACTACTACCTTTCTGCAAGAAAGCAGGAATCACAATACATCCTGTATTTACCACAGCAAATTATTAAGTTTATATCTTGTCAGTAAACTTGGCATAACTGAAAAATGGATGTTCTTGTGCCTAGAGGCGAGACCGCAAAGCGAAGGTTGACCACGAGATTAAGAGAGTATGTAACGTGCTGCACTGGGTAACAAAATGGGATTAAGGTGTTTCAGCTTGATTCATCTTTACACTGAAGCTGAGCACAGTCTTGTGTCCCCTGGTGGTGGTGCTGGTTCAGGTAGAAAACCTGGTTGCCCCACTGAGCACTCTGAGGTAACTCTGAGCACTAATAGGTGTGGTGCACCCAACTATGCAGAGTATTACTGTAACTGAAACTAAGTATTGGAGTAGTCTCAAGCACTTTTAAGAGGCCTTGGAATTTCTGGGGTCAGATTACCTTAAAGCTTAAATGCAAGAGGTGGGTTTGCTGTTTTTATACGGGATGGATAGATGGATGGCTTAAGTGGTGGACAAAACTTTGCTGCAGTAAGTAAAAAGGAGGATCTCCAGTCATTTGGAGAAACTTGCAGACTGCTCAGGAATCTTCCACTGGCAAAGTTAAACCAAATGTTGGAATGTGAGGGCGCTTAAGGTGGATTGCTGAATTAAGTAAAAGCATAATTTAAAGTATTCAAACTTTGATTTACTGAGTCCATAGGGAAACACCTGCTGGCTTTATATTTGCTTAGTAGCTGTTAAGAAATCCTAATATCAAAAGTATATTAAATAAGTAGGAAATAGCGTACTGGCAACACAACTAGCCTTCACAACCATTTTTTTTTAAAAAAAAGAAGCTATCTTTGGCTTGAGGTGCATATGAAGAACAATTAAAATCATATTAATCTTTTCAGACAAGTTTCTCTTATCTTTTATGTAAAGAGGCAATGCAGTGCTATAGCTGGATCTGCTTAACTCCCAGAGACACTATAAATGACCTTGTGAGAAGATGTAGGCATGGCAGATGAAAGGCCTGTGTCAGTGCTGCTGCCCTTTGACTGAAATTAACCTTTCTTTGCTCTGAAGTAACTGTTAGAGCTCTGAGGTCTTTTAAAAAAGTATGTTTTGAGATCTTATAATACATTTATTTAACTGAATGTACCATAAGGTGCAATACCTCAGACAGCAGAGTGAGCTGATATGCAGGCCTGTTAAACTGTTCAAACGTTTGTGCAACCTGCGGACCAGCAAATGTGGTCAGAGCTGAGTTTGTAGCTGTGGGAAAGCAAAGCAGTTTGGCTTGTGCTGTCATCCAGTTCCATTTAATTTATACCTGCTGTGAATACTGCTATGAGTAGAAAGCAAAATGTTAATTGTGTATCTACATGGCACAGCTGTGATTACAGTTTAGGTATCACCATTCTACCTCATTTAGTCCTGCGCAGCTAACAAACCTAAAGAGGAACTGAGGTCCTGTGTCATAGAATGGAGTTTTACTGGCATATGAGGTGACTGAAACATGTGTTAGTGTTACATAGAACTTCAGTCTCTAAAAAATCCAGCTTTAACAGGAGTACCTAGTATTTTGGCACTCTGACTAATAAAATGCCAGTGTGATCAGCGTGCTTTCATATTGGTTTACTTGCAATTGTTAACAGGTCCAAAACCAAATCCTGGGTATTTCAACTCCACTTTTAGTCAGTTCTTTGGATGTATGTCAAGACAGGTTTTGTCAAATGTATAAGTAGTGTTGAAGTTGGTTTTCAGAAACATTGTTATGACAAATTACACGTTGCGCTTACCAGTACTGTGTTACTCTAGTGGTTCAAGCAACATTCAGGTTCATGTTAAGTGACCTTGGCATTTACAAGCTTGATGTGAGTTGGAACAATAGGTTACTAAACTAAGAATCTGCTATCAGCTTGTAATGACTTTCAGAAACAGCATCCAATTGTAGACTAGAAAGAAAACTTGGTTTAAAGCCATCTTGAGAATGTCAAGTACTTACTCTGCTTCAAAGCATCTCTTTTTATAAAAGGCATAAAACCCTGAAGTACTTTAATTTCCTGTTACCTTCTCATATATGATCTTATGTTGCACTAAATATCATAGTTTTGAACACCTAGGAACCAGAAAAGCAGCAAATCAATGAGGTAACTTCACTACAGCTACTTCTGGCTGGTGTATTTTAATAACTGCAGGAACTAGAAAATAATTTCTGTGCAACAGAAAGTCTGTGTTTCAGCCCTGGCTTAAAGCCTTAATGTCATGTATTTAACCCTGTTTGTGCTTCTTACTGAAGTAAAGACTGCTACCAACATAAGGCAGAGTATGAGCTGGGGAAGGAGAGAAAAACTCTAACGAAGTGTAAAAGCACACAGGAATTTTATCATCTTTGGAAGCAAAAGTGACACACTGAAGTCTCTTCTGCCTCCATCCTCTTCAGGCTGTTTCAGTTCTTTTGTGTTTAATGTACAAGTCTCACTTATGCAGCTAGTGGACTATCTTAAGAGCTTCAGACACTGCCAGACTTAACCTGTCTAGGTGACTTAAAGGTGGAAGGCTTCTGTTACCCATTTTCAAACATACAGAACCAGTTTGGTAGTGTACTCATGTCTTAGTATAAACAGTAGTGAGGAGGAAGAGGGTAACAGAAACTGATCAGTTTAATGGATATAATGGTTTTACTATATATAATGGGTTTACTCTGACAGTGAGTGCTGTAAAATTTAGTTTGCTTGTAAATGAGAGCTAATCAAGTGATGGACAAAGATTCAGATGCCTAGTGACTTTATAAGTTCCTGAGATTAACTTTATTCAACTGTATCCTTTGTCCTGCACTTAGATCCATAATAGCTTTAGTTACTGTTCAGTACTGGAAACTATACAGCAATATAAACCTGTGTAGTCAGTAGTTGAAGTAGTGCTTATGCATCAGAATTTCTAATTAAGATAGTTGTACAAAGGTGCATTCCTCTAGTTTTAGAATGAAGTAAAACTTCTCAGAGCTCAGAAAGTAACTGTTATGTGGGTCACAAATATTAGAAATTGACTCCTTCAGAGTTAATCATGTGCTGCAAGCTTCTTCCCTGTGCACAGTATGGAAACTTGTGCAAATGCTAGTGATTAGTTTCAGATAACTGTTGAAGAGGAAATGCAAGAGTGTTTTTGGGCTTGCCCTAAAGCTGGACAAAGAGCACTTAATGAGTTTGTTTTGAATTTTGTGTGACAGTTATACCCTTCTGCCATACAGCCTTCCAGTGACTTCATGCATGTACTCAACACACTGCTACACAGTACACTGAAGTAGTAACCTCCTATTAGAAAGACAAATGTTTGTACTGTAGGAAAGCAAAGGCTTTCACATGTTCCTGTGTATCACAATGTTTGGACCAGTTGAAGTAATGCAACTAAGTGTTTTTGGATTTGCCTCCCTCTAGCTGCATAGACAAACATAAGAGCAGAGAAACTTTAGAGAGCCACAACAAATTATGGGTTGAAAATATTTATAACAAGCCTAACTCCAAGCTGCTTTCAAAAGATGTGTCAGACTATCTAGACAATGTAATATTATTGTCACTCTAAATACCAGGGCTTCTGCTACTTAAGGAGCTTACTATTACAGTTCTTCTGCTACCTTAGACTTACCTGTTCTTTGACAAAATATTTCCTTCTTTAAAAGTGAAGTGACAACCAGTTGGGATGAACTGTTAAGAGACCATCTGAAACAATCCAGGAGTAATAAGAGAAGCAGAAGTCCATATTTAGCTACAAAGTTAGGCTCTCATGGAGGAATACAAGTGTATTTATGCCAAACTTTGAAAAATTTAATTAATAGTTTCTTCAGGAGCTGGTACATTAAGAGTATCTGGCTTGTTAGGGTTAAACCAAAGCATTTCCACTGAATTACCTGCTTGCAATGTATTTCTTAGGTGCAGTTTCTTCAGAATGTCTGGAAATGCCATGCTAATGAAAGATCTGTACTTACTAGCATGGGCTCTACTGGGAGGAAGTATGTTCTAAACCTTGAGTGATGCATCTTTGATTTTTAATTTTGTTCTGGGCTTCAACTTAAATATGTGAGTTTACTTAGATGAAAGTGCCTAATTCTGCAATAGATACAGGCAACTTTTCTTTACATTTGACTATAAGAAACCGAATGAAGCTAACTAATCTAGTGAAAGGTGCAACTAGATATTCTTTAAGATCTCTTCCAACCCAAACCATTCTATGAAATCTGTGGCTTAACTAGTTGTAGCAACAGGAAGCTGATTTTTTTTTTTCTTTTTTTAACTGAAGTGAAAGCTTGGTTCAGGAAATATTAATAACAGCATAGAATTCCTTGGCTCACAGTGTCTGACACCTGTAGGTTACTCTGGAAATATGTTGGACATGGCAGCTTGTCTTGCTTCCAGTATTAGATTTAATACAATTTCTCCTTATTAGGTGCCTAAACCTGTACATCAGCCAGCTGCGGAGTTTTGCTCTACTTCAACTCTTCCAAAAGATCCAGTACTGAGAAGGGAGAAACTTCAGGATCTGATGACTCAGATACAAGGGACTTACAACTTCATGCAAGTACGTTTTTCTCTGCTGTTGTAGCACAAAGCTCCAATAACCCTACCAAGGGCTAGGGAAAACAGTGCTGACAAAGTGTGTTGGCACTGAATGAATGAATTTAGCTCTAATTAGCCAACAGCCGCTTATCAAGTGAGAATGTTTCATTTGTATCTAGAGTTTAATTTTTTTTCTACCAACTGGTGATCTTTTTTCAAAAGGAGTCCATTCTGGATTTTGATAAAGCTTCACCAAGTGCCATTGGTTCATCCCAACCTCCTTCAGTTACTCCAGCAAGTAGTCCTGTAGGTAGGTGATACTATAAGTGTAAATGCTGTGTAAAATTTTGCAAGCACTAAGAGGGTTTGCTTGGGCTGTAGATCAGTGAGCCAAGTGAAGACAGCTTGTCTAACTGTAAAGAATAGGCCATGATAAGGAACTGTTTGGGTGGATCTTGGGCTGTAAAACTCAATTACCCAGTTTATTTTTTTCCAACCTGTAAAGTGGGTATCTCATTTTTAGCAGAAACGTATTTATCATTGAATACCTGTCCTCTTTTATCAACAACTGAAGTTTTCAATTGGCTGTAGGTTATTGATGGTAGGTTAAATATTAGCAGTGCACATGCTAAAAACAGTGCGCATCTTCATACATCAAATGCTTTAAAGAAATAGAACTGCACACTGAAGCTATACTTAGTATTTGAATTTGAAAGGAAATGCTGCTTAATGTTTTCTTTTTTTTTTTTTTACAGCTTCAAAAGAACAGAAACTGCCAAGTCAGAGTGATTTTCTTCAACAGCCCCTTCAAGTAAGTTGAAGTTAGGACTGCCCCAAAGAGGCTAATAGAGGTTATTTACTAGTATAGACTTATATTTTAATTTTTTTTTCTGGTCAATTGTTTTGTAACAAATTTCATATAACATAGTAGCTTGCAAGTCTGCAATCACTCAAATGCTGCCAAAGTTGGCTGCTCTTCTGCTTGAAAAGCAGCAATAAATGCTTGAAATTTCTTGAAGTTGTAAAGTATGTTGAAGACATGCTGAAATATTTTGAATATTTACCCATAGATTCAGGTCATAGCTAAAAGTTGTGTGCAGAAAAACACTGTTTCTTTCCTAGATAGTCCTTGTTTTCATCTTTCAGATCCTCACTTGTGTCACAGATGGTGTTTCAAGCTTTGGTAGCTACAGTTAAATGAACCTTAAATTCACTTACCATGCTTGCACGTCTTGCTGCTTTGGCTTTTAAATAGGCTTACTTTACACTGACAAGAATTCCTGAAAAACTGACTAACTAGTCAAAGCACTTCAGTTCCTGACTTACTGTGTGGTTAAATGCCCAGACTGTTTTAGTGAAACCAAACATTTAAATTAACTTGTTTTCAAAACCTTGTCTCTGTTCTCTCCTTGCAAGGCTGCTGCTTCATCCATGGCACTGCGCAGTTCAAATACTTCCCTGGCATCTGCTGATCACACTCTTTCTGGCTCTGAAACTGAGGATTTGGTGACACCACAGGTAACATACCCTGGGGTTCACTGGCATTTAGAGATCTGTATGATAGACAGCCCTAACAGAAAGTTGTGCTGGGGCCCTCCTGAATAACTGTACTTGAACAACATACGGGGACAGAATGCCAGTAACACCAATAGTATAGCCCACAATCTGGAATACTTTAAGATGGTTGGAAAAGTCTTTGTAGAATTGCATGAATGCAAAGTGAACAGTCTGCTCCTTGAAACATAAAGGGTGTGGGATGAAAAATGCACATTAGAAAGTGTGATGAGTGTTCTTGTGGGAACATGTGAGCAGCATAAATGTTTGCTTTGGTTACAGTGTAGAATATTCCCGCTAGTGATGACAAAGAGGTTGCATAAATTGGGATGGATATTGTCATGAAATAGCAGACCTGTGTGTAAGCGGAAGACTGAGATGTTCTCTCAAGCACTGACTGAAGAAATATTCAGAATCCGACTCTCTGGTGTTCAGCCATGACCTCAAACCTTGCTTTCTTAACTGTATTTATGTGCAGTTAAGTTTTCAAATAGCATTCAAATATTGCTTAGAGCTGAAAAGCTTTTCAATTTATGCAGATTGCTGTCCTAAAAGTCTCTCAAAGTGTGTTACTATATTGGGAATAATCTGCTTGACAGGGATATTATAGTTTCTTGCGAACTTTGTAATTAGGGTTGCTATATCTCTGGTCCCTTCGAAGTCTAGTCTGTTTCTTTCCAGTCCTGCTTCTCACTGGAAGCAATGGGTGTTTTTTATTTGGTCCCAGCACAACCAGGGAATACAGTCCATGGTGAGAGTGCTCCCTCCTGGTGTGCAAGTGCATCCCAGTGCTGCCTGAGGCACTGGTGATGTGTGTACGTGGTGTTGAGCACAGGATTGGCAGTCATTAGCCTTAGGATCTGTATTTAAGTGTTAAGCAACTCCTAAACTTAGCATTACAAGTGTGAGCTAACTATAGAACATGCAGACTTTGCAAAAGCAAACCATAGCTTGGCTCTGAAGCTTTGTCCAATAGAGCTTACCAGTAGCTTAACCTAAGATACGTCTTTCCATGTAATTCAGTGAGGCAGGTGTGTGTCGCAGACTTCACTGTAAGTAACTGCTTGAAGCAATCTACAGTTCTTAAAAATTATCTGAGTTTGTTCAACCACTTGTGTAAGCAGGTTAACCTAAGCCTGAATCTCTAAAGCTAATTACTTGAAGCTTTTGGTTAAGATGACTGTTTAGTACTTTGGCTTTGGACTTAATGTTTGTCCTGGTCTTTCAAAATCCATTTGTTTCAACTTACGCACTGGTATTTCATAGTTCTACCAGAACTCTGTAGTACTACTTGTAACAGCAGGTTTCTTCTAGGCACCAACATCCCTTTCTCAAGAGACTGAGAAATACACTTCCCAACCACTGTATCAGACAAGTTCACGTATTTCTGAGCCACTGATACCTAAAAAGATTGAAATTGCGCAGGTGAGCAAGAAAACCTATTAGATGCTGAAATGTAAGGCTCTAGACATGTTCCTTTTGACTTCTGATTCCTGTAAATATTTGTGTTCTAAACCAACACTTGATTTTGCCATGGGCACGGATGAGATCTAATGCTGGTTAATACTTTGTCTGGACAGCTCAGCATTGTTTCTAATCTGCAACGTGATTAAGTTGGGAAGGGGGGAAAAAAATCAAACCCCCTAAACTTTTAAAATTCCTCTAGAAAAGAAAAGCCACTCTTAATATCAGCCAGAGAATTATCTTTCAGTAAATGGAACAGAAACCATTCAGTGTTTCCTTACTGGTGGGAAAAATACCTTATGTCTCTTTATTGTGAAATTATTGCAATGAATGGTATGTATAGTAGCTCATAGGCACATTTCACTTAATCAGCAGAGACTGCAATAGAAGTACTGTTTGCTGAGGATGCACAGCAAGATTTGAAATTGTAAGCAAAAGCTATTTTGTAGCTCTACTATGTCCAAATGTCATCCTGTAGAAACTGCTGACTTCTGTCAGTCTAGGCTTTAGAACAAATTAACTGCTTCTGTTACTGCCTGATAGTTATCAAGTGACCTTTCATTACATTTGTTCTTCCCCCAGGCAACTATTCCCCTCCCAAGTGAGCCACAGTCACCGTTGCCTACTTCAAGCGCCCCCATGTCATCGGTACCACCAGCGCAAAGCTTTCAGTCGCCTCCAGCAAGCAGCAGTTCTGTCACAATAACAGCAGCTCCCTTTCAGGCTATGCAGACTGTAAGTATGCAGCTTGAGGCCACACAAAAATAATTGACAATAATGTTAGTTACCTGTGACTAATGCTGAGGAGCTGGCTCATCTTTGTGTAGTACAGAGCTTGACAGATCATTCTGTTTTAACACTAAAAACCTGGTTTAGAACTCTGCTTCTCCAGTGCTTTCAGAACTTAAACAGATAATCTAAAAACAGAGATTGTAGTTTTGCTCTGTACAGTCCCAAAATCTAATACTGGGATATGTTAGTAGCCTCAAGGAACTAAGAGGGAGAAGTCAGGCCTGGAATGAACAGATTTATGGCTGTACCCCAAGGTAAGGTTGACGTACTTAAACTGTTCTTAGGAATAGATTTCAAATTAAGACTGCACAGGAGAGAGGGAATTGTGAAGTATATAGCTGTCAGGACAGAAAGCTTTCTGAAGGCTGAATCTGTCTTGCTGCTTTTAAAACAGTTTCCTTCAGCAGAGCAAAACTCAGTCCACTGGAATCATGGAAAATGTGTCCTTGATGAAGACGGGTGTAGCTCACTATTCTCTTGTTAACAAGTAGCCATGTTAACAATATACATATGTAGGAAATAGACCCCACACAGTCTGTGTTGTTTGTTGCAAATAGAGAACATTAGTAATGGTGTATGGCCTGAAAAAAATAGTATCTAATGTTGCTACTGTCTGGTAATCTGCTGTGCAGGCTTGGAGGGGTTCAGAGGAAGAGTCTTCATTTAGTTGTACTCTTATTTACTCCTCTGATACCTTCTTCAGAAGATGTTAACCCTTCATTTAATGATCTTGCTCAAAAGAAAGCTTAGAGGCCACTCTGATTCTCCAAAGAGTTTCAACAAATGTGCCTATGCAGTTCCACAACTTGCTGGACGATTATCTTCTTGTATTGAGACATATGTTGTAGGATAGGAAGTAAGTGGAATAAGGTAGCTGATAACTGCTCAAAGCACAGGAATTAATAACCAAAACTTCAGTGACATCCTGATGTGGTCTATGGTAAAACTACTGCACTGAGGTTTTTCTGGTTGGTGCTCTGTATTTGTAGAAGAGTTTCAAGTAGAACCTACCTCAGAGGTACACAATTTTGATACACATTACAAATAAGGCAAGTGGTAGGGAGATGGTTCTTTCCAAGCTGGACCTATTTAAATTATGATAAGGGGATAGGTGGTGATTTTTCTTGAAAGTGAAGAAATAGTTACATGCTATGATATATCTAGAGTATTCTGGGGACCCAGTCTATAAGATAAGCATCTGTCATGCTATAAATATGGAGTCTTGGTCTCAGTCCTTCTGATTGTCTGTGTTCAGAGTACTTTGATCATAATGGCACCACTGAAAGTTCACTTGAACTAATGCCATGTTTTCAGATATGTTAAATGTTCAAGATTTCTCTTTTGATTTTTGGGTAAACCTAGCAAACAACTGTCTCTAAATTGCTAGAATGTTCATTCCTCTTGTAGTGGTAGCAGTCTTTAACTTTCCAGTGCAGGGTTTTCTTGTTCTCTACTTTGCTTAGGTTCTCCTTGCTGCCAGGAAAACACAACCATTGGATTTGAGTAGAGAGTCAGGAGTCAGACAGTTCCTTGCCAGATAGTGATATCACAGTGAGAGTAAATAGAACAGAACATCTGATTATGTCCTCAGACCTCTGAATGATAAGCACAATGGCAGCAATAGGAGGCTTAAAGGCAGACCTGACCTATAGCCCTAATCCTATATTCAAATTCTACCTGTAACTTTCACTGTAGGAAAAAGTAGACCACTTGCTACAAATACTTCAGGATGTGGGTGTTGACAGCCTGACTACACAGCATCCTCAGATCTTTTAGAAAGTGGACTGCTTTGTATCATTCTTTTTGTACCAGATGAAATGATCAAAGATTAAACCAAACAGAGCCTGTTTTATTTTACAGTTGTTCAAAGTTTATGCTCAGCACTTCAGTATCATGAGGAGTTTCTGTGCTGACTCCTTAGAGGAAGGATTTAGTTTCTTGACCCTAGAAATGTGTTCATTTCCTGCTTTAATTATAGAGGCTTCATACAGTGAAAAGAATTTTCAAGCTGTGAAGCTGTTCTCTGCATCCAGGTGTAGTTTTACCCTGGTCTGTCTTCAGAGAGTTTGTAGTCTTGGAAAATGGTCAGATACACCTCTAGACCTGCTGGTGATTGTTTTTGTGACATTTAGACCTTTTTATTCAAATTTCTTTCCTATTTGATGTTACTAGTTGTCACTTTTAACAGCATCATTCTGGTAATTTTGTCTTACTAGTTATAAAGCAATACAGTCACTGGAGTGAGTGAACTCTGATTAGATTTAACTATCAGTAATATCTGCTCATTGTACTGCCCAGGCTATAACACTTGAATTACAAGACTGTTACTTAGGTTATATGTTTACTCTTGGGAACTTTTTAAATGAGTAGGAGAGTTGAGGCCCAATTTGCTGAAGGAGCGAAGGCTGTCTAGTATGGTGTTTGACTGGAGAATAGTGTTATATCTGGTTCTAAGACATATATAAGGACCCAGATTCTTCCCAAATATATCTCCTCTCACTATAGGCTGTCCCAGCTTCAGGGTGAGTTGTAGGAGAGGTGAGTGAATTTAACAGTGGATTTCCCAAAGAAGGAAAACAGCTTATATGGTAATTGTTCAATTGATTAAGTCCTGCTGCTGTGGTCAATCAAGCACTTTATTGGGTCGTAGCTACATAAACGTGTGTGTTCTGTAAGTTTACTGAGAGGGAAAAGGATGGGTTTATGTACAGTATTTCTGATTCTAAGAAACAGTTGGTGTTCTAGAAAACATGCTAAAAAGCATATGGATTTGAAGCACAATATAGCAGGGTGGTGGCACTAGGCAGACTTTAGCTGGTAGTGTTAAACACTTGTCTTCAAATATGTTGTAGGTATTTAAAGTGAATGCACCACTGCCTCCGCGTAAGGACCAGGAAATTAAAGAGGATTCTTCGTATTCAGCAGGATATAACCAGAGTTTCTCTACAGCAAGTACACAGACCCCTCCTCAATGCCAGGTGCAATCTTCTCATGTTGCAGAACAAACCTCTCTTTCACAAGAATCTCCGTCTTCAGGTGAGAACTGCACTTGGATGTGAAATTCAAGTAGTCTTTAAATATCTTCAGTGTATAATAGTATTTTAATTCATTATTGTGTGCTGTGAGTTCTAACAGTGAAATTGTTAACAGGTGCTGCATTAAGTTTAATGTGAGGTTTACATCAACTCTAATGTAGTCGGTGGTTTATAAACTTAATTTCAAAACTGCTAGCAGGATGAAAGGCTGGTTCAAACTTATTTCTCTGCTAGATAGACTGTGTCACCTACATGCCTCAATTTTCTAGTAGGTGAGAAATTCAAGTATGTAGTGATACTTGCCAGTCAAACAATCACTTTCTTAGAATTGAAGCAATGATGCAATCCTCTTACTTGGAACCATTAATTTGGTCTCTGGTAATAGTGCTGTCTAGTGCTGGGACTTGCTAAATGCTAAGTAAGAAAGTTGGGATAAGTTTTCAGTCTGACCTGAGGAATACTGAACTTGTAGTAAGTGGTCTTGAGCTGTTGTATTCAACACAAACCTACCTGCTTGACATTCAGATAGTGCACCAGGGATATTTGTATAGCTGACACTAAATTTGACGTGATACTAGCCCCTAAATGTCTGAGAGGTTTCAGAATAAAAGAAAGCAACAACTAGGGAGGGATTTGTGTTTGTGAAGATACCTAACTGAATGACTCAAGGTCATTCAAAACTAGTTTTTCTGCCAGTGATTTTCACACGACTTAGAGTAGAAACAGACTGATAGTGTGGGAAGTCAGTGAGACATACGAAGATTAAGAACTCAAAGAACAATATAACTAGAAGTCAGGAAAGCATGTTTAGCCTCCATGTTCCTTCTCATCACTGAGACTACAGGTGATCAGCTTTCTCTACATTTTTTGATGGAAATCATAATTTTTTGATTAGCCTTGTGCAGTGGCTCTGCACAGACCTCTGGAAGGGGTTTATATTGTTGCTCTGGATCAGTTTTGAGCTTCTTGGATTGATATAAAGCATGGTCCTGTGGAAACATACTCATGACTGCAAAGTCTGTATCTAAGGCTAACCACTCAACCACTCTCTGAGTGAAAAGCATTCTTGAATATGTGTTGCTTGGGGCTGAACTGCCTAATAACATGTGGTGGAAATGTCTGTTGAAGAGGCTGAACCCAAGTACGTTTTCCATAGTTATCTTATTACTAGCCAGATAAGACTGAGTTTATCTCATCATTCTGAAGGATGTCAATGCTGAGGTGACCTAGTTTATCAGATAAACCACTGAGGTCTTGCTAGTAGAGTAGTGTTGGTACCAAGTGAGAATTCTCAATCAAATGTTACTCGATTTTAATCTAAATTGGGCTTTTTCATGCTGCTAGCAAGCTTGTTATCACCTGTGCAACTGATTCTTGTTGAATGCCTTAGAAGGCTTACACTGACAGCCTGGGCTGTCAGTGGCTTAAATAAGCATTATACTCTACAAAACTAAGGGAGGGATCCCCACTTATTTCAAGTAATGAAGGGGCAGAAGAGCAGAATATTCAGAGCAGCTTAATTGGTCTCTGAACATCCTAATGCTACCCTTGCTTCTAGGTGTGGTAACTTATTGCAGTTAGTAAAAGCTTTGAATTCATTTGTGCTTTCTGTTTTTAAGCAGTGAACTATCAACCTGATGGAGCTGTTCCTGTCAGCAACGGTAGCCTTGCCTTTTATCCAGCACAGGCTAATGTTATTCCCAGACCCCCTCAGCCTTACCTTAACAGTCGTGGGTCTGTGAGAGGATCTGCTAGAGGTGGAAGGTCACTGGCTAATTCATATCGCTCCCCTGGTGGCTACAAAGGTATGTCTGTACTTACTACCACCTTAAAATTTGCTGTACTAACACTGCAATGTGATTTAACAGAACACGGTACTAAATCCAGGTTGTACATGTGAAACTTCTTAAGACAAGACTTTAAGGGCAATGTGCAAAGAACAGAGTCCTCTTGTAGAATTCAAGGAAGTTCATTCTGACCTATGGTCAAGTGGCAGAGCAATTTCATAGCCTTCCTAATTACGAAGGTAGAAACTTTGACTAATAGGTTATTAGATTACTTAATTTCTGTGTATTTCACTTACTGTTTTGAACTTTTTACGTACTTTATTCTTTCTATTGGCATCTCTCTTGCTGACAGTCTGGGCAGGCATTTTTCTTATCAGATGTCACTTGTAGTATTTGCCCAAACGGAGATAGTCTTTGCTTAGCACTGCTGGCTTTAATATTACCAACAGAAACCAGAATGGGGGAGAGGCACCCAGTAGTGAAGAGCCCTTCTAGATTAAAAACAAACTGAAAAATTTATAAGAGGAGGACTATTTGGTCTCTGCAGACCAATTGCTCTTTTGCTGCAAGCTGAAATATTGTAGAAAGTTTCAGCTGACTTTAAGCAGATAACGTAAGGTTGTTGGTAGCTGTGGTCTATTCCATTTTCAAGTGGAATGGCACTTAGTGTGTGATAGTGTCTTCAGTTATTGGGCTGAGCCTGATCAAACCTGGTAGGAATGTGTACCAGATGAGTTCTGTAGGTATAATTTAACAGCAGTTAAGGGTTTGGTGGTGTCTGGTATGAAATTGCTTGCAGTCCTCTTTGGTATTTAAATAATAGCTTAAGTTAATACTTTAAGTTATTGGCTCAAGAGGCAAGCTATTATAATAGCACCTAAATGTATGACAGTGGTAGTTATATGTAATAACAAAAGGAAGTATTTCTTAATTCTCTGTTAAATCCTGTTTATGGATCTAGAAGGCTTTTCAGCTGTTCTATGAAATCCCATTATTATCACAGGCAATTGTTAGGGTATGATGTTAATATTTTTAAACATGCGATTTTGATAGATCCACAGTGGATAGTTATGAGTAGCTAATGAAATGCGTTTATTATAGGAGTAGTAAGACTCTGTTCCAAATTCTGAATTGAAGAATAGCTGTTTTAATGCATAGCTTAATATGCATGATTGACAAAAAAGCTCTAGTTATATTCTGGACCTGTACTGTAAACCAAACAATGAATAATATTGAATAATCAACTTGATTTGCACAGGTTTTGATGCTTACAGAGGTTCACCTTCAATAACTAATGGCAACTATGGCCAGCTTCAGTTCCCTGGTAGAGATTATGCTGGAATGCCATATTCTCAGAGGGTAAGTATTGACTTTGTTTCCAGTAGCCTTCCAGTGTGGAGGAGCTAAGTCTTCTAATATGATAGTTTTTCATAATCTTAACAGGTGAGCTATTCCTTACACAATCTAGAGGTTAGTTTTGTTTCCTAGGCAAAAATCTTTTGGAATGGTAGACAGCAGTTGAATTAAGTCAGTTCAGACAGGTAACATTTCTGTATGACAGGTTGATTTTAGTCTGAAAGCAATCTTTAAAATGCAAACAGATGGTAAAATAAGCTGTTGTATGAGTGTTTTATTACTGTAGTAGTTGGTACACTAAAATGACTTTGTAATGTGAAATAATGAACTCCTAAATGGACTAGCTGAAAATGCAGTTAGGCAAAATACCAAATAAGAAGTATGAAAACAAAGGTTCTTGGGGGGAAGAGCGTCTGTGAGGGTCTTCTCTACAGGCTTATGGACTTCTAACAGACTTGAGATTTTAAGTTCACTGAGTTTGCTCAGTGAACTCAACTAAGTGCATAATTCAGAAGCTAACTTGCATTAAACAAGCATCAAAGTAGCTCTTTAATTTTGTACAAGCTGTTATAAAACTAAATTTTTGATAAGGCTGTTTATTTAAATCTTATTTCTAAGCTCCATCATTGTCTACTCTAGAGATTAAATTCATTGTGCAAAAAAAAAAGGCATCTTTGCCTCACTTGCTGTCAGATTTGCTTACAGCCATCTTCCTAACTCTTCTCTTTTAGGATGTTAATTACCAGCAGTGCTATAAACGAGGTGGGATAAGTAGTGGTCCTCGAGCAAATTCAAGAGGTAAGGCTGACATCAGGTTCCCAGTGGTGCATGCACATCCTTGGGTGTAGCAGCTGGGCTGTTAGGAATAATGTGAAAAACAGTGCACCATCACTGACATAACAGATTGAGTTTAGTATGAGTTAACTGAGCTAGGTGGGAGCTTGAGCACTGTCCTTAGACAGCATTGTATTGCAGCTGACTTAATTTCACTGTTCTCAGGTTGGAGTCTTGAGGTGTCCAAGTTCTGACACAATGGTATCCTACTAAACTTCACAAATAAAATGGCTAGGAAAACACACATACGGTGGTTCTCTGTGTTCAGGGAAGAACCATTTAGCTTTCTCTTGTTTTCACTTGGTTCTGGATAAGGTATCAGATCCCAGACACTTCGTAAGATAACTTTTTCTGTGAAAAACTGTATTTAGCAATACGGGTTTATTCTGTACTTCCATGGTGGAGTATAAAACCTAAAGAAATAAGTAAAACTAGTTGTTTGAAACCAAGCCCAAAATAGCATATATTTTGAAAAGTTGTAAACAAGATTATTTAATCCCACTGTATGTGCTGGAAAAAAGCTGGACTTCCAGTGCTACAGGTGAGAAGTGAGATGAACAGTAGCTGTAGATCAGTACTTTAGAGAATAAAGGGAATTTACAGCATATCATGGAAGCTGTTTTAGGATAAAGCAGGTCATCTCTGAGGGAGGATTCATAAAATATATTTCAGAAGAGAACTAAATATGAGATGGTGGTGAATTAACAGTTGATAGAAGTACTCATTAGCATTAAGATCTCATAGCGACTTCCCTTAGTTTCATCAATTATCTTTTGAGATGTTGCTTTCCAGTGGAAATGACAATAGTTTTCAACTTGAGTGTGATTGCTTTAAATTTCTTAAATCTACTAATGTTTTCATTCTAGACCCTTTTAACTTAGATATTTGAAAAGATTAAACACTGCATTTTGGGAAATGTGGTGCAGAAAACTTTAAGCCTGACAACCTAGAGTTGCTTTAAATATTCTAAGTTAGGACTACTAAAGATGTAACTCTGTAAGAACAGTGTTGAGTAACTTGAAGTGAAAATTCAAATCTGACTAAATGACTACTCGGCTCTAACTTTGGCGATTTTTTTTTTTTTTTTTGAAATCACATTTTCTCTCCCCTCAGAGGTTAGCATATGCTTTTTATGCTGTTATATGTGGAAAAACTAGAGCTAAAACTATTGCGGTCTACTGCCCCCTCCTACTTAGGAGTATAAGTAATTGTTCATAGCTAAATTATGTCCCATCTTGCTGAATGCAAGTGTGATGAATGTAAACGGGCTTCAAAGCTCTCTTCTCACTGAAGCCCTTTAACTTGCTGTGGCTGAAACAAACCTGTTGCAAAGCCTGTATGCTTGTGCTTAAGCTCATGCCTGCAGGCCCAAGTGTATCCTTCTGTTACAATACTTAACGCTGCTAATGATTTCTAACAGCAGGGTGGAGTGACTCCTCTCAGGTGAGCAGTCCAGAACGAGACAATGAAACCTTTAACAGTGGGGACTCCGGGCAGGGAGACTCCCGCAGCATCACCCCTGTGGACATGCCAGTGACGAGCCAAGCTGCCACCATCCTCCCGGTGCACGTGTACCCGCTCCCGCAGCAGATGAGAGTCGCCTTCTCTGCTGCTCGAACATCCAACCTGGCCCCTGGAACTCTAGACCAGCCCATTGTGTTTGACCTGTTGCTAAACAACCTTGGAGAAACTTTTGATATCCAGCTTGGTAGGTTCAACTGTCCGGTGAATGGTACCTATGTCTTCATCTTCCACATGCTGAAACTGGCTGTAAACGTTCCGCTGTACGTGAATCTCATGAAGAATGAAGAGGTCCTCGTGTCAGCGTATGCGAACGACGGGGCTCCTGATCATGAAACAGCTAGTAATCATGCAGTCCTGCAGCTGTTCCAGGGGGATCAGATCTGGCTACGTCTGCACCGGGGAGCCATCTATGGAAGTAGCTGGAAATACTCCACCTTCTCGGGATACCTCCTTTATCAGGACTAAAATCCAGTGCGATGTTTACAAAAGAGCTGCTCCAAACACCTTGGTGGAGGGGGGTGGGACTAGCTTTGCACTTACTACTGACTTTATAGAGGATATGTGGTTCCATTGCTGGGGGGAAATGATGGTCCTGTTGTGCAAGGTGAAATCATGGAGTTGGGGTACTGAATCAGCACTAATTTGGCACTTTATCAGTTGTGATGTAGCCTTGCTAATAAAGCTGTGAATGTATATTGTTTGCACTTACCCTAAACTGTATTAATGTCCAGCTTACTACACTATTGATTGCCTCAAGTATGGGCTATTCACAATGCCTTGTTGTGCCTCAATAAAACAAGTTAATATGCATTTTAGTATTAATCTTGCTCGTGGTTTTAATTTTAAAGTATATCACTGAGCTTATTCCTGATGTGGGACATACATGAATATTATTGCATAGAACTGGTCTTGGATTTTCAGTAATTCAGGGTAATCTGTGTTTAACTGGGATTACTTGTTTACTTAGTTCCTGCTTGATGTCCTTATCAAGTGTTCCCATGATCAAAATGAATTCAAGATTTAGTTATACGCCTTCTTTCTTTTTAACTGAAAGGCCAAGAAATGAGAAGTGAAATGCTACAGACTTAATTAGGACTACTTATTCCATATACATATCCTGTTAAAATCTAGGACTGTCATAGCATCAGTCCTTCAGTAGCGATGCAGTTGAAATTCTTAAACCTCAAAATACTCACTGAAGGGCTAGCTCACAGTGTTATTCAGTTGCAAGATATTGTAAAGTTAAAATTCACCCTTTTGAAGCATAAATGTATATGGCTTCCCTCACCCCGGAGGCTTGAATCAGATTGAAATGCACATTATCTCCTCATTTGAGAAGACTGCTGAAGAAGTTTGTATTTGAAACCTACTGCTTTCAATTTAAATCAAACCTGAACACAAGTGCTAGGAAGCATTTCTGAAATTCCTTTCTTACAGCTACTGGGTTGTGTGACCAGCCTTCAGCACTCTCTTGTGGCCTGAGGACTGAAAAGACATGAGGTATGTCCTTGTCTAAGCTGCAGTGTGTCAAATACTATAAATAATTCTGATGTTTAAAATGGTAATATGAACTAGTAAGAAGGTAGGTCACAGTCTCTTCCTCTCGTCAAAAGCTTCAGTAGATTGTTTTAGCAGTAAGAAGTGCTGTATCTGAGTGTGCTAAGGTAGCCAGTGCACAAGCCTGACTGGTGTATCTAAGGCTGAATTAGAGTAAAAGCAGCTTAGTTATCTCCTTATTTAAATAAAAGTAAACCCCTCCATTTAATAAACTTCAGACCTGATATAAAGCTGCTGTTTCTAGGTAACTGGTTTCACAACTTCAACTTTAAACAGTTTGCCCTTGCTACAAAGCAGATGCCAAAACAAGTCTAGCATGACTCGATAAAGTTACTGGCATTAAGATCTTGATTTTGTTCCAAGCTCAGATTTCTTTTTCATACAGATTTTTTGGATAGTGATCATTCTTCAAGCCTTGGTTTAATTCCTTTGGCAAATACTGAGTTGAGATATTTAGGTAGGATAAGCTTTAGGGAACTTAGTTTTTACCACTAAAAAGCTTTAACTACTGCACACTTATGCCTGTATTTTGTATTTTTAAACAACTAGTTCTGACTTTAGCCTTATTTCTAGAACAGTCAATACAGAGTAAGTGGCAGCTTAACTAGCACTCTTTCCTTTGAATGTTAACTCTCCTTGTATATTTATGAATTGAGAAATTTGGTAGATAGGCAGAAGTGGTAAGATAACTTTCAGCTTGCAATAGCTTTGCAGCTCTGGCCAGAGAGATTTCATTGCTTTTTTTCACAGACCTGCAACAAGCTGCTTTCGGTTTGTGTGTGTGGGTTTTCTTTGTTTTTGTTTTGTTTTGTTTTTCTTTAGAAATGTGGGGCATTGAGTCACCCTTCTCCCAGGCTGTCTCTAAAGGAACTGGTAAATAAGTGTGTGTGCAGCAGGTATCTCTTGCACTTCAAACTGCTTTAATGTAAGTGCACAACTGTTGGTGGACCCACATTACCATTTGTTTGACTCTAATCTTATTATCTCACTGGTAGTTCTAGCAAAGTGTATCTTTACCTTGTGTATGTTTAAGATATCAGAGATAAACATCTTACTTTCAGAACCATTTGTATAATATGGATTTTCAAATCCCTAACTAAAAAGAGGACAACCAGAACTGTGTGGGTATGATGAAACATGGAATCTAATAATTGTACTATTCCTTCATAGCGAACTTGACTGGAAGTCACGGCTTCTCAAAAACACAAAGCTTTTTGGGCCTTAGCAGCCTGAATTAGAATAATACCTACAGTAGCAGCTACTTTAAAAATAAAATGTCTTTCTCCTGATATTTTTTTACTTAAAACCAAAACAAAAAAACAACCAAACAAAAAAATAAACACAAACCCACAAAACTTGGACAATTCTCTTGCCTTAGAATAACTAAAAATGTCATTAATTTTATGCTATGGGTCTCTCACATAGTGCCTTTTTATCCACAGCTCTTGGTTTTCACTGTTTCTAGTCGGCTGTGAACAATAAGTACAACTGAGCAGGTGCTGTCATAAAGAAGCTTTCAGACCAGAAGCAAGTCAAGAGGCTGTTACTGAACCTCAAATGCTAAGGCTGTGTTTAAAAAAAATACTGCAGAAGATCCTTTTTTCCCCACCAATAGCTGGCCAAAATCCAAGGGTAGAAAAGTGTTATTCTAATCTCCAAAATGTCTAAAAAAATCTAAAAGTGTGACATCATGGTTTTCTGTGATGATAAAACACTAGGGTATCGATACCCCATCCTTTATGCTTCTAGATGAATACCTTTTGAAAGCTTCTCAAAGTACTTCAGAAGATTTCAGTGCATTTACTGGCACGGTTTTAGTCTACCTCAGAATGTCCAGATGAATGACCTAGTTCTTTATTCTGCTTCTGGGCAAATCATTTAATAGGTGAGTTTCACAACCTGAAAATACTTGAGGTAACACTGCATAGACTTCATGTAAATACTGTCTGGCAGCACCTTTTTCCTCAGTAATTGTTAAATGGAGTTGCTTGAACTGTTGCATTAGGAAAAATGCCCTAACTAAAAGAATGATAGCCAGGTCTAATTAAAACATACAAAGGGGCATCATAGTTGTGCTAATTCCTTACTGCTGTCTTGCTATGTGAATCGGATAGCACCCAAATTCTCTCCAGCTTAGTTCTCTTGTGCATCCTGCTGAAGATAAATTGTAAGGGTAAGGAACTAACACTATATTTTGATTTGGAATGAGTGAATTTCCATGTTTCCTCTGTCCGAGGTTAGAGAAATACTGGAATTACCCTGAAGTGGGTGGGTGTAATGGTTTTGGCTGGGAGGGAGTTAATTTTAATCAGAATAACTGGAATGGGGCTGTGTTTTGGATTTGTGACCAAAGCACTGTTGATAACACAGCGATGTTTTGGTTATTGCTGAGCAGTGCTAGCAAAGTGTCAGGGCCTTTTCTGCCTCTTGTACCACCCACCAGCAACTGGGCTGTGGATGTACAAGGAGTTGGGAAGGAATACAACTGGGACAGCTGATCCCAATTAACCAAGAAGATGCCCCAGACCCTATGATGTTGTTCTCAGCAGTACAAGCCAGGGGAAGAAGGAGAAGGGGACATTCAAGTTATGGTGTCTGACATGCGAGGTCACCATTACGCGAGATGGAGCCCTGCTTTCCTGCAAATGGCTGAACACCTGCCTGCCTATTGGAAGTGGTAAAAAAAATTCCTTATTTTACTTTGCTTGAGCATGGCTTTTGCTTTACCTCTTAAACTTTCTTTATCTGAACCCACAAGTTTTCTCACTTTGGCCTTTCCAGTTCTCTCCCTCATCCCCTTCCAGGGGTGTGAGAGAGCAGCTGTGTGAGGCTGAGCTGCCTGGTCTTGGGGTTAAACCATAACAGGTTTCTTGGAGTTTTCAGAACACTAGGGTACCAGTACTTCTGTGAATTCTTTTTCCAGGCTATGGAATTGAGGGGAGACCATGAATAATTTCCCAGAATTGGCATGCCTGACTGCCTGCAGCTAGGGAAACCTCCGTCCTGCAGGCTGTAGTGGTGGTGCAGGGAATGTCACTGCTCTGTTGTACTGGTTCAGTTTACACACCTTTTCCTCCCTGACTGCTTTGTTATCTACAGCTGCTCCAACGAAACAGTCAGCCGGGGGAGACTGCTTCGGAATTTTAACTCCTATCAGAGGACTGGAATAGATTTATCTGGAGTAGATTGTATCTGGAGGACTGGAATAAATTTATCTGCTAGATTTATCATCCTTGCTAACTCTTTATCAAATCTATACATGTCTTTTGAGAAAATTGCTTGAGTCTTGTGGAGGATACAAAAATTTTGTTGCATATTATAACTGGAGAGATACAGTGCCATAACCAGATAAAAATGAGTTAACTCCAGTTAAGCACTTGTTCACAAGTCCTTGATCAACTTAAGTTTGTGTTTTGTCTCTCAACTATGAACAATCCTGTTACAAATTTATGAGTCTTTTCACTTTTATCTGTGAGCTGAACATTTCCAGGTGGCATTGTACTTGAAAAAATAATATAGTGAAGTACTAATCTGGCTGGAAAGTATTAATTCATACATCTTTTGGGCCTTAGATGAGTAAGGTTTGAGATGTGGCTGGTATGAAATGAAGGCTTTATGTGAAGTACAGATATAATCACTTTGTCATTAGTTTACTGCAATGAAGTAAACCCTATATTGAAAACAGTGGATCGCTTTTAGCCTGTAGCACATCACACAAAGATCATTTTCTTTCCATGAGTGTCTGCTATTAATTACAACTTAGAACCAGATGCTGTCTTAGAGGAACTTGGTTGGCATGATAAGGGTGCTGTTGTTCTATGCCAGCAGAAAGTGTCACACATTGTGTTCAGCTGAGACTCCACATGCACTTCTAAAAAGACTAATTCCAAATAACCTGCAATATGTAAAGCTTCTCTAGTTTTCCTCCACCTCCCAAGGTTCTTGAACTTCATCAGATTATCCTGATGGCAATTCTATCAGAACTTGGTCTGATTTTTGTTGAAGTCGAACTTGCATTGCTTTAAAAATCTCTGCAACTGAGTTTCAAAATAATATTGTTTGTTCTAAGTGCTGTGTAAAACTTTTGTTATAGTGCACCTGGAATGTTTTGCAGGTTTAAAAAAAAAAAAATCTTTGCTTTCCCATATCTCCCTACCTCCCTGGTACTACCTTCCTTTTTTTCCCCCCCATACTTGTATGCTGGAGCAACTTGGATTTCAGGTTTTTGTTTTCAGTTTCTTTGTGTATCACTTGTCCCTTTCCCGTTAGGACTTTGATCACCAGCAGAATTAGAGATCTGACAGGCAAATCTCAATTTTACCTCAGATTCTCTATTTGCAGAGTAGTAAACAGATTAAAAACAAACAAAAAAAAACACACCAAAAAACCAACCAACCAAAAACAACAAAAAACCCCCACAAGAAACTAACAAATCAAACCCAACCATTCTAATTCAGTTCCAGATCTATAATTTTGAAGTAGATGAAGCTTAATGCATTAACAGAATCTTTGCTCTAACAATACGAGTTCTTGCTTGTAAAAAGTTACTTTCATCCTGAAGTTTTTGAAGTTTCATACAAATAATTAATGCCTAAACTTACTTTTAGAATAACATAGCCATTGGTATCTGTGGAGGTTCATGTTGTACAGAAGGAAGTACCAGGCATCCAGAAAATCCAGGACACGGATAGACTACAATGTTTGCAACAATAATTCCACAATTAAATCACTGCTGACATACTGCAAAGGAAATAAGTATTGTTGAACTGGATGTTACTTGATTTGGAGACTTGCTGGCATTGCCTCATTGATGTCTGTGTGCACAAAAACAGGTTTTAGCCAAATCTCAGGAGTAAAATCTCTTCCACTTTTTGTGTAATCAATGTTATGTGTGAAAAGTGCCATTTTAGATACAGGTAGTAAGTGCAATAAAATTCTAAAAAGCATTTGAGGAAGATATATTAATATAGCTTTTAAGCATATTTTTTTTTCTGTATTGATATGTTTTTTGTCGCCAGCTCTGCAAGACTGAAATCCCTCAACAAACAAATTTCGCACCTTTTAAGTTCTCTCACCACACAGGAATACACAGAAATGGAATGAAACAGAACTGCTCTTAAACTGTCCATAACATCCCATTTTGGGAAAAGGGAATAGAGAGAGAACACCACAAATCCTTTCAAGTAAGTTGGTTTGGGTATGATAAGAGATCCAAGATCTTTGAAATGGGCAGTTTCCACTGGACTGGTCTTATTTACTGTCTTAACCAAAATGGGAAAATAACAAAGAACTACCGTATTTAACAATTACGTAGTTAACATATTTTTTTTACACTAACATCGTTTTTTTTTCTATTTTACGATTACAGAACACACTCTCATCTACTTTTAAGAAGAAAATGAAAGGTGAATGAAAGTGCCTACAAGCTGTGTTACTGGAGAACAGAAAGATAATGATCAGGTGTTCTGCAGCACTTCAAAAGGTGATGAAAACCACAAGAGAGCCCAGGATCTCCAAGTGCTTGGTAGGTGCAATTCATTGTTACAGCTGAATTCTTTCCTAATTAGAGGCAAAGTTACTAAGGGACAAATTGTTTGGGTTTTTTTTTGTTTTTTTTTTTTATTAAATCACCACAGTGCCACCTGCTTTAACATCTTCCTTGGTTTATCCTGTAATTACAATGAACAAATGACACATTGTCCCATTGTATTCTTAAGGCACCTATATAATGGGATGATCTTGTAATTGCCCTTCTGTTTGACTCTTCCTAAGCACAGCAAATAGTCTTTCTGTTCTTTCTGACAGATCATCACACCTCTCTGGTTTGTAAATGTTATGTAAAACATCACCTGCAGAAGTAACCAGAGGATTTGGCTCACCAAGGTCCTATTAGTCATGAGGTTTTTCCAGTCTGTTGTTCACCTGCCAACTACATCTTTGACAGACATCTTTCTTAGACCTGTACCGATGCTTAAACCTTACTTTGGTTCACGTGTGCGTTCTAGGATTTCAGGGAGAAATAGGACAGAGGTGGAGAATCAGGATGCTTGAGTTAGAAGTGTTAGAGGTGGTGTTTGTTTGACAACCTGAGGAGTAAGCACCTTCCACCCACTTTCACGCACAGACAACATTAAGATAAGCAAAGCCTTTTCAGATTCCACTAGTCTACGTAATGATGAGGACAAGCATCCCACAGAAGCATGCTCAGCAGCACAGTAGTGTGTGTCTCAACTGTGCATTGTAGGAAGCTCCTGGCACCAAATTTCTGTCTTCCTATACGTTGCGAGTCGTTCTGGTGCAGCTGCACATCCTTAGGCACCTGGACAACTCCGGGAACAATGTCACTTCTCCTCCGTGGAACTGACACCACCGTTCAGTCCCGGCGTTCTCACTTTTCATTCTTGTGCGAACAGCTCACGGGGCCGCAAATACAGGACAGCCACGCCTGGCATGCACGCTGGAAAGCTATCTAGAACACTGAGTACACTGCGGAGAAGGAAAATTGAGGTTTTTAATTCCTAGTTGAACAACAGTCCGCGCAGGGGCGCGGCGGGCAGTGCCGCCCGCGTTCCGTACAGCGACATGGCCGCCCCCATGGAGCCACGGCCCGCCAGCCCCGCCCACCGCGCGCCGTCCCCAACCGCTCCTGTCCGTACAAGAAGATGGCGGCCACCTCTCGCCGACCCCTTCCCGAAGCCAGAAGGCGGCGCCGCGGCCGTAAAGCAGCGCCCGCTTCCCGATACCCATCTGTCGCAAACCGGTGAATGGCTGTGGCGAGGGGCCGGGGGGGGTGCGGGACGCGGGCCCGCGCTCGTGGCACGGGGGGGCGGCGGCGGCGCTAGCGGCGGCTCCTCCGCCTCCTCTGCCGGCCCCGGGGAAGCACTGCCCGCCGGCGGGGGGTGGGGGATAGGGCGCGATGGATCCCAACAGGATCATCCAGGCGCTGAAGGGCCCCATAGACCCCAAGCTGCGCGTGGCCGCCGAGAACGAGCTCAACCAGGTGAGGGGGGGGGGCGCGCCCCTCGCGCGGCACGGGGGCGCCCGGCCCCGCCGGCAGGGGCGGGGGGCACCCCTGCCCCGCGCCGGGACCGCCCGCCCGGGACGGGGACGGGACACGGGGATGGGGCGGTGGGGACGGGCGGGTCGCCGGCTGTGCCCGCGGTGCCGGGACCCCCAGGGCGGCAGCACAGCCCTTGGCGCGGCCGGGGCGCTGCCGCTCGGCGCGGGAGGGGGTGACATTGGTGTGTGGCCCTGCGCGGGTCGCGCCCCGGCGCTCGCAGGCACGGGCGGCACTGGCGCCCGAGGCTCCTGCTTGTCCCGTTCCCGAGTGGAACTTGGAGGAAGGCGCGTTAGGTTTCGTGGGCAGTGCTGGTCACGGCATCCCGCAGTTAATCGTAGAACATAGGGAGTTGAAAGGGACTCATCAGGATCATCGAGTCCAACTGCTGTCGCTGCACAGGACACCCCAACAATCCCACCATGTGCCTGAGAGTATCATCCAAACGTTTCTTGAGCTCTGTCAGACTCGGTGCTGTGACCACTGCCCTGGGGAGTCTGTTCCAGTTCCCAACCACGCTCTGGGGAAACAACCTTTTTCTGATGTGAAAACCTTTCCTTAGTGTAGCGGTACTACGCATTAACAAAGCTTTAACCCCCATGCTTCGGTGGAACACTTGATCAGTTCTATAGGACGACTTGGGTTTTTCCGTTGTGTTGGTGCGATAACAAAACAGTCGCTGAGAATTGGCTGTCAGGAATTACGGCTGCTTCAGGATTGCTCCCCTGGCTTAGTTTTCTATTTAGGCAACTTAAAACTCCTTCTGAATTAGATACAGCTAATCCTTGCTTTAGCAGTTGGTAAGGTCCTTTAGTAAATCAGTGGATTAAGTGCTGGACATTGAGAATGCTCTTGGGAATAGTTAGATAAGGATGCAAGACGTTTTTTCTTTATTTGGCATAATTACTTTAAAAGTTCATCAGTACCTACTTTTATCCCTACTGTTAAGGGCTGAGAGGGAAATTGCAAATATTTGTCAGCAGCCTGTTGCACAGGAGTCAAAACTACAATACAAACTACTGCTACTGCAATGTTCTGTTCAGAACAAAGAGGTAGCTCTCTGTCTTCCTGGGTCCTAATGGTGTTTTCACATCACCAATAACTCCTGTGAAGGTCAGGAGCAGTTCTGAAAGTATTTTAAGCTTGAGAGCTGTAAAATATTTTAGATTCAGGTGACGGAAAGTGCAGTTCTCGTGAAAGGCACAGGTTTTTAGATTCAAGAGTGCGAGTAGACTTACTGAGAACAGGTTGGAATGCAGATTTTTCTTTAAAATAGTTAACAATTTTTTTCTCCTAACTATTATAAAGAACGAATCTCAAAATTAAGACATACTTATTTTTGTGTAGGCTTCCTATTATAAATGAAGCAAAATGTATCTGACTGACATAACCTGCTGATGCCTCACTGGGTTTGACATTACTCCTTGGGTGAGAGGAACAAAAGTGCTCCTAAAGAACGTTGCATAACGTGGGACTTTGACATCTTGAAGCTTTTCAGTGCTTTTGAAGCAAGACTTCAAAGGGTTGTGTCAGACTCCCGTGTGTCTGATGATGGTGTTGACATGTCACTGTGTCCCTGCAAGTGCTGGAATCCAGATGCTGTTCTGGCATTTATCTTGTTCTAGCACAGGAACCAATCCACCAACCAAATAGAAAACTCTCCAGCAAATAGGTACCTGAAGTGGTAAAATAACCCTGGTCTGAACAGGACAGGGGTCACCTTTATTCTGTGCCGTGGTTACAGCGACGCTGTTCCTGAGGCCCACTGTTGGGTGTTGAGGTGAAATTTGGCTGTGTTATCCCGTCTGCAGGGTACATTGGCATTCAGGTGTGAATCCACGTAGTGACAAGAACTCCCAGACACTACAAATCCTACTAGTCCATCAATAGAGTGCCTCTCTGTGGGCACCTCACTGCTTGTACCAGTACTGAGAGTCCTTGAGGACAGTGTCAGAACAGTCCCCACTCCATAGTTTGCTTACAGAGGATAGCACGGTGAATGGAGTTTATCTGAATGAAAGCTTTTCTACCTGTGAGAAGTCCCAGCATGTTTGAAAATGCTTCTTTCTCTTCTGTATGTTCCTGTTGCATAAAGATAGAGCCAAATCAATGAATTTGCTGTCTGCCATCTAGATTATCATCTAACTGCATTCAGAAATAGAATCAAGATTCCTTTTTTTTTTTGCCCTTATTATATCTACTGTAAGGCTGCTTGTGAGTTTTCTTCCTCTTGCAGCTAGAAACAAGTGTTGGTTTCCAGGCAAAATTAGTTTATAGTCCATTTATATCCATTTGTGCCAATCTCACTTCTTAACTAGAATAGGTTTCTTGGTACCCTCTCTGACATATTTGTCAGGGACTGTTCCCTGGAGGCCTGTTTTCCCAGCCTCAACAGGCAGTATTTCCTTTACTGTGTCATAAAACTGAATTTATGAAATCTAATAATAGGAGAGCACAGCTTTTCCCTGCACTGGTTTTCCCTTGAATTAATCTTTCCTGTGCGATCTGGTCATTTAGTGTTTGCAGTGTTCCACAAAGTCTTGTGCTCAGTGCCACTGATACCTCCTTAGGGACATCCCAAATCTACAATTATCTTCATGTCCAACATCTACATTATTTCTTATCACTCAATATGCCAAGATCCTTTTATCCTGTGTCTGTGCTTTACTAAGAAACCTCAAGCTTTTAGGAGAAATTCCTATTATTCTTGAGTACCCGACCATGTACTTTGTCCTATTACCCCACTCCATTTTTGTTGATGCAGTTCTAAAGATCATTCAGTTCTTTATAGGATTTTCTGATCCTTCTCCTTGCTTGATGCTACTCCTCAGTCATCAACAAACTTCACTTCTCTCTGTGATCTGAACACAACTTCAAGTGTGGGATTTGTTTGAAATCTGATTCTTGCTAAACTAGAGCAGTAATTTCCTGCCAGGTCAGTAATCTCTGTGATGTAACTGCTGTCATTTCCCTTTTAGCCTGTTGGTTTTTGAAGTGTACACATCTTTCCATCTCCTTCTTTTTCTTTTGCCCCACCCCCCCTTTTTTTCTTCAGCTCTGTCACATCATAATCAGTGTGCACTTTATGATTGTATTTATCAGTCACACTGTACTTGCTGGAGCAGTCAGTTATCATAGCAAGAAGGATACTCAATTTCTGTATCTGTTCCTTCAGTACCTGTTCCAGGCTATTCCACCCGTTATATGTTACATGTGTCTCGTGGACTTCAAGGAATTCTGCTGGGTTCATTTATTTATTTATTTATATTATGGCTATATGCTGCTTTCATGTGCCAGTTCTTGAAGTGCTGTGGAATGGACTGCCTGATTACTGAACATAGAGTCATTTCGATTCGAATTCAGATAGGATTTGCATACAGGTTTTATGCATTAATCTTCAGTGGCTCAGTGTGCTGTAATACATTCTTTGGCCTATAACAAAGGGGTAAATAAGAACACAATTGCAGAAATACAGCTGTTTGTTTTAATACTGGTAGTAGTGACATAATTTGGCTTTGACTGGAACAGAGTAGCAGCTCTGGGGAGAAGTGTGAGAAGATTGCTTAAAAGCAGAGGAGCCCAGAATAAAGTTTGGCTTCCCTCTGTATCTTTACACATTGTTTGAGTTGGCTGCCATAGTAGGCAGGGATCTTAAGGCCACTCTGAAAGTGACAATGAGCACCTCACGATATCTAGAGGAAGGAATTTCAGGTATTTGTGTTAAAGACTGATTTTATGAGAAAATTAACTTGGATGATTAGAAGTTCTGTGGAAAGTGGAGTTTCATTGAGACTGGATAAATTTGACAGCAGAATCAATAGAGGAAAGAAACTCAGGTAGGTTCTTAAACATGCTTATTTTCAGTGTTTCCCCCTCCCCACAGAGTACTTTTGCATGTAAGGCAGGGAAAGAAGAAAGTGTCTTTTGAAGTTCTAGTTTGTTTCAGCAACTGTCTGCGACTGACAGTGTAAAAAAAACAAGAGAGAAAAATACTATGAACAACTGCAGAAATATTCCCAAGTGTGACAAATGTTGATGGAATTTCTAAGTAACACATTTTCAGTATACAGGAAACAGAAAATAAAACTTGGTAAAGCAGGTAGTTAAGCATTTGGATCATATGTATTTAAGCCTTAAAATAATCTCTGTAAACAGTTCATTGCTTATGAAGTCAAGATACAAATTTCTTCTGCGCTTGTCTTTGCAAACAAAGATGTAGTGTCTTGTTTTTTCAGCAATTTTTATATGCCATAATTGGATTCAGAGGTAGAGAGAAAGTGGTATTTACTACTGGTGGAGAAGGATGATCTTGGCTTCACTTGCAGAACCTGAGGAAAAGCTTCCAGGTGTCCCATATCCACTGTCCTAGAGTGTCCTGTTGTTCTGCAGGGGAAGAAACACCTTTCAGTGCCACTCTGCACTCAGGCACTGTGGTTGCTGTCAGTGCTCCAACATCACTGACAAATGTGATGTTGGAGCAGTTGCTTGCTGTGGGCTTTAAATGTGACAGCAACTGAGACACAAGAATAACACTTCCTGAAATGAGTTTAGTAGTGTATAATGTGTGATCTTTTGAGGACTAGATCTGTAATGCTGTGGCAGGGAAGAATGTATTAGGCCAAAGGTGGAAGACCAGAGTCCAGAAAGCTGTACAGCTGCAGTGCACAGGTCTTGAGACAGTGGACACAGATGGAACAACGTGCATGGGGACAATGTGCATCTCTTCTCCATTGCTGTAAATTTACCCAGTTGTATCTTCCCAATACTATATGCCTCTCCCACTTTAGCTGCTAGCCTTGCACATTGCTGTATCCCATCTTCTTAATCCCAATGGAAATTAAATGACATTATTTTTTTTATCATAAATACTCTGATCTGTAATTCATACAAGAGCAGTCAGGATGTATTCTAGACAGCTTTAAAATAATTACTCTTTATAAGTACTCTGTGAAAGTTTATTTTTCAAACACTTCCACTTTCTCCTTCAAAATAAACTCATGCCTCCATGGATCAGCACCTTCACAGAAAGTTTTACCAAATCACAACCATGTGGATTCAAAGCAATGTAGTTATTCACAAACTGCACAAAGCAGCGTGCTGTGTTAACTGGAGTTGTGCTGAAGGTCTTTTTCAGCCATCTGGTGCCTCCCTGCGGCTCCTGGGCATGGCACTTGAAAATCAGCAGATAGTTTTCCGTTCCTTCTGTGGAACTGACGATATTGCTACTCTCCTTTTGTTAAGGTGCAGCTGCAGTGATACAAAGAACTGTCTGGCTGAACTCACCCAGCTGCAAGGTCTCTTCCTTGTCTTTTTCCATTTACATAATGCACACCTGACAGTTGCCCTCGTGGGATCTGTACAGCTTTACTCGCTGATGTCTGGAGCAAGGCAGGGAAGGGATAGTCCCAAGATCACAATTAGCATAACAGCTAAACAAATGAGAATGTGCTGGTATAGGAAAAATGTTGCTGCCTGCAGCTTTTTAAAAAGTCCTCTGTTCTAAAAACTGCAAGCGCCATGTGGTTTTCCTGACCGGGTTTGTTGCTGCACAAGTGAGCAGGATGGAATTTGAGCTTCACAAATACATCAGAATCGGGTGTCTTGTTTCTAAAATGGGCTCACGGTCTCTGCTGATCTCTACAGCATTTGTGTTCTTGAGAACGAGTAGTAAAGGGAGCTGTGTAAAAACATGAATTACGGCCATGATAATAGTATGGAATAGGAGGATTTGGTGGTCCCTGTGATCTCCTTAGGGGTGGAGGTACGTGAAGTGAAAAGGAAGCCTGCATAGCCGTGTGGCAGTAGGGATGGGACCCCCTGTGGGACACGTGCGTACCTTCTGCGTAACACCTCTTTTGTCACTCCGGGCGCTTGCTGAGAGGATCTGGCACGCAGGCCGAGTAATTGCATTTGTGTATATCCTGGCAAAACTTCAGGGATAGCAGTTGTACACCAGCACAAGTGGTACCAATAAAGCTCCCTGGGGTAATGCTGACTTTAGTGTGGACTCAGTAAAAACTGTTTGGATGGAGCAAGGGAGATAATAGTGTTTATCACTGTGTCTGCCCTTAATGTGGTGCTGGTGGAATTACAGCAGAAAACCAACCACAGCAAAACAAGCCCACAAAAGGTTGCATTTCTAATTGGTGTGTTTATAGTAGTAAATGTGTGTAGTTGGGTCTGAGAACAGCATCTTGGCACTGTTGAGAACAGAAAGGACTGTTAAGAGTTCATGCGTATTTTTTGGTTTTCTGTGCTGTTGGGATTTCTCATGCTTTCCTTATCTCCCTGGGGCTTGGGTGTTGAGTGCTGGGAGGATGGTGCTGCAGCCCTGTCTGAACCCACCAACATTGCACAGATTCTGTCCAGATTCTGCCCACAGATTCTGAAGGGCAAGCTTTGCACTCCAGGATGCTCAATTAAAAGGTGATCTTTGGAATCCAGTATGCTTCAACCAGTTCAGCATGTCTGTACATAAATGGAGTTCCTGTGCTGTCTGTTACAGCTTTACTTCGTCTGGAGCATTTCTTATGGATAATTAAAGTTTATAGAGAAGGGAATTGCAGGAGAGTATGCTTTTGATTTGCCACTACTGCTTTTATCTTAGATCTCAGATTACTCTATAAACATCAAATGAGCCTGAGGGCACAGAGTAGGTTAAAATTACACTGTCATTATAATGGATAAAATGAGGGCCAGAAAGTTAAGAGATTTGGTAAAATTATCGACTGATAGTGTCGTGATGCAGCTGGTACACTCAGGCATCCTAAAAGCAATGCAATTTTACCTCATTATGGAAACGTTAGATCAAGGAACTGGGTACATGAAGAGCAGAACCTACTTCTTATTTCACAGCTTCAAGTGAGGCAGATTTTATGGGAGGATGTAGTACACTTGAATACTCGTGCTTTAAAGCACAGCTCTGGAAACAACCACAGTATGGCCAGGCATAATCTAGTGGGAAGGAGACACTATAAAGGGTGAAGTACAGAAAGCTGCTGCCATCTAGCCCCAAGAAACATCTCTCTTTGAACATAAATCACATGGATCCAAGGGATGAAAGATCTGACCTGGTGGAACCGACTGATGTTGCCAAGGCTTAGTAGTAACTGCACCCTGCTGAGTCAGTGATTCCTCGCTGGAGGAGCCCTGGTGAATGGCAGCAGTATAATGCTATCAGAGTGTCACATCTCTTAAATCTGGCCTGCTTTGCTCAGAAGTTCAGTGAGCATTGTTTTCTCTTTGAAATTCTTCAGCTGCATGGCTGATGTAGTGTTTGAAAAGTTCCCAGGAAGGCTGTGGGTTTTGAAATGCCTTCTGTCTACACTTGATTTTAATTGAAAATATTTATTCCACTGTTTCCCCAGTTTTTATTTAGATGCACTATGCATCTAGTTCCTTAAAAAGATAGTTGTATATGGCTAATGCAAATGCTGTTTACACTTGAAAACAATTTTAAATATTTTTTAGTGTCTTCACTATTGCTGTTCTACCACAAACTATTTTGCAAAGAGGTGGCATGTCTTGATGAAGCATGTCAATATTCATTTGACTTACACAGCTAAGTTAAATGATTCAGACAGATCTTTAGTGCTTCTCATTATGTATTCTTAGAATTATTTAAATATTCATTATCACTAATCTCTAATTGAGGACCGTGTCACATTACCTATTCCACCCATGTGCTGTTGCATGCTTGGACAAGTAATTATTTGGACTATTGCAGATCTGAGTAAATCCAAGTGCTGAAACCTTTCATACTTCATGAGGAGAGTGGAAAAGCATTGCAAAATCCTTAATTTGTATTTCTTATTCAGCATTTGCTAACACAGCCTTCTTTAAACATAGTGACTTGCTAACTGTGTTTTGTATATATTTCAGTCTTACAAGATCATCAATTTTGCTCCAAGTCTGCTGCAAATTATAGTATCTGATCAAGTTGAATTTCCAGTGCGTCAAGCAGGTGAGATAAATTCCTTGTTTCATTTTCTTTCAGTCAGTCTGTTAGTTATTTCAGTGGATTATTGAGCTGTTGCAATGTAAGTCAGTTCAGGTTTGTTCTGAATGAGGAAATGAAAAGGACCTGTTTTTGCTTTTTCTTTCCTACATAAGGGTCAGATAAAACCACGAGAATAGAGCAGAGTCCAGCTTTGGCTTCTCTGTGTTCGTAGTGATCCCTACTGGATTGCTGTGATACTGATATGAAAAGAGAATGATTTCTGCTCAAAACTGAGCACCCAGGTAGCCTCAGGTATTCTTTCCGCTGGTGTTGAAGAAGTAAGGGTGCCAGGACAAATGTAAATTTAAAAATAAAGAAGTATATCTTGTCTGAATAAATGTTTCCCTGTTTGAATCTCTTGTCCTGGCAAAACAAAAGTTTCTGAAAAATGGAAAAAAACCCCTTAGTTCCCTAGGTCCAGGGTAGCCACATAGACTGAGATGGTATCTGCGGTGTCTGCTTACGAAATGAGATATGAAGGAAGGGCACATCACTGATAAAATACACATTTATACTCTGAGAATGTCTGGAAGACTTGCCCCGTTGTGTGTGAGTTCAGGTATGGTGATGCAGTTAGCTGTAGTTAACATTTATGTAAAATCAGATTCTAAATTTTCATAACCCATTTTAACTACTCCTGCACGATATTTTTGACAGATACAGAGAAAATGCAGCTCTTTCAGTAGATTATTAATACTGTTTTATTCACAGCTTTGTTTTTGTCCTATGGAACTGCATTTCCCATAGAAGCCCTGTTGGTTTTTTTTTTTTTGGTACAGATCCTATTAATCCCCTGGGTGTGTTGGGGTGTGCTGACATATGCTGTTTGTCATGCTGGCGTTTGTTTTTTCAAAGATAATCCAACTTTGAATGGCTTTGTTAAACCATTCTTTATTAAAGTTTGGTGCTTAATCTAAACTCCATACGGTCATCTTTATAAATTAATCTCTCATTTCAGCATCATTCAGGAAAAAAACCAAGTATGTAGAATGTAAATTTTTTATTTTTATTTTTTTTTACAGAGTAGGGGTATAAAATAAAAAAAGCACATGTAAATTACATTTAGAGGTCAACAGATTTCCCTGGGAATTTTTTAAAAGCCAATAACTTGTATGGACAAAGTAAATTAAAGTCTTGGGCTGGTCTTTCTGGATCTGTTTCTTGTCTGAATATTCTGGCATGGCATAGACAAAGAGCTGTTTTTCCTGTTGCTCCTATAAAATATTTTGCAAACTACATGTTTTCATACTTTGTAATTTGTCATCACTAAGAAAAATTATTGTACCTAGGGATGTCTTACTTATACTTTAAAACCCTAGCCAGTAATCAACCAAAATAGTGTACAGGGATAAGAGTTTAGTAAGAACATTCCTTTAATGCCTCACACCTTATTTCCTATGTTTCCTAAAGAATGCCTGCAGGCATTTTAGTACTGATGCATAAATGCTGCTTGGTTTTCTGTTGCAGATTAACTTTACTTTTCATGTTTTTCCATGTGAGACAGAAGGGAACAATTCTAAGGGATTATGGGAAATCCTAATAGTGAGATAAAGCTTAGGGAATTCACAACAAACATTTCTGTCTGAATAGAAGGTAGGCCACGTGCCAGTTTGGTACTGGGCATTCCCCCAAGCAGAGCGTCCCATCTGTGTGTGCAGTGATTTATTTACATGAGCCTTCCCAAACTTCACTTACTGAGCTTGAGTAGTTGTTTTAGGGATGAGTGAAAATACAGATAAGCAGATTTTTGTTTGCTTGTTTAGAACGATGGAGTATTATGTCCATATGGAAGACTGTTGTAATGAAGAATGTACCTTGACAGAAGCTGACAGAAATATCATCCTGTTCTGTTTAGCAACAGCCACTTGAGCCTGATCTTGTGTGAAATCATAAAAAAAGTTTTCGTGACTCAGCTGTGCTTACTGCCTATAATTGTTAAGAACTCGGGTGCTGGTTTTCAGTCGTCTTTTAAACTCTTTGTTCAGCTGTACTGCATCTTGAGCTCTGAATAACGTAGAAGTGTGTTAGAATTAAATTATTATTTCCCTGACGTCTATACTTAGCTGCCATTTACCTGAAGAACATGGTGACACAGTACTGGCCAGACCGTGAGCCACCTCCTGGAGAAGCAGTGTTTCCATTCAACATCCATGAAAATGATCGTCAGCAGATTCGTGATAACATTGTGGAAGGAATAATTCGTTCTCCTGACTTAGTGAGGTACCTTTCATTGCACAGAGATATTTCTATTGCTCATGTTTTCAGACGTACCAGTCTGGATGTTAACGTGAGAATCTCAGTGTTTTGGGAGACAAAACAAGTACTTGTTTTGCAAAAGCAATAATAATTAATTTAAACTTATTTACGTGCGCTTGTTTTTCAGAAATGTGGTAGCCTAGCTGAGAGCCCTGTGATGTGATTTATCCTCTTGTGGTGTTTGTTCAAAGTGTCTTCTAACACTTGCTGCAGTGACAGCCTGCCTATTTGGCTGATTGAGGGCAGATTGTGTACAGGGCTGTCTGCAATATAGAATTAACCATTCAGGGGAAACAGTGCCCAAGATTTATTTCCTTTTTTTTGGCAGCCCTTTTCTTAATTACTTCAGCAATTTTTATATGTCATCCCAGTATTTAAATCTATTCTTGGTTTTAAGATGTTAAAAGAATGAAGAATTGCTGTTTTCTGCTGGAAGAATAGTGAAGAATCACAAGACATACTACAGTCTGTGATTGTTCATCCCTCTAATCAAACTGATAGGATGGGATTAGGCTGTGGTGTGTATAGATGTTGATCTTTGAAAAACAGAAGGAAATCTTCCTTTACTCTCCTCCTAAATCTACCAGCTAGTGCCTGAAGATGTCTTTATTTTTTCAGTAACCATATCTGAAGAGGAGTGATTGACTACAGATTGAAATTGAAATTAGAGATAAGGCTTCAGAAAAATAATGATACACCAGAATGAATTAGACTGCAATAGCATTGCTGTCACTGGAGGTCTTTATGAATAGATTAGACAAACACCTGCCAGGAATGCTTAGGAATTGTGCAGAGACAAGGAAATGAACTAAATCATCATTTCCAGTTCAGCTTTTCTAACGTGCTCTGACACAGATTTAGTATCTCCACTAAGACACAGAGCTCCTTACCCAGATTGCACTACAAGGTAAGGAAGTGCTTGTTGTTTCTCAAATAATGAGGTAAAGGCACATAGTTTCCCCCTGCCATCATGTCATAAATACCAAGGCTAAGTTTATGCAAAGGAACACAAAATAATGGAAGTTTGAAGACTTCTTTGCAAGCTAGCTCAGGCATCATTTCCTAACTTGTTGTTTAAAATGCCCTGATGTTACAATGACAACCTGCATCTAAAAGAACAGTTGAAAACCCTGGGACAATCACTTGGAATAAAGTACAGGGTTTTTAAATACTGGAAAAACTTTCAGAATTGTCAGAAGTTAAAAAAGTCAAAGGAACTTTATTGGAACTAGTCTGATATTTTAATACTGATATTTTTCATGGTTTGCTTGTAAGAATAAGGGGGGAGGAGGAACCAAATTGGCAACAAGTGCAAACTCCAAAGGCTTGAGGGGGAAGGTAAGTTTGTACAAAGCTAAAAGGATCAGTAGGTATAGGGCCCCATATTGAACTACTCTGTAATAGTGGCTCCTGATGTAATGGACTGCAGGAGGGTACCCGAGGAAAACTAAATGGAGAAGATAATACAAAATATTTTTTCATTCCTTAGCAGAGCCAAGAGTATTTCTTTACAGCTTCTAGTTCAGTGCTGCTCAGCTTTTTTAGTCATACCTCAGTTCAGTCAATTAACAATCCTGCTTTGCCTCACCCTTGTGAGTGGCATCTAAAAGTGTGTGGAAGGAGAGGAACGGTAAGATGTTCTTAACCTAACTGGCTCTGCTGTGTACTTTGGAGGTTGAGAAAGTGCTGTTCTAGAATATCCCAGGAAGATTGTATTTTCTTGAAGAACCCGTGGCTTGGTTCATAACACAGGCCATTATTGTTTAATGCAAACATACAAATGTGTGTTTCTGTGGTTGCTTTCAGCCTCAGAAGTAAGTATAAACATTCATTTTTAAAGTACACAGCTAGCTGGTTTCATGAGCAATTCATTCTTTTTAAAAATTGCCTGATGCATGTGGAGAGGGAGAAGGGAGGGGGTGAAGTACCTACAGTGTTCAGAAATTAGTTTCTTCCTCAAAGTTAAATCCCCTAAGATTTTATTCTTGTTTTTCTTCTGCCACTTCCCAGAACTGCTGTCTAAATATGTATGATGCTTGCATAATATATGTATTGTGGCCAGTAATCCATGATTTGGGGTCTATCCTTCAATTTTAAACCCCATGCCATGATCTTACTTGTTCACAGTATATTTCTTTTTCCCTCCTGCCGTAGAGCCCAGCTGACCATGTGCCTCCGTGCTATCATCAAACATGACTTTCCTGGCCATTGGACAGCTGTGGTGGACAAGATAGGCTACTACCTGCAGTCTCCAAACAGTGGGAGTTGGCTTGGGAGCCTCCTGTGCCTGTATCAGCTGGTGAAGACTTACGAGTAAGTTGATGTCCATCAGTAGGGGAGGAATCGGTGGTTTTAGTCTCAGTTGATTACTGAAAATGACTTTATTGAGAGCACTGTGGCAGTTCTACAAAGACTTCAGATAGAAAATGGGAATTAATAATTATGCTTCCTTTCCTGCAAATAAGTGTAAAATATTCATCATCTTTCTATCATCAGTGCGTTGAAAGCAGAGATGCCAGCAATAATCTGTATTAATTTACTGACATTTTTTTCTTGAGGCCGTGTACCTTTAATCTGTGTGGGAAAAACTCCATATGTTTATAACTTCCTTTATTTGAAGGGTCCCCAAATGCTGGATATATGAATGCAAATGGTTTTCTGCTTTTATGTCACATGTTGTCATTGTCATATGTACAATGTGTAGATCCTGGGCCAACATTTTTGTTTCCTTTGCAGGTACAAGAAAGCAGAGGAGCGAGATCCTCTTATAGCAGCAATGCAAATATTTTTGCCTCGGATTCAGCAGCAGATGATCCAGCTTCTGCCTGATAACTCCCATTATTCTGTACTGCTTCAGAAACAGATCTTAAAAATCTTCTATGCTCTTGTGCAGGTTGGCATCTGTGTAGAGAAAAAAGCAAAACTTTTACTTTGCTACATACAAAGGGGGCACAATGACCCCTTTCAGTACAGGGGTTGGATTGAATAAGAATACCCATTTGAATGGGCAGAATCATGTACAATGAACAGCTGTTATAGAAAGATGATATTTATAGATTTTTCTACCTAAAACCTGGTCACATGATCTCCCAGATTAAATTTTTAATGAGTGTAGGTACTTCTGCACCTTCTATCTGTAATCTTACTGGAGAAATGTCCTATTTTTATAAAATTGCACATAACCTGACATGAACTGTATGGGTATCTACGGTGTGTGATTGGCTTCTGAAAGTGTCAGTAATGGATATTGTACAGTAATTGTCAAATACTGCACTTCAGTAGGTGGCATTTCTCATTATGTTCTGAAGATCAGAAAGATATTGTTTAGTGAAGGACATTCATTTTAGAGAGATGAGTTTGGCTTTTACAAGGGATGAGCTTGGTGAGGGAGCAGTTTTAGAGAATCAGAAACAAAGCTATATCCTGCTTAAGGAGCAGCCTGAAAATTCTTACTGGGGGTTAAAAAGTTAAAATAATTTGTTATTGTATGGTGGGAGGTTTAAAAATATACCAATATCCTATCTTTCTTTTCAATAACTTTCCTGAATATTGTCACTTTGCTTTGGGTATTGTAGAGAAATAAAGATTTACTAGATAGTAGCAAGGTAGTAATAAGAAGCACATTATGCTCCCTAAAATGCTGTTTGTTTGCCCAAACCCCATAATACGGACACTACTGGGTCCCTAAAGGGTAGCTGGGTTGTTGTGAAGAAGAGAAAGGAGCAAAAAGAATTGGCAAGTTCTCAGACCAAGGAACTTTCCTCAAATTGTGTCTTCTCAGAAATTCATCTATAAGTTGTACCAAGAAGGATGGAATTAAAGTAGTCTTGCTATCTAACCTAATTAACTTTAATTTTACTTAAAACCTCGTCTTCCTTAAAATGTAACTACCATAGAAAGATCTACCTTTTACAGGGGAAAAATAGTGTTTCCTACCCGTGGGATTTTTTTTCTTATTTCAGTATACACTGCCACTCCAGTTGGTGAATAACCAGACTATGACCCAGTGGATGGAGATCTTCCGGACTATCATCGATAGAAATGTACCTCTGGTAAGTTTTAGCTTTACAAAGTCCTCTGATACTTGTTGTGTCGGCATTTGAGGAGCAGTCAGTGTAAGCATTTTCTAAGTGTTCTTTTTTTCTAAGATACTTATTTAAGATTCTTGTCCTTGGAATAAGTGGTGTTTCTGACAGAATTGCAAGCAAGGTCATGTAAGCTGTCAGAACTTCATAGTCTGAGGTAGAGACACAACAAAAACTTAAATCTGAGGTATTTTCCAAGTTTTTCTCAAACAAGAACAAAAGCTTATCACAAACTCATAATTTGTCTCTGTTCTTCATTTTATTTCATCCATGCTTCATATTTCCCAAAGAGCGAGATAAAATTAGTAATTAAATTCTTATTGGTGCGTGTAGAGCATTAACTGTAATTTCCTAACTTTTCTAGAAATTTATTTCACAACCCTAACTTTCTTGTAACAGCTTTTGCATTAGTATATGGTTACAGTGTATATATTTGTAGGAGTTATATCATGCTTAATTTTTAAACCAGAGTGCGTGTAGTATTCAGGCATATCTGAGAGTTTTCATCTTTTGAATATGCCTAATTTTGAAAATTAAAGCACAGGCACTGTGCAGGTATAGCACATATACATTGTATGGTCTAATTAAGATTATTGTGAGCTCCTGAGTGTTACATAATTGTTAACACAACCAAAGCTTTAGTCGATACTGTGCATTTATATTAGTTTACTCTGCAAGGAATGTTTAAAGCATAGTCGACCCCAACAAATCACATTGCTAATTTAAAACAAATATATTTGTTTGTAGGAGACTTTGCAAATTGATGAAGATGATAGACCAGAGCTGGTGTGGTGGAAGTGCAAGAAGTGGGCGTTGCACATCGTAGCTCGTCTCTTTGAACGGTAACAAACTGATTAAAACTTTTGGGTTACAATTCTGTACCTTTACTTGACGTGCAATGAAGCAGGACAGTTTTATCCGTGTAGCAGCACGTGGTCACTGCAGAGGTTTTCCTGCTGCTGTCCAGTGCCTTGCACTGGCACAGCCACTGTTCTGAGCTCTGAGTGAAATCATTTGACTAAGATGGCAAGAAACTCACCTCACAGGAAAAGTAAATGAATCAATCTATTTTACGATATCCAGCTATAAGTGTTTATATTCTCAAACATAAAGATAAGGGAAGATTTGAAAAGAAATCCATAAACATGGAAGTTACAGAACTTGTGACAAAAGGTCAACAATACTTACTTGTCTATAATATTGTACCTTATGATAATTTCAGAAAAGAAAAGGGAAGTGGGGTGTTGTAAGGGAAATGATGTCTTGGAAGGAACCTGTGGGAAAAGTTTCCTTTGCTGATGCAGGGTCCTCTGTGGTTTAGAAAGCACTATGTTTTCCTGACACAGTAGACTTCTCACAATGTAAATATCTGTGTCCTTTTCTTTCTAAAGGTATGGAAGTCCTGGAAATGTAACTAAAGAATACTTTGAATTCTCAGACTTCTTTTTAAAAACCTACGCTGTGGGCATACAACAGGTAAGCACAGTTCATTTTTTTTGAATTGCATCATTTTGGCTGAAGAAATGTATTACTTTTTAACAGTGTGCTTGTATCAAAATTCATTCATTAAACAAAACTGAAGGGAGTCAGGCAGGTTTTCCTATTAGAGATTGAGAAGTTCTTTAGAACTCAATGCCATACAGCTGAGGTACAATAACACAAATTTTCAGCAATTCAAAAACCTCTGGAAGAAAATTCCCAGAAAAGACGAGTGCTGATAAAATTCATCATGAATAAACATTCTTGATATAGCTGAGAGAAAAACTTTGATGCAGAGGTCTCACTTCATAGAAGGGTATATTTTCAGGCCAGTTTTTACTAAGTGCTTTTGCTGCAAACTACTTAAGTGTGGTAATCCAGGGATACTGTTTTATTTCAGGAAGATACAAGCAGATTACAAGATGTCTGGAGAACAGCAATGAAAGTTATTTTATACCTGGAAAGCATATTATTTGAAAATACAGCATAAATTCA
>JAWWES010000041.1:61295043-61351544 GCA_035583135.1 Lophotriccus pileatus
GACTGTTAAAACAGAATTTAGGGAGAAATGTTTTGCCTGAGGCTAGTTTTTTACAATGGTGACCCATATTTGTAGGCTAGTATTCCTAGGAATTGGTCTTCCTGTTGTGGTGCAATGTAAGTTTACATTTCACACGTGCAGTGAAAAAAGAGATTCTTTCTGCATCAGTGAGACCTTATTTGATAATACTATGATTGTTAATGAAGCAATTAAAAAATTATAGGAGCCTTTTTTTAAGAAAATCTCAAACTGAATTAGTCAAATACCTTTATTTAATTGTTGTATTTCTAATTTTTTTAATAAACTGCCTTATCTTTTTATTTCAGATCACTCAACAACTTGAGAGCATTTGTTTACAGATCATTGGCCTTGTTTTGCAGAAACATGTCATAGGTATGTGTTAGAGATAATTTTTAGAAAAAACACGAAGAATTTTATTAATGTAAAAATGTGTAAATTAATTATTGCTATCTTCCAGAACAGAATTTCATCTTTGTGTGCATGCACTACTTTAAAAAATAAAAAAGGCATTAATTTTCAGTTATAATTTGTTTTCTCCTGGTCTCCTCTTGTGCATTAGTCAACTCGTTTGTTGTGTTTTGGAGATCAAACTCAAAAGCAGAAGATGCAGTTCTGATTATAGTTCTAGCTAGCTATCTTAAAGGACTATGGCTACAATTACATTAGTCTGTTATGGACATGGTCTGCAATTAAATTACTGCTTTATCAGTACCCTGCACTAAAGAGTTACACAGTTCTGTGATAAGGCCTTTAAATAAAAACAAAGGCTGAAAAAGTAAAATATTTTTCAGTAATTGGTTAAAAGCATTCTCTTTGATGTGTTGGTGATATATTTTTTTTTTGTGTGTATTTATAGTGGAAAACTATGCATACTGTTGCGACTGTAGCCGACCTGAGGCCTGTCTGAAAGAGTCTTTTCCGATTTGTACTATTTTTCTATGTATGATTTAGTTTCTAATGGCTGTCTTCTAGTTGTTATATGACTCAGGACGTGGTTTCAAATTTCAAGGCATTTGCAAGTTAAATTTATTTTTTAAAGCACCCTGCTTCGAACTGATTCTCTTTTACAGAGTTTTATGAAGAAATTCTCTCCTTGGCCTTCAGCTTAACATGCCAGATGATTTCACCTCAGATGTGGCAGCTTTTAGGTGTTCTGTATGAGGTTTTCCAACAGGATTGCTTTGAATACTTTGCAGGTACGATCCCTTCTGTTCTACTAATGTTTCCACTGTTTGAGAATTCATCTCCAAACCCCACCTTAATAAGGGTCGCTTCCATTTAGTGCCTTGGTTTAAAATGATCATGTATTTGAGTCATGCCCTGACCGTCTGTTGAGTGTGGGAGTTTAACAGGAGCATATTTAAGTAGGAGAAGCATGTTCAAATCTGTCAGTGTGATCAGTTATTGTAGGAGATCCTGAACTCAAAGAAAGCTGAAATATTCAAAGTTAATGTGAAACTGCAAATTAATTAATTAAAATGTAGTCCTGTCCTGGTTCCTCTTCTGACAGTGCACCCTGCATGGTGCAATTTGTGGAGAATTCTGGAAAAGACTTTCCCAGAGTTTGAATTTCCAATTGTATCCAAGAATATAAACCAATAAATTCTGTTACAGGACCACACCCTCGCTGGTTAGCACTTGCATGGGTTAGTCTGTAACTCTTTCCCTTTTGCTCTCCTTCTTTGCAGATATGATGCCTCTCTTGCATAATTATGTGACCATTGACACTGATACTTTACTGTCTAACCCAAAGCATTTAGAAATCATTTATGCCATGTGTAAAAAGGTAAGGCTTCTCATTCTTAACTGTTGTGCTTATTACTAGTACTTAATAATCAGATTGGCAGAGTGACCTGAACATGCCAGGTGGTGGCCAGACATTTCAGAGCTAAGGGAATTTTGGTCTCAGCTCAGTTCTGAGCACATAGAGCACCTTCACACTTTTTAAGTGGCATGCTTTTAAAAAATTTACATGCACAAGTCTGTGTGGGAGAAAGTTGCTGTTTGTCTTGACTCCCTTCTATGAACAGCTATTTTGGTAAGTAGAGGAATTAATGAAGCCTGATTTCCTTGGGTTGTGTATCTTGCAATTGGACTCCCTAGTTGTCAGCTAAGGTGCGAACTCACTTGAAGTTTTTCCTACACTTACCATGTTTCTCCTTTATACTGAGTCTCTCATGTATAATAAAGTATGAGATCATGCTGCAGTCCTTCTCTGATTTGGGGCATTATACAGTGTTAGGCATCCAGCTACCTGCTGATTTTTAAGCTTAGAGAATTCGAGTATGTTTGAGAATTCTGCTGCTTTGTCAGTTTTGATTGACACTGACCGTGCTGTTGAAATGTACTGAGACAAAGCACTCAGCTTCACACAGAATGATTGCATACATCTTGTTTTTAATCAGAAACTAGCCTAGAAATAGGACTTCACTTTGCCAGTGACTGTTAGAATTGAAGCGAAACAATGGAAACAATGTGGAAAACTTCAGTGATTCTTATAAGTAACATTTCTCTTTTAAAAAGAGAAAGTGAGGGCATAGAAATAATATAACATTCTTAAAGAACTGCAGCAATTTCTTTGACTTTTTAAAGTTCCCCTTTAGCCACTTACCCTTGCTCATGTCCTGTGTATTAATTCTTCCCAAAATGTAGCATGAATAGGTATGTATATGCAGTGTAGAGATTTTTTGATGTGTGCAGGTGCAGGAGCACTTGCTTTCAGTGTTGTTGGTGATTAATACTGATAAGTTGTTATTCTGGTTGTTAGGTACTAACAGGAGATGCAGGAGAAGATGCAGAGTGCCATGCAGCCAAACTCCTGGAAGTAATTGTTCTTCAGTGCAAAGGACGGGGTATTGACCAGGTGATGTATATTGAACAGGTTTTCTCTTTTACTGATTCCAGTGATCCATGTATTCCTGAGAAAAACAGTTGGAATTGGCAAATTTGAGGGAAATGTTTAGTGGAGAGAAATACAGAAATAAGTAAATGAGCTCACGAGAGTTTGTAAGGTTGTGGTTTTTGGTTTTGAGGTGAGATATTAATGGGCATGACCAGAAAATGGATATCGACTGAATGATAAGGATATAGTATGTTGTTCAGGGTTGTCTTTTTTTGCTTTCTCCTAATACAATTTCCCTTTTGATGCAAAACACACATAGTTAAAACTATAGTGTCTCAGAGTTTAACTACACATATCCAACTACTGTTGTGTCTCCAAGCTATAGGAACTTTTTGATGTTTTAAATTAATTAGTGCATTTGGAAACGCATATTTTGATTGTGATTGTGGATTGTGATTGCAGGGAAAAACATAATCGCAATTTTCTAGAGTTTCTTAGAACACACTTTTAGATAGTAGTCTTTTTTCTATTAGGGGCTAAATTTTGGGCTTATGTAATGAGCCTAAATTACTTTGACATGTCATATTTGATGTTCCCACCAATGCAGTCCATGGACTTCAGTGATAAATTTTTAGTTAATTTTACTAAAACCAGCATAACTTTGCAAATGTAAATCTGAAGTCATTGCCTGTAAAAACGTTCCCTGAAAGATTTTTCTTTCAAAGGAAATCTGGAAGAGTTTAAAGTGAATTCAATGCATTTGCATTGAAATAAGTGGATGGTGGAAAGCTTAATTGAGCTGTACAACTCTGTGAATTGATATGGTTGCACACTAAACTGAAACCCATAAACTAAAACGCTCATAATGCTTCCCAAATTTTTATAAAGTGTAAATCTGCACATTGAAATATATATGTGTTTAGTAGATGTGTATTTCATTGCCTGGAAATTTGTGCGTGCTTGATTTTATCTGAATAAACTCACTCATTTCAAAACTTTTATAAGAAATTTAACATCACTTTACATTATTTAGGAAAAACTTGCAGATTTAGGTAATTTAGTTTTTAATGCCTGTTAGTTTTGAAGTTGCTGGGTATCTTTATTTAAAGACGAGAATGTCTTTGAGCTCTTTTCTAAACCTTTTATACGTGCTGGAACAAATTCCACCAAATGGCCCCAAACCTTCTCTTCTGTGCTCAGAATAACATTGCAGTTTTTAGCTCAGAGAAGAGCTGATTTATAAGCATGTGATCAGAGGCTTAAAATGCTTTTATACTAGGAAGTGAATCAAATGTGTTCTTAAGTTATTGTACCTGGACTTCAGTTAACTCTGGACATCAATTCTGATAAAAGTATTTTAAACTTTTGTATAATCTGGCAATATGTATAATGACTGCTTTCTTTTTTTTTTTCCCCCTTTTCTTTTTTTGTCCTTTTTCTGCCCAGTGTATTCCGCTCTTCGTGGAGGCTGTGCTGGAGCGACTGACCAGAGGAGTTAAAACCAGTGAGCTCCGTACCATGTGTCTTCAAGTTGCCATAGCTGCACTCTACTACAATCCTGACCTACTTCTGCATACCTTGGAGAACATCAGATTTCCACACAATCCTGAGCCCATCACTGCACAGTTCATAAACCAGTGGATGAATGACACAGACTGCTTTTTCGGGCAAGTATTGAGGGTTTTTTCAGAGTATTCAGAGTTTACCAGCAGGAATTCAGCAGCATGTTAACTTTTTATCTGAAGCACTGAATAGATATTTTCTGTTCTATATTTTGTAAATTATTTTTAACTGCTCCTTTTAATGTTAAAAAAACATTACTCTACCCAGTGAATCCCACACTGATTTTGATCCCTGTGAGTTATGCATGATCTCCTTGCATATTTGGCACTGTGCCATTGATGTACTGACTGTTTAGCATACTCCTGAACTTAAACTGCATTCCAGCCTCCCTTGAACATGTGTGTGCATTGCACTAGTTGCACTTGGGCAGGAGCTGAACATTTGTAAAGTAAATGAAGGGGAACAAAGCCTGTCACCACATAGCAAAGTGTGCACTTGATGCTGAGTGGAGGTGAAGTGCAGTGCTTGACACACTTAGTGGTTCCTTCTCAGCTGAGATGTGGAGTCTAACTGTGCCTAAGGGCAAAGCAGACAGTCAAAAGTAGTTAACAGCTACCTCTCACCTTCCTGCTTGGAGTTTTGTTTTGTTATTGGAGGCTGACATCTGACTGCAGGTGTATGGATAGGCTTAGAACATGCATTCTCTTCTCTGTGCAAAGCCTTATGCCAGCAGACTAAATGAAATGTGTTAGAAGTCATGCCATGGGTGAGCACAGGCAGCTCTTGACCCACAGATGCATACCCTCCTTTAGATTGTCATTCTTTTCCTACCTCTTTTTTATTGATACAGTCATGTCTCTCCAATTCTAAGCAAGTCTCCAGGGGACTTCTTATAGGACAGTTCCTTCACTCCCCAGTCGTCCAAGTAACTTTTCTCCATACCAATCGACTTAATCTTTCCTGAACAGAATTATACGCTGTCTTCATATGGCTGCATTATTGCCACAGGGTCCATCTTGAATTTAGAACTGTGTGGTTTATTAGAACAGTGCATCACCTTTTTTATAACTGTAATAGAATAGTGACTTACAATCAATCAATGGCCAAGTGGTTTATGTGGGTTTTGTTCTCAGCGTGTCCTTTGTTGTATTTTTAAAACACATGTCAAATGTACATGGTAAGAGTTGTTTTCCTCCCTCCTCTGTCCTAATTACACAATTCAATGGGACAAAGAAAGCACGGTAGTTAGTAGAATTGGAGCACAGACTTTCTCATTTCAGAGATTAATTCTGCACATTAATTCCATCTGGTTTATTAGAAGGAAATCCACTTGGAGATACAAAAGGAATTGCCTGCTTTGGTGTATACAGTCTTTCTGCAGATTCCCCATTTGTGTCTGTATTTGAAGGTGTCTCTTCTTGAAGAAAAAAAAAATAAAGTTGGTAAATTAAACAGATAAAAAGTAGGGAAAAAATCTTATTTGTTTTGATAAAACTGGACTGTTCTTAATATCACAAGCATTCTGACATCTTCTACCTGCTATGTATACAAATCTCTACAGTATAGTCTGTATCTTAACAGAAATACATGTTATCCATGAGAAGGGTGAGTTGTACATATTATCCGTGAGTTGGTAACGAAGAAAGCATAAAGGACCCAATGGTCCCTCATTTCTTTTGGAGTGTCAATAACTGAAAAATAGCACCTTCAAGTTACTTGCCACACCTTGTCATAATTTTATTGTTAATTGCTAAATTATTTTTATGTGTACCAACTTTAGAAAAGAGCAAGATATTTTAGGATTTGCACCAACTTTTACTTTTTTTTTTTTTATGGCTGAAGCAAAGTTCTTGAGATTCATCTCTGTGCTGTCATTTTTTTCTACTATGTATCAAATGTTGAATGCATAGAGACAGTAGGAAAGAAGGCATTCCTTACAGATGGTAAACTTGATGTTCCTTATTTAAAAAAAAATAAAAAATGAAAGAGATTTATAGCCTGAAGCAGTTAATCCTGGAGCATTCTGTGAAAAACTAGTCTAGATTAAGACGGCAAAAATGCTGTGGGTTTGACTAGGCTCCAATGTCAAGTAGTCCTGTGAGTTACAGCTTAACTTCTGGTTCTTGTGTGGTGTTTTCCAGAAAGCACTGGCTACTGCAGCTACCTCTCAACTAAACTCTTATTTGAAGCTGAGACACAAGTTGACAAAGCTTATGAAAATGAAACACATGATCATGATGCCAGATTCTGCTCAGAATCTGCACTTGAGTGGCAGCAGCAGATTAAAAATCTCTCTTTGATCTACTCCTACCAGCAGTGAAATAATTATCTGTAATATTGCTTAAATCTAAAAGTCACTCTTCCTTCAGTGCTGTCTCCTCAGTATGTGGCTTCCAGGTGCATGGCTTTTGCTGTAGTACTGCTTGTGAGGCACTGTGATGTGCTGTAAGGGACTTCCTCAGGACAGCACCGCTTCTAGAAGATCATTTGGTTTTTTAAGAGTATTAGGGGTCATCATCTGAACAGGAACCAGATATTCAGGGGCTTAACTGAACAGGAAAAGACAGAAACACAAAATCTGACATACTTGAAAGCCTTTCTCAGGTTGTGTGCCTGTAACACCCATATGTCATGGGATATTTATTTATTTATTTTTAATTATTTTCTACAATAACTTCAAACTGAAAGGCCATTTGTAGAAACATTTCTTCCTTACTTTCCTTGCTTTCTTCCTTTTCCCTGACAGCTGAAGTTTGTGTCAGACTTCTGCATAACTTATGCTTACTTTCATACTAAAAATTCTTCTCTGTTAACTAGGATGAAAGGACTTGCTTCCAAAAAAAACTCAATATGTGAATTTTTTTTTTTCTTTAGAAGCTGAATAGGGGTATTTGTTTGATAAGAGTTAAAGTAAAAATCCTAGTTTTCTCAGAGTTGTATATAAAATCCCAGTCTCATTTGGTCCCAACTTTGCAAATAGAAGGAAATGGGTAATTATTTGCAGTTTGTCCAGGAACTGTATTGATTGTAATAGAAAAGAACACAGCAAACCAGTAAAGGAAAGGCTTAGTGATTTTTTTTTTTTTTTTAAATACTTTCGGCTTGGTTTAAAATACAAAAGATTCTAAAAGCTTTTTATCCTGTACTGGAAGGAAGTGTATTAGCAAGAAGAGGTCCTGCAGATTATGAAGACCACACACAGCTTGTTAAAAATAGACTTGGCTTGGAGTCATGCATTGCACTGCTGCGTGTTGTGTGTTTAACACTCCAGGCTGGATACACCATTGAGGAATAAGCAGAGTCCATGATTGTTAGGGAGGACTATTGTGTGCTGCTGAGCAAATAGGTACAGATCTCAAAGCACAAATCATATTCTCCCTCTAAGGAGAATCATATCCAGGCTCCCTCAAGCAGATGGAAGGGTGCTGAAATAATAAGCCTTTTGATAGCAAATAAGTGGTCCTGAAACCATTTTTTGCCATTACAAAAATATGTAACTGACATAAAACCCTGTTTTGCTTGTTCAGTCCTGTGGGCACTTCATACAGCTGGGACGTAGTAGAATGCTGAACTTCAGTCAAGACAGATGCTTTTCCCGCTGTTTGTCTCTGCTGGCAGGTGAAAGAAACAAGTCTCCTTCTGGCTCAGGTTCACTAAAGATGGCTTGATGCCTGGATTTCTGCTGTCCTGCTGGGCCTTCTAATAACATGCATATTCTGGAGACATGTGTGTTTGTTCTTAAAACTCTGTTTAGAAGGTTTAAAATGGAGCATGACAAATATGCTGGGGGTTTTGGTCATTTGGGCTGCTTCCCAATGATGCCTTCCTTTCAGATTGCAGTGCTTCATTTTGTGTCCCAAAAAGATAACTTAGTACGAACCTAAGCCGTTAATTACTAACATTTTTTTACATATTACTGCGTTGCATTTTGCAACTGGTGTTGTGCAACGGTGACTTTTTCAAATCTGTGATAAAAGATGGTATCACTGCCTGCTCTGACGCATGTGACTGAAATTGCTTCATTGTACGTTTGGGTCTTGAAGGAATTTCACGACTTCCCTGTGTCAAGATTCAGGATAGAAGTCTTGAGCATAGATTACAGAGCTTTGGTCACACTTGAATGACAGTGCTGGCAGAGAGAGGAGGTAGAGAAAGTTCTTTCCTTTGTACTTGCACTAAGGACAGCTCTCCCCAGAAAGCTACGATTCATTCATAGGTAGCATTATCTTTAGCTTGGTCTTTGGTCTTCAAAGTGCCGGCATGAGAGCAAATGGCAATGAGCTTATTTCCAACATACAGGAGTAAGTAACTTCAGCTGAGAGAAGTAAGGGATTTAGGTGGGTTTTTTCCACAAAGCAGGCCATGTTCCTCTGTCTCAGTTTCCTTGGTTGGTTTGTATGCCCTCTTTTGTGCCCTATTCCATCTGAAAAGAAAGTACTGCAGTTAGCAGTGATGGAAGGACTCTGTTTGCCCACTTGCATTTTGGCTGCATTTTTCAACACGTGTAATGAAGCAGCCCAAGCCCAGTGTGTCAAAGCGTGCCATTTGACATGCTTGTTGACTTTGTTTTTCTTGGAAGGTCTTCTGTGATCATAATGTTCCACATGGTCATATGTAATTTATTTTTGTTGTCAGCTACTCTTGAGAATGAATCACTTCAATGAACTCCAACAGGACTAACAATGTGGGAGGTACAGTGAAATCCCTCCAGATTTCCAGGCTTGTTTAAGCATAAGTAAAGTTTAGAAAGCTGTAATACAGGATCACTTGTGTTGCTTAAAGGATATAAGAGTTCAGTAGCATGTTATATAGCAACTTAGGTATTGAAGTTGTAAGCGCTTAAAAAATTGTATTTCTCTAGCAGTTTTTGAAGTGGTGGATTGAGCTGGTTGTTCCTCAGTTAGCTTTATTGCAGTCTGTGTTGCCCATCTTATGAGTTTTTCCTCTCTCAAGTTGTATTCTCTTCACTCCAAAGTAAAACTGGTTCAGTAATGAAAGTATCTACCCAGAGTGTAGAGGATGGCCGTCTTCTGCTAGCTCTGGAGGTTCACTTGGTTTGTAGGTCTTGCTGGCACTACTTGTCCTGCAGAAGGCTTGCACAGAAGCTGTCAGCATCAAATTGAATAGTTCAAACAAAACAAACTCCTCTCAAGCCCCCAGTTGCAGAATACTTTAATTTTAGCTCCGGGTTGAATACTACTGATGTTTCCAGTAAAGGAGAACCAAAGGGTATCTGCAGAGGCAGTTGCAGGCTTTTTCTGTCTTGTTTGCAGAAACTTCTGTTTCTGGAAGTGTAAATCAATTCTTAACATTTAAAAGCATGGGCTCTTACCTAGTTTCCTGACTCTGGTCACATAAAAATCTTTCTCCTGCTAATTTAATGATTTTCTTTCCCTTCAATTATCTATAGTTTGTTTGTTTTACTGGAGGTCTACTCATTTGCAAGTTCCTAGCTTGAGTATACTGCCAGTTATTCTTGATATGGTGAAATTATTTCCCTGCTTTCACTGGAGTTAGCTATGTGTCTCAAGTCAGCATCAGAAATTGGATGTATAATACAACAGTTCTGATGGACTTGAAATAAATGTGTTTAAATTCAGCCTGCCCTGGGGCTCTCCATAAATGCACCCTGCGATTCAGTGCATTCCTGCTTATCATTACTCTTCATTAATAGTCTTTTTGCCAGTTTCAATCCCTGCAATAGTACTGCTGTCTAAGCCAAGGCAAATTAATTTTCCATCCTACTTAATTATGATAATCTGTATCAAATGCTTTATTAAAGACAAGATAGTCTACATAATTATTAAACAGTATTTATTTGGCATTACAAATTTTGCATTTGGTAATCAGAAACAGTTGCTTCAGGAATTTGACCAGTGCTTGAAAGGTATTTAATTGTTATTGGACAAGTACTTTCCAGTGGGGAACTTGTTTCAGAACAAGTAAGGAAATAGTTTGTTTAGGAGCTTTGAAAATAGACTTTGAACATAGCCTCTGTGTCCAGCACCAGGGTTTTAATGCTCTCTAAATATGCTTGCAGTGAAAATCTGTGTTTTATTCTAGCAAGTGTATGTTGTTTCAGACTCCATGACAGAAAGATGTGTATAATAGGACTGAGCATCCTAATGGAATTGCAGAACCGACCACCTGCAGTGGATGCTGTGGCTGCCCAGATTGTTCCTTCAATCCTCCTCCTCTTCTTGGGCTTAAAACAAGTTTGCGCCTCACGAGAACTCACAGAACAGGAGGATCATGCTAAAGATGAGAAACACGTTGCAGAAGATAATGGTAAAATCTCCCCTTTTCACATTGTGGATTTTGTCTGGATTTAATTTAAAGGGGGTAAGAAATTGCAGTTTGTTTTTAAGACTCATTAGTCTGCTGAAAATAGCTCGGCTTACTGGGTGCTTGAAAGGTCATCTTAGGAATTGATTTTTCTTACCAAAACTTATTGAAAACGTTTCACTGTATGACAGCAAACGTTTTGTGCAAGAGTAGTATTGGTTGAAGAGTAACTTGCAAGTCCGCTCTTCCAGTTTGCCAGGACTCCACCGGTTGTACTCTTACTCCCTGGAAAGAAGCTGTTCCTAGGACACAAGTATTTGAAAACCACATTTGGTTGAATTTCAAAGGAAATCCTAGCAAGACTTCTTTGTTCAAATGGAAAGTCGTTTGCAACACAGTGTTTGAGACAGCTGAGTTTCCTTGAGTAGACAGGCCAGAAGATTAAAAACACCGAAGAACGTCTTACGGAGGGAATTGTGGGGAGGAATCACACACAGGGTCGCAGGAAAATCTGTTTGACGTGGAATAGTAGATAAATGGTTTGAGGTCTGAAAATCAGACTGGATGTGAGCAGATTTTTTGATTCACTGAAATTTCACACATGATTGTTCTGTAGTGGAATCACAGAATTCTTCTCAGTGAATAGGAATACAGTATGGAGAAAGCATAGTAATTTTCAAATCTCTGTCCTGTGATTTAGTCCCTGCTTGCTGCATATGTAGTCATGTTTAGTCTTTCTAAACTGTTAACAGAGGAAAAGCTGAAGGTTTGAAATTGGAGGGGGAATTTTTCCATCTTGATTATAAGTCAGAAATACTTTTCCTTAAGTAAGAAAGAGCATTTAAAATCTCATGTTATAGTTGCATTTAATTCAGGGTGTAATAGTTTCTAAGTGGAATGGAAGGTAAAGAAAAACAAGAGGTGCTGGTTTAAGTTCGTTCAAATAAGGAAGCACTCTGAAGAATAGCAGGCAGATAACTGGTCTACAGCTGGTTTTCTCATGGTTTTGTGTCTATTTGTGAGGTCTCTGTTATTTAAAAAGCACAGTGAACGACCACTTCATCAAAGACATTTCCTCAAAATTTGTGGATCCTATAATTGCACAGTGACTGCATAAATGAAAGAAGAAAAAAGATGGCAGTTTCACATTTCTCAGGTCTGCGTAGAAACAAAAGTTTAACTGATCTGGAATATAGGAAACATTTTAACAGCTTCATTTTTCCAGGACTTTTAAGATTTGGGGGGAAGGGTGTTAACAGAGAGTCCCCTTTCCAGCCAAAACCTAGATTTATTAATTGGTTTTGATTCTTAAGTCATTGTTTCCTTATAGTTTTTAAACTTTGTTTTACAAAATGTATCCATGCATTTCCAGATGAGATATCGAGTGATGAGGATGAGACAAATGAAGTGAGCCAGGCGATGCAGGACAACCATGGTGGAGGAGGAGGAGGTGGTGGTGGAGGTGGAGAGGAAGAGGATGAAGATGATGATGATGATGACGATGACTGGGATGAAGATGCATTGGAAGAGACTGCTCTTGAAGGGTTCAGCACACCTCTTGACCTTGAAAATGGTGTTGATGAATACCAGTTTTTTACACAAGCACTTCTAAGTACGTGTTTTCTGGTTGGCAGGATGATGTAACATGATGAAATCATTTGGAGATGTTTGTGATCACCACTGTTAAAAACCCTTTTCTTTGTTACAAGAAATAATTTAGATAAATGAAACTGGAAAATGTGGTCTTCCTTTCTAATATCAGTCCTAAGATTTTTCTGGTTTACTAGTACTGAAAAAACAAATGGTAGCAAATACACCCAGAGATTAATTCTCTGCATGTTCTCCTTGAGAACTTTTCAATCACAGCCTAATTAAGTGGGCCTCGGTCACTAGAGGGACTCCTATATATAGAAATATTTGTCACCTTCTAGATGTTAAAATGGTAATGGAGAAATTATGCTGTTGCTTTTAGTTTTCACATGAGTTTTAAATTAGAATATTCAACTCACATTGTCCATGAATAATGGCCACGTGGTTAACTTTCTGTTTCAGAAAGGAGAGGATGTAATTAAGTTCCCCCAAAATGGATTGCCTCTGTTAGAGTGGGGATTCTGGGCTAAGAAAACAGACAGGAATACTTGAGCCTGTTTTTCAGCACAGATTCTGTTTTAAAACCAACCAGAAATTCCATGTGTTTCATTGTGTTGTACCTGACAATCACTTTTCATCCATCCCTGTTCTGACAGCGGTGCAGAGCCGGGATGCAGCCTGGTACCACTCTCTGACAGCACCGCTGAGTGAGGATCAGAAGAAACAGCTGCAGGAAATTTATACATTAGCAGAACACCGGAGAACTGCTGCAGGTGAGTCATTTCTCTGGGGCCATTTTATGTGTTGCAGGGATGTTGGAACTGCACCTGATCTGTAGCAACAAAGAGAATAGACCTCTGTGCTAATTAACATTTTCTGGGAAGCGTGAGTAGGGTATTATGCTCACATTATTGCTTACCTGGAAGAGTGTGGTATTCCGAGAGTACTGTTCCTTCTAATTAATTACCTTCTCATGCTGCTGTTTGAACAGGGTATGAACTAGTTTTGCACAATCTGACATTTGAAACGAAGAGCATGTTAAGGTGATATCTAGCTGTCAGCCAGGCATTTGATGAAGATTGCTGTCGATTATAATGTGTTTAACAGTTTTGTAACTTTTTAACTGCTAGCATTGCTGTCAGTGTGAGGTTTTAGATGTGTAGAAAGCTTGCATCATGGAAAATAAATTCAGGTTTAATCAAAAGGAATGCAGAACAGTGTAACATAGATGATTCTGTAGAGGATTAATTTCTCAGCTCGGTTGTAGAGGTGTGCACGTTTATGCATTCATAGAAAATCCAAGTGTAATTTATTCCTGTCATTGCATTTAGGGAATGAAATTTGGACTCAGCTAAGAGTTTTTTTCCACAGCTTCAAATTCTTAGCTGGGCTGTGTTGTCTCTGGCAAAGGTGTTCTCTGTAGACTATTTTTCATATTCTTTTTCTTGTTTGAATCCTAGAGACTAAGACAATAGAACAACAAAGTGGATACGCATTTGACAACAAAGGACTGATCACAGCATTTAACTTTGCTGGAAGTACTCCCGGTGGCAACTGAAGGATCAGCTACAAAGGTCAATGGGAATGGTCTCATCATTACATTTTCTTGAAATCATCGTGACTTCTGGGTGATAGGGGAGGGTAATTTAATGCTGCTGAAGGTTTTCTGGAAATTAGCAGTGTGCTTTCCCCACCAGAATGCTCTTTCTAACCAGCTACTGTAATGTACAAATTTTTGTGGTGTTTTTATAATTTGATGGACTGAAAGGAAACGTTTATCCTCAAGGAACCTGGATGACTGGGAGGGGCCAGGCTGCATCTAATTGAGTTGCACTTCTCAGGTTTTTGCTGTGCAGAATTGATAGATTCATATGGATAACAGTGCCTTCTGTTGTACATGGATTGCCTGAACAAATGGATTTAGGAGTGCATTATAATTTTTTAAGTGTAAGGACATTTCTCGATACTGTAAGCCTTGGTTCCATGTTTTCCAGTCACCTGCTTTTTACTGCTCGGTTTAATTGTTCGTTGGTTGCACACACATTGCTGGGTTCAGAATATTGCAGCATCTTCCCTGTTTGGTGCAGACCAAATGTACAGAGGGAGTTGCGAAGCATTCACTGGTTATGTGGAAGGGTTGTAACAAAATTGCAGATTTTCCCTTGATGGAGGAGTCTTAAAGTATTTCTCTGAGCCATGAGTTCAACTGGCTGGAGTTACAATGGCAGGCCTGGCAGTTGGCTGCCCTGAAGTCTGCATCCATGTCACCTGCTGCCTGGACAAGTGGTGTGGCTGTCACATGTTCTACATGACAGCTTCTTATTTCCGCTATTATTGATGAATATTGGATTTTACTTCGGATTCTATAAACCTCTTTTCTGATTTTATTCATTCCTTACCATTCAGTGGTATTACTGAACGATGTGGTACAAAATATTTGCAATATTTTATTTATTTTGATAGAAGGAACACTTCAGACTTAAGCTTCAAACTTAATTCTTACTGCTACACTTCTGTGATTGTATTTCTGGTCTGCATTCCAGATGGCTGTTCTTGTCCCATGCTGAAATTGCTTTATCTGACAGATTTTTTCCCATATTTCAAAAACTGCCTCTGCCAGTGGAGGTTTAGATTGGACAGTAGAAAAAAAATTCTTCTCTGAAAGGGTGGTCAGACATTGGAACAGGCTGCCCAGGCAAGTGTTGGAATCAACATCCTTGGAAGTATTTAAACATGTGGATGTAGCACTTAGCAACATGGTTTAGCAGTGAACGCGGCAGTGCTGGGTTAACAGTTGTACTTGATGATGTTAGAGGTCTTTTCCAACCTAAACAATTCTATATAACAAGGTGTTTGTGGATAAGTTCATTTAGTGAGAAAGTGATAGCAGTACTAATTTGAATAGGTGCCCCTGTTTTAGATCTATTGGCATCGAGGTGGAGTAGCAAAAATCAGTTGGAGTGCATTAGAATGTGAAGTTTGGATGGGAGATAAAAGGTTTAGACCAGATTTTGTTTCTATGTGTTAATTTCTTTATGACTTAAAAATATTTACCAGGCATTCTTAAACAAATACTGATAAATCTGCTTCTTTATAGCAATGTCCCAAATGAAAAATTGAAGTCCTTTCCATACCCCATGAAGTTTTTCACAGCTACAGTAAATGTAGCCCTGGGCAGTGCTGAAGCTTTCATTTTTATATGTCAGAATAATTCTGGTGGAGTCTGAGCGCTCTACACCTTGGCTTCTGGAAAAGACAAAGTGTCTCTGCATATTCTTTCTGGAATTTTCCTAGCCTGGCAGCTGTGGGGCAGAAGGTTCCTCACTGTTCTCCTTTTTTCTGCACATTTGTGTCAGACTCAGATGCTTTTTCTGCTGCTGCTTCTTTTTTTGTTTGTTTTTTTGTTTGGTTGTTTTTTTTTTCCTGACATAGCAGCTGCAGAGTAAAGTTGGCCTGGTTCATGTAGGTTTTTCACTGATGCTACTCAATTAATAGCAACAGTGAAAATTTCTCACATTAAGGCCTGTTGTAAATATGGAAAACTGAGAATTCCAGGTCTGTATTTCCAAAACGGAACAGCCTGTTGAGCTACATTGGACAGGCTCTTGAGGCTCAAGCAGCAGAGGGCCAGGATTTCCTTTATTTTGAATGTAAGGCTATGAAAATTAGAGGTTATTTTTGCTAATTTAGGCCTGGTCTGAGACAGTAAGCAGGAAAGCATTACATTTAGTGTGTTGGAGAGTTTCTCAGAAACCACGGAAGTTTTGAAATCCTTCAAAAATTTAATAGTTTTTGGAAGTTAAGGGCACTGACAACTTCTCTCTTACCTGTCAACTGAAGTTAAGTATTAAGCAGGTAAACTGTTTAAGCCCTTTGTCATTTTATTAAAAGAAACAAGACTGTTGAGTTGGCTTTTTTCCAAAGCCTGTTTGCTTTCTCTACACTGGCACACAGAGTAGAAGAGGGATTTATTTTTCTTCTGCTAATGAGGTTGCTTGCACAGTCTCAGGCTAATATTTAGGAGTTAATGTGTTCAAGGAAAAATCTGCTTTTGCATAGCATCATCTTTGTGTCACTCGGCTGAACTATGGCTGCTCCCTAGTTCTGCTTCTTGTGTACTTTTCAAATCAGCTGCCAAGAAAATTTCATCCAGATGTTTCTTACAAGGGGTTTAATCATCAGCATGGAGTCGGGAATCTTTGTTGTCTCTTTTGCAGTGGGGTCAGAGATGTCTGAGGGGATGGCATGTAAAAAGGTTAAATGCCCTTCCCTTCCCAGGAGATTCATGAGCAAATGTTTCTGCTGGCAAAAGCAAATGTTAATTATTTTATTCCTTTTTTTTGAAAAGGGTTTTCATCTAAAAAGATTTATTGGGCTCTAGCCTCCACTTTAACATATGGTTCTCTTTTAACATGATAAATATCTGTTTGTACATGATCATAAATAGGTAATGGATTTTAGGGGTTTGTTTCTGAGCTGTGTCCAGCTTTGTACTACATTAAAGGGAGAGTAACACGAATGTGCATTACTGTCTCACTTTCAAGCCAAGGTAATCACGGAATATCAGATACCAGCATTGCCAATCAAGCATGATGTATTTGCCATTGAAAGTACAGAGAATCACGAATGTACTGTAAAATAAAACAAAGACTGTGATAACTGGTGACCTACGTTGTCCTGTGCCCGTATTCCCAAGCTATGAAGGTGACTCACGTGGGCACCACAGTGGCTTTGCATAGGAAATTACCATTATGTGGGAGATAATCATAGCAAATGTTAACTTACAAAAGCTGCTTTTTCAGATAAAATTAACTGATCCCGGGTATTGAATTGCATATGCTGTTTTGTCACTCTTGAAAGGAAAATAAGAATCACCACATGTTTTGACTGCCTCTCTTTGCTCTTTCTTTCAACATTGAAGTACTTGGTTTGCTTTCATTACAAAGCAGAATCTTTAATCAGAAAGCTCCAGGAAGAGTGCGGAATATCAAGCTGAGGAAAAAGCTGAAAAATTCTAAACCTCAACAGTCCCCCAGAACCTGCATGTGCACAGTCTGACTGATATAAATATGCTTTGTGAGTGTAAGTCAAAATATGTAAAGAATGTTACACAAAATGATATTGTGAGATTCTTTGCTTTAAGGAAAAAAGCTGCCCATGGGGTGTCAGGAACACATGAAATGAACTGCTTTAGGACATACCCTTTGCCTGTCAAGTCGTGGCAGTTTGTGACTCTGGATTCCATCACACATTGGAGAGGAGAGATGGTAGGACAATAGAGGATTTTTTTTTTCTTACTACAAAGCAACAGTCTGAATTGAGACTTTCATGGGCCGAAGGAATTGTGGACAGCCTGAATAATTAACTGTTTTTTGATTCCAGAATACTTTTCAATCTTTTTCTTCCCTCCTTTCCTTCTCTTTGCTAACCACAATGTTATGGGATATTTCAGGGAGTATTCAAAATACCTGAAAAGATAAACCTTAAACAATTTTTATAAAATCTGTTGTTCTTGAAGCAATTGCATTTCTATATATAGAACAAAGTCTCTCATTTGGCGTATGCAGGTGATACAGAACTACAAAACTCCCTCACTTGTGCCCGTGCTTTGGGTGGATGTGGAAAGGATAAACCTCTCTGTGATTTACTTCTTAATTGGGTCCTTTGAAATCCCACACCTCAGACTGAAAGTTGCTCAAAGGATAGGCAAAAATGCACTGTGTAATGTAGCACCCAGTCCTTGTCTGAGATGTGCTGTGGTCAGTCTTGATAATGTTTGATATGTGGTGGTCAGTTCCTCAAGGATCTCCATCTCTGACTGAGGACATTCTTCAAGTCGAAGAGACTGTCTTTGCAGGTGGACAGGGAATCAGTTTTCCCTCACTGCAGCAAAGCCTACAGCAGGCATGGCTATGAACTTCTTGATCTTATGAGCAACAAAAATGAGTGTTTTCTTGAAAATGAGATTTTAATGTTATTCTCAGGTATATTTTAATTTTCATGTTTCATGCCCTTATGCAAAATGCAAAATTACTACATGACATGGAGGCCTGTTAATTTTTTTTTCACAGAGACTGTTTACCACTGATGGTGGTAACTGCAAGAATTGTTCCTCATTTTTAGGTATTTTCAACGTGTTTGTTACTGAAGTTGCACATACCCATCTTTCACCAATTTTCATGCACAGAGATATTGGAAATGAACTCAATAAAAGGAAGAACAGTGCTTTGAAAATAGAAGACTATGCATAAGCAGATTATTTTTAGAAAACAGAAGAACTATGGCCTCTGAAGGAAATACAAACCAATAAATATTTATACGAAAGTGCATGAGCTAAAGAAATTAATATAAGACAATATAAGCAAGACACATTCTTTGATCACAGCTGTAATGTTTATTTTTTATTGCCAAACAATGTGTGACACTTGCATTTGATTGCATGTGCTGTTGGTATTACGCTTAATGTAAATCACATGGAATGTTTTGGGGCTCAAAAAGACACCAAAGAGGCCATGCAGATTTCTTTTGATATTAAAAACAAAGATATGAGCCCATGCCTGCAGTGACTAGAGGGAGCCTGCTATGTGCTACATTAGCAGATTGAATTGCAGGATCATCACCTTTGTAAGAAGCCTGAAATACTAAACTATGGGTTGGCTTTGAGGGCACGAATGCAAAGCATGCATTGATGACAAGAAGAACCTCTTCCTAGCCTAAAGAATTCTGTACAGTGTTCTCTTAAGCTGTGCTGAATTGGCTTTAAAAATAGTAATAAATCTTATTGCTTAGGTCGAATGTTACATCTGTTGTGCATTTATCTGGGAGGAATAATAATTCTTTAAAAAATGTAACATGCCACCTACCAAGGAGCCAAATGTCCTTTTATAGCCTCTCTTCATACAGCCATAAAACCTATCTGCAAGAAGACCCCGGAATTAATTTTAAACGAATTTGTGTGTTATGTAGAGTTTTAACGTGTGCATTTGTGTAGCAGTGATTTTGTTAATCCCTGACTCGTGAAGGCAACTGTTCATGTACACGCATTGCCTGTGAAAGAACATGGCTGATGTTTGATGCAGAACACCCAGCTACAATTCTCAAAATACCAAAGTAGTGAAGATAGTCATCTTGCAGTCCTGAGAGAGGGGGGATTGCACCAGAGTTTGGGCCAGTCTTCTGCACATGGAGTTCGTAAAGAAGATACTTTTACCAAGCCTCCACATGACAAGAGGGGAATCCAGCTGGAACTGCAGGCCTGGTGTCTGTATCAGTGGAGTGTTTCCCTGACGGTGAGTTGCTGAAGTAGCCTGTTTGCTAAATAGCACTGATTGATGATACTTGCCCTTTTCTGCATGGGCCACTTCTGTGAATCCTCCACAGTCTCTCCAAAAGCAGTGGTTAGCTGTCCATGTTTTGTAACTCAGGAGGCTGAATCAGTGTGGCTTGCCCAAAGCCATAGCACTGTGTCGCAGCTGGCAAGAGAAAATAAAATTTTGGCTCTGTGTAAATGCCTGGGAGTTTTGCTATTGGCTCTAATGGAGCTAAGATTTTACCCAAGCAATTTGCTAGGTCCTAGCATGGATCATTGCTAATACCCTCCAGAGAAGCTCTGCCAGAACATACTTAATTTATGAAATTGCTTAGTAACAGTGAGTTCCTCTACTGAGCTGCAGTTTCAATCTGTCTAGCAGTGACATGGTTTAATTGTATTTTGTGTGGGTTGCTTGGTGTGATGAGCTCTCCTGTAGAAAAAGTGCTTCTCAGCTGGGTGATGAATGACATCCCAATTGCTAATTCCTCTTGAGGCTTTGAGGTGAGCCTGCTGACTTGGAAGCAGAACTCCAGGTGACCCACACTATCATCTGTACCATGTACCAGGGTGTTGGGAAACCCCTCTGCAGGTATTAACAAACACACTGGGTTCGTTCTGAAGTTGTGGTTGCCACTTTTAACAAGCTCTAAAGAGTGTATTTTTTACCCAAGTAAATGGGTAAAAAATGGTGGCTCCTGTGCCACCTCCTGCCCTCTGACAGTGTTCCTCTTTTTTTTTAACCTGAATTCTAACTCCTGATCTCTTAAAATGGGAGTTGGTTTTGTTTAGTCCCCAGCAAAGGTAAAATAAGATCTGAGTTTGGTTTCTCTTGTTACCAGGTATGTTAAATGAATAATTCAAGTAATTTCATTACCTGTTTGATTAAATTACTGGGATTTTAACCAATCCCCTGCAGTTTCCTGCTGAGTTTGGTTTTTTTTTCCTGGCAGAGCTAAAGCTACATGATACTGTGTTCCACATGAGGAAAACTATCCATAGTCATGTAAATGAGATTCAGAGTGAACTAGAGAGTACAGAAATGTCATATCAGTATATGAATAATGGATGGTTTCTTTTTTTATTAAATATATTGGCCATCTATCTCTCAGCACCCTGGAGAGCAGAATGTGCAACTGCAACATATAAGGGTGCCTCAAGCAGTTTCTATTAAATATAAATAATCCATACTGTCTTTTTTTTTCACACAACACACCTTGCCTTGTACCTGACTGCCCTGACAGGTTGTTGTGCAAAGTGTGGTGATGGAGCCAGACAGCTTTGTGTGGGGATTTGACCACAGCCATGGGGCTGACACGGCCCTCAGCAGCAGTTATGGCTGTTCTCTGCAAGAGCTGCTTCTCCATGGAGAAAGCAAACCCTGGGTTGTGCCTCCCTCCTACCATAAATGTCTTCCTGGAGGATACAGGGGCTTGAACAAGGCCCCAGCAGGAGTAATTGTAGAGCACTGTGGTGCATCTGAATGTGCACTGAAAGGGAACAGGTTCTCACCATCCATTTCTATGTATAGACCCCTCAGAAATGTGTCAGCATGAGGCGAGATTAAACACAGACATGGAGTCTAGTTCCTCAGTGTAACAAGCATCATAACTGTTGAGTTCTGCCAAGCAAGAATCAACTTAGTGAGGGTGAACAGCATGATTAGCTCTATTTATATTATTGTTTTGAAGAAAAGCTGACAGGCTGTCTGCACTGTTGTGATGTAATGAAAAAAAAAAAAATCCAGCCTGGCCAAAAGAAAGTCCATGCACAAGAAGTACCTCAAGCACTGGTTTCACTGGTAGAGCAAGCATGGAAATTGCTCCAAGGAAGTTACTACTCTTGGTGTTCATTTACAGAGTATTTATCCCATTGCATTCTGATTCCATGAAGATAGGACTAAGGTAAAGAGACTGCAAATACTCTCCCATTGGGCTCTTCTGATAGGTAAGTATGGCTGATTTTGGAACACAGTGCTGTCTGAGACACCAGGTTGGACACTCAGAAGGACTTTCCTGGCTGCCAAAGGTGGTTCTGTCAAGAAGAGAGAATTCTGTGCAGTTCTGTGGTTCTGCCTCAGTATTGTGGTTGCTTCTTCCTGAGTGTTGTGAGGAGACATTTGATTGTTTCATGGGTTTCCTATTACTGGGAGATGGATATTATTCTAATAAAATACATGTACTGAAAAACCACTGCCACTGTATGGCTGAAGTAGCAGCTGTTTATGGTTGGAAATCATGCCTGTCTGCCTGTCACAGAGGGAGTGCTTGTGCTCATCTCTGTCTGCCCTGATTAGGCTGTGTTACCCTGTCACTTGGCTGTCTGTTCTGTAGCTTCAGGATGCAGTGGTTTTCCAGGGCATCAGGATCTTGCCTTAGATCTTCAGCTTCTGCTTTTTGTAAACACACAAATCTTGCTTAATGGTGATTCTGGATTCCTCTGTCTTCCTCTCACGTGCCCCTCTTGGGGGTTTGTGGATGTGATCTGCTGAATTAGGAAGAAATGTGGAGTGATGCCAGACTTCTCTGTCAATAGATATTCCCACAAAGCATGGATCATGAGATTCTCCTACTGTTTTTTTTTTCTTTCTTTTTTTTAGATACAGTTTTGTGTAAAATGTTTTCAAATAGATTTTGAGCAAATTTTTTTTCAGCAGTTCAGGATCAAATTACTGAATCAAGGCCCAAATCCTGATACAAAATTCTGTAACTGTGATGCATATTGGGGAAGACACAGAAAATGTGTGGCAAACATGTCCAAGATTAACTATGACAAGAAAAAGAGACTGTTGCTTTGTTTCTAGGCTAAATACTCAGTTTATAGCTTTATGGTCTTGCTCTGTTTCTAATTTTAGGAGAGGGGAGAAGCTTTAATTTGCCTTTACTTCTTATTTACGTATGGAGCTGTAGTTGACTTTTAACTCTGCGTTTTACTTTTTGACAGTATTGCTGCAGGAAAATGTAGCACTGGCTACATGTCAAGGGAAATGTGCTAGTTTATTTTGTTGCCATCTTTGTGGCTTTCATCCAAGGTCATTTGTGTTATGGTACACCTGAGTCCAAGATTTATTCTGCTGCAGGAGATTGCCTAACAGGACACTAGTAGTTCATAATTTAAAGAATTTCCAAAGCCATATTAAAGCACTGGGAAGCATTTCATCCTTTCTTGAATGTTTTCCATTTTACAATATAACTTTGTGCAATAGCATTTTCTTACTATTTTTTTTTGTAATATGCCCATTTTGGTTGAGGAAAAATGGGGGGGCAAATTACCAGCTGTGGATATGACCTTTAAAGATACACAGGTGAGCACTAGGATGTGGAGTGCTAATGGGGAGATAAGGACAAAAATAAGCTCACTACCTGATTTTAAGCACCTAATTTAGATTAGGAGGCTTATCTTAGGTTTTTGTAGGAAAGTGGGGGATAGCAAAAGTTATGCTCCTAAGTCATCAGATGCTCTAAATCACCCTATGGCAAAGCCTGCTTCCTTATCACCTTAAAAAGCAAGCCCAGGGAAATGAACCATCCAGGTTGGGTGGGGAATTCTGCTAATATGAGTGCAGCATCAGTGGAGGGGATTTGGAGGGGAAAGGGAAACACTCAGGAAGATTATAACCTATAGTAATTAGAGAAGAAAACTCTCCACTTCTTGTTTGCTGATTGTGTGCAAGTGTATAGTCACTTTTGCTGATGCTTGTGCATAAGAGAGATTCTGAAACGTGAGTAATTTGATGCCTATTCTTTGTTTTGTAAATTATAACCTTTCCTTGCCCAGGAGCTGAGCTGTAGCTCTTCTTGTGATTTAAAGTGTGTTATGTTGCCTTAATTGCACCATTTATTGTGACTTTTTGGTGCTTTTTATTTTTGATTTTTACTGTGGATGCTCTAACACAAGTAAATGATACTACAGCATTCAGGAAACTTGTCAGCGGGCATTCAAGTCAGCACTTCATCAGTGAGTGCTATGAAAGATAATCTATGAATGTCAAAGTTGTAAGACCTTGAAAAAAGGCCATTGGCAGGAAGAATTTGGAAATCCTCTGAACAGAAGCACCTAAAGGTGTGCAAGATTCTGAGTTGCTGAATGTGTTGAGCCCCTGGGCATGTGGGGGGGGTCCAAATCCTGGGCTTTGTGGTGGCCATTAGCCTATCCTTTAGAATTACAGGAAAATCCTAAAGAAAGGAAACACACACCCCTCGGAGGAGTATGTTACAGAGCTGAATGTTCTAAAAATTTCTGTTACTATCCCTGCTTGAAAACTTAGAATCACCAAATAGTTTGCTTTAGAAGGGAGCTTAGTAGGTTCCTTGTCAACCTGCTGCCCAAAGTGTGGTCAGCTCAGAGATCAGAGAAGGCGGCTCAGGATTTTATCCTGTCAGTCTTGCAGCTCTTTCTGTAGGATGGGCAAGGGAAACTTACAGAATAGCTTGGCTGGCCTATGTGGGCAGACGTGATTAGGAGGGCAGGTGTTTGACTTGTTCAAAATGTGATAATGGCAATAATCTTGAATGAAGTGGCTCTGCTTCAAACAGAGGATAATTAGAGTTTGCATTTGAAAGGAAATGAGCAGGAAAAGCAATAAGCATTAGGCATGAGTCCCACTACCCATGCAATTTCTAACTCTGGAAACTGCAGCTCGCTTCAAGTGGCGTTGGCTTCAGTTACAAGGGTGTGTCACTTCCTCAGAGCAGTCCAAAAGCCGAAGCATGAGCTACAGAGTTCTGTGGTGTCACGAACTATGGAGTTGTGGGGGAGGGGAAGGTGCAAAAGAAGAACCTAAGTGAGAAACCAGTCACTGTTTGGATTGCAAAGTGTCAGCAGGTGTCTGTTAGGTTCTGCTTGCTGAGGGAAGCAGGTGGCTTATTATTCACAGGAGAAAAGAAGGATCTCGCTGACAAGATCTAAGCATAGGAGAAGCAGATGAATGGAGGGATCTCTGGAGGTTTTGAGGAGATGGGTTGTGACCTTCATGTTCTTGAACTTTTCCAAGATGACAGGGCATATTGGTGAAGGAGAAAAGACTAGACAGGGAAATACTGGGTTTTGAGGTTTGGGAAATGCACCTGCAGTGATTTACTTTGTGTAAATATTTTACTACTGGGGAAAGTATAGGCACATTCCTGCCCCTGGAACTTTGCTCAAACATAGTATAGAGCTGCACAACCAGCACAACTGTGCCTTCCAGTCTCCATCTTCGCTGTCAAGCTTCAGCTTCTTTGCAGTGATCCATTAATGAGACATGCAGATATATACTGAATATATTTGTATAATGTATAGCTTGTATAATGTATTGTTTCTTTATGGATGTACTGCAAAGGCAGAAAGGAGAGGCCAGGCTGTGGGAAGGTCTAGATAGCACTGGGGAGAAGGGGTCATGCAGGTATATGCACGTTTAGGGAGAAGTTAGAAAGCTGGTAATGCAGCTGCAGAGCCTGGGTTTTCTCCAGTTCAGAACACGTTTATGGCTCTCTCCTAGGTTCTTACTGTCACTTGTGGGGGAAACATGTTCCCTGTGGTACCAAACCTAAGTCACCACCACAGGGGCCAAAGCCTGCCATGTTCAGGCCCAGCTCTGCCCGTAGACCCCCCGAGCTCAGCAGTTCCTCCAGCGGCTCCTCTTCGTGTGGGGGCTTTGCCTGCACTTCTTCTCTGAGGGACACGCCCGGGGGCCAGTGCTTGGAGATGCCTGGCCTGGGCGCTGTGGCGATGTTTAAGGCGTCCTGCCAGCTGTGTGGCAGGGAGGCAGGGATGGATGGATGGATGGATTGAAGCGGCTCCCGCGGAGCTGCGACACGCGTGGGCAGGGCGGGCGCGGCCGTGCCGCTGTCCGCGGTGCTGACCGGGGAGCTGTTCCTGGCACGACTGGCGGGGCTTGTGCTTGGTCTTACAAAGGTTGACTGCTTTATAAGCTTTCTGTCTATGATATCCCCGTGTCGTTTCTCAAGCGGCGTGGCCTGCTGGGACCCAGAGATTTTCACCATGGCAGGTAACTCTGAATATCTCCGGCTAGAGCCACGCTTCCTATTTCCTTGCAGAAAGCTACTATTACTGAAATAACTGTCTGCTAAGCTGAGCACAGTGGGGAGTCCTCAGGAGAATGATTCTTCCGAAAATGGCTACACCAAAGCAAGGAGCAACTCCGCTCCTGCCATCCCAGCACGTTAGCTGACAGAGCTGCAAAACCTGAATCCTTAAAATCCTGACTGAGTTGATATAGCTGAGCTTCTGTGTGCTCTTGATTACAATACTTGATTGCCTAGAACTGCTTACAGTACCTAAAAATATCTGATATATTCAAACTATCAGCGACACATCCAGCACAGTGGGTGCCACCCACTGCCTGGAAACATTTTTTTTCACCATGTGCCTGACTTGCTACAGGAGCCAGAAGGCAGGAGAGAGGCAGGGCTGTTGCTGAAAGTCTCCCTTCCTGCTTATCTAACATGTTGAATTGGTTTGTGGTTCAAAGTTTTGTATTCCTAGCAGCTCTTTGTGAAATGTGATTATTTAAATTGGTGTAATCTCTCTGGTGGTTAAAAAGCTGCATTGAGTCCAACAGTTCCTAGGAAAGCTGAAAGCAAAAGGCATTTCTATAGGTTTTGTTACATACTTCTGTCACTGTGGTTTGGTCTACAGCAACCTTTGGGTCCATGACAGATCATGTTGGGCTCAGCAGTACCATTCTATGGGTTACCAGCATTTAGAAATTTAACATTTTTAGAGTAAGATTTACTTTTCACTTTGCTGATGTGTTCTTGGATCCCTCTGACAGAGTATGTATGGCAGGCTCACAGAAAAAAACCTCAACACCCACCATCACCTCGATTCCCTGGGCCAATGAGCATCCAAGGAAGGAGTATGTGAGAGGAGAAGATCTCTCAACACATGACTCCTGATGCTGTAAGTTCTATCAAGCATCCCCTTTGGCAGCTCTCTGAAAAGCCCTTGTTAGTAGAGCAGGACACGTTTTCTTCCTGCTCCTGCCTTTACCTTGTGTTGGGCCCTGTTTCTATTTAATTCAGGGAATGACAGAATGCCTTTATTCCGAGTGGCAAAACCTTGGTTGTAAGGGTCACAAGGTTTGACATATCAAAGCCTTTGATATATAAGAGCTTTTTTTCTCTCTGTGTTGCTTCTTTCACTTGCAGGAAGTGCAAGTGAAACATCTACAACAATCTTACTTTCAACATAAGGGTTTGTCCTCAGGATTATTGTGAGCATGGGACATTTTTGTGTTACATATTAGAATTTATGTGGTTCTAGAAACCTCTGCTTCATTCTTCTCATGTATTCAAATAATGGCTGTACAAAGGAGGCTACTCCTCTTGCCTGTGCCAAGCAAGAACTCGTTTCTGCAATTGACCACCCAATCTTTGCCTGCAGGACTATAGGAAGAGTCAGCTGTAGAGGAAAAGCTCCAAGACTTGAGTACAACCATCTATAAACCTGCAACAAAATGCAAAAAGTGTTTCCCATTACAAGTCATGCCTGGGGACATGTGACATCTATAATTTTTCATCCCATGATCTTCAAGAATGAGGTACACATGATTTTTTTTTTTTTTTAATATTTATCATGTTAGGAAGATCAGGTCAGGCAGATGTTAGCTAGCCATCAGGATGACTTTTATTCTGTATGTCATCAATTTCTCAAATTGTCATTCCCAGAAGGCTAAATATTTTGGTTAGGTTTGATTGCATGAGGTGACAGGCACAGGTTTAGTTTCCCTTTTCTATGCAGTATTCAAAGCTTAACTGATGGTCGTTGCAGGAAGATGCCCAATACCTTTAAATGCCAGAACATTTAAATTAAGTCAAATATGATTGTCAGGCCAGCATATTCTGTCAAGTGGAAGAGAGCTCCATTAAACAGAACAATGTCTGTTATGTCTCTGTTATGAAATACTAGTTTTCTGACCTGATTATTCATATGCAGATTTTAGGGAGAGACATAGAGTTGCTCTATGAACTGTCTGAAGATACCACTCCTTTTCCAGAGATATTCATTGCCTAATTTTACTGGTCTCTGGTACAACTAGACCCTAGGGAAACATCTTATATGGTTTTTCTTCCCTGTAAAGCAGGAAATTGCCAATTTTGCATTAGCAAAGGAATGAGAGTTTGATGGAACTCTCTCTATGCTCCACTGGGATATGTAGTTATGCTGTAAATTTGCCAATGGTTTCTGCTGCCCAACAGAATCCCCACCCTAAGACTGTGTGGCAAATGTCCTGATTTTGGAGAATGTATCTAGGTAATGTCTCTGTTGTTAAAGAGGCAATGGATTAGCTGTGGCAGTTTATTTCATCCTAATGAACAAGGGCAAGACCCTGACTACCTAATCTAGTTGGCCCTGCTTGGAGCAGGACATTGGATTAGATGACCTGCAGAGTTCCCTTTCAGTCTGAATTATTCCATGGTTCCAATAAAGCTGCCTGAGCATACAGCCAGAATCAAAGGTGCTTTGTACAACCAGTGCTGGAGCCATTGCTGCTGCAGCTGCTCTTGGGCAGAAGTTTGCCTCCAAATGCTTCCTTCATTTCTCCTGAGAAGTGTGGGGGCATTCAAGAGATACAGTTTTTGGGGCTGTGCTGTGGTGTGGCCGACTCTGCGGTCTGAACACTCCAGCATGTGGCAGTCCTGAGGTGCCTCTGCCTCCCTGCATCCCGTGCTCGGTTCGCTGCCTGCTCCCACGGCTGTGGCCGGATGGCTACTTTTCTGCAGTACTTACACTGAAGAAGAATCCATGCAGCCAGACAGAGCCCCTTTGGGCAGCTCTGGTATTCTGTGGAAGGCTCAGGAATCTCCAGGCATGAAAAGCTAAGGCCACCTGTCACCCCGCCCAGTGATGCATTGCTCCTCATCTATGAGTGGGTCATTCCCTGTGTTCCTCACTGGTTGCACAGGCCAGCACCAGTTGATTCTGGGGGCAGTCCTGCATCTTTGCTGGGTTGCAGAGTTCACATACTCCTTTCCACTGCTTCCAGACAAGATAAATCATGCAAGACTTTAACCTTTATTTTGTACAAATTGTCTTTTTCAGAGCTATGTGCCATGAAACGTCCCCGTAAACAGGCAGGAACTGAAAGAACTGGAGTTTTTTTGAGTTTATATGTAAACCAAGTTTGAGCACAAACAGTGACATTTATAGAGGCAGGTGGCTTGTTGAATAGTGTGCTCAACTGCAAGCCGTGATACTAAATGTCAGTCCAGGAATGCCATAAATCCCATCTAAGAAGTGCTCAGGTTGCTTTATCTTTCAACATGTTAGCCCTAAACTCCTGACATGAGAAAAGAAATAAACAGTGTGGGTGGCATAATTGTTAATTTTTTATATCCCAAACATATGCTTTTAGCAATCAGGACCTCATAAATTTTCCCCCAATGCTTGTCAGCGTTGCTTTGGTTTCCAGCTAGGGGCTTTGAACTCTGCTGGCCGTTCTCCAGAGCTGTCGTCTTGCCTGCACTGGTGTCTGCAGTTTTGGGGGTCTAGTGAAAATGCTCCTGTGAAAAAAGCACAGCTTCTATTGGTGAAAGACAGAACTTGACAGGTAGGACTGGGACTTGTTCCCATTTTAAATGGGCCTTTCTTTACTAATAACCCTCTCCTTTGTATTCCCACCCCTGCCTCAAACTGTGGTTGTCCTACAGTTTGGTTCTTTTAGGTTTAGCAGTTTGCAGCCTGTGCTGCTCCCATACTCATTTCTTCCACAAGCTTCCCATCTGATTGGGATTTGGAAATCCTGCTCATCCCCTCAGCAGGATTCTGTGTTCTCAGTGTCACCAGATTTCAAAGCTGTTTGCTTCAGAGGCCCATTCTGACCTGCAGAAAAGCCTCTGCAAAGCCTGTGAGTGCATCTGCTGGAGATGGGCTGCTGCAGGGCTTGCAGCAGGCAGTTCTTCTCAAGGAAGAGGGTTTAGATCTGTTTTGATTTCATACAATTTTGTTGAGTGTTTTGCCACATTTCTTTCTTTTTTTTTTTTTTTTAAATTTTATTTTATATTTTTTTAAGCCTCATCGATATTGCCCAGTACTCAAAGCCTTTTGACAACTCTTTCCCGGAGGCTGAGGTCTGATAGATCCTCAACAGTGCCTCCACAAGTACCTCCTCCAGTGTGACTTTTGCTTTGCTCTGTTCAGGCCCTCATGGCTGTTCTCACAACAGGACCCCGAGCACAAAGCTGCTGAGAACTCACCCGAGGAGCCAGAACGGCAACATCCCCCTTTCCCCCAGCATGAGCTGACTTAATGCTTCAGACTGGGATGTGAATGCCAACATGTGAACATCTGCTGTCCAAGTGGACTCTGCTGTGAGTAGCAGGTCTGGGCTGATGCTCTGGCAGTGCCTGGTGGGGATGGCGTGGCCGGTGAGCCTTCCCCAGCCCTTACAGGCCACAGGGTCACACCCTGCTGGCTCCTGTCCCCCTAGCCAGATGCAACTTGGCCTGGGAAGGTTTCTGCTTGCCTCACAGCAAACATCCTTCCTTGGGGTTTTGGGAAATGGCTTTCCCTTACTGAAACTTCACAAATGCAGCACTTATTTGGGATGTTTCTGTGGGGCGGAAGTGAGATTTGGGGTTGTTTGCACAACCCTAAATACGCTTCCTCTGAAGTCTTTTCTCCCCCTTTTGCTGAAATCAGATTTCACCTTGATAAGTCTAACCCTGTAGCAGACCCACCACAGGGATGTATGTCATCTTTATGGAGGAAGAAAAATTGCAGGAAGCATGATGTAGTGCTGCGGCTTTTCAGTGTGATAAATTTAAGGTACTCGATTTACACCGTTATAACTCTTCAAAATGATCTAAGGAAAACACCTCTGAAGCCCAAACTTTGCTTACTTCTCAAGTGCAAAGATTAACCTTTTGTAAAATCTTCATATTAAACTTAGCTGCAATTTGGCAGGAGTTTAAGGAGGAGAGAAGGAAATGGTCTGGAAAGACGATCATGATTTAAGAAGCTGTTCTTAAACAAAGTGGCCTCATTCTTTTATTTCTTTTTTATCCAGCCTGTCTTTCAGAGAGCATTTGTTGGCTATCAAAGCACATTTATTTAGATCTTCCTTTTATGTGACTAAGACCTTGTCAACCAGTTCCTGGCTTTTAACTGCTCGATTCTGCAACCTTAGTATTCTCCTAACCTTGGTTTGTATATAATTTCCTACACTTAGTCTTAGGGGCAAATTGGAAAAACCAGCTTTCCCACCATATGGAACCATATGTACCCTCACAGGAGTCAGCAAAGTGGCTGAGCTATTTAGACTGTGTAGCAGAGACCTCCACTTGAGTTAAGAGTGTGCAGCCTGAAGAGTGAACAGCACTGAAGAGCTGTTTGCTCTGGCAGGGTGGTCTGCAGCCCACGACTGTCAGTGGCTGTGGCGAGTCAGTGGTCAGCAGCTTGTCTGCAGGAGTTGTGTTAAACATCAAATTAAAGGTAAGTTTTCTCCTGTTTGAGAAAACAGAGTGTGTGCTGTGGGTTTGCTGTGAACTGCTGGGCTACAGGGTTTAGGTGGGCCACCTTCTTTGCTAGGGAGCCCTTCAGGTGGCCGGGTCTTGTCACCAAGAGTGAGGTGCCAGAAGGAAAGGTGCCATCTGTGCACGCTGCTGGTTTGCCTTATGCCACAATGATCCCCAGCAGCAGAGAACCACAGAAAATCCTTGCTTGGTCCTTGGCCCTGCTTTAAATTGGTGGTGGCTTGTTGGACCTTTTAACTCTAGAGGCCTGATCCAGACTAAATTTTGCTGTTTCTTTGTTGTCTAAAGATTGCTCATGCACCAAGTCCATAGTTCTGTACTATTTTCTGTGTTTCCTTAGACGTTAGCAGCTGAAATTAATGTAGCCCTGCCTAAGCAAAGACAATGGCAGGGATTTTTTGGCAGTGCTAACCAGGGCATTGCCAGTAGCTGTTTATAAAAGGAACCCAAAAGCCAAATCCAAAACCAAGACAAACCACCCCCCCCCAAAACAGACAAAACCTCACACAACCCCACAACCTTAACTTATGGCAGCTTTCTCATTCCCCTTTTCTGTCCCTCTCCAAAGTCTGCTGCTTGCCCGTATTACCCAACTGCTGCTCCGTGGCCCTCTGAACTAAGCCAGCCTCTGCTGGCTGAAGCCTGCAGAGCGAACACGACGTGGTTGTGTCGCAGAACACTTGCAGCACTGATCAGCTCCTTGTAAATGGTGTTACAAACACCCCCTGTGGGTTTGCTGCGTGCCTCGTGCGAGCAGCACAGGGATCTCCCGTCGCGCCGGAGCACTCGTGGGTAACCGAGGGCCTGGTGCACAGTCAACAGCTGGGTGTGAACTGCTGGGTTTGGGCATGTCTCCCTTGGACTGTGGACAGATCTCCAAGGCAGCAGCACATCCACTCCCGGGATTCTGCTTCCTTTCAGTGTTTTGAAGCCTTGCTTCAAAGCTTCAGGACTTGTAAATAGGCAGTTGGAGCCTTTCTTAGTATTATTGATACTCTGTGGTTTTCCCTTAATTCATCCACAAAATGGATGGACTAATTTTCCTGGAACTGTCTGAAAAATATTTAGCCTGAGGCAAGCATATTAGAGGGAAAATTTCTGCCTGAACACTGAATGTTTGACAGTTGCAAGCAACTGAAATCGGGGTGTTGTGAAAGGGAGTATGAGGCATATTTAACTGTGTCATCTGTGCCAGGTGTCTGCCTGTACTAACATTTCTGGTTGGATGCACAAGTAATACGTGCAAGTCCATAATATATCCTTTCCCTTTAGGAACCAGCTTTATTCTGGTAAAACTCATTAAAGTCTGTGGAATTACAAGATCATAAATCTAATATAACATTGGAAAATCAGACCCTGTGGATGTGCTCTGTGTGTGGTATCAATCTATTTGCAGTGTATATATAAATAAGATTTGTGGTGAAATGAGAAAAACAAGCTGCTTGTATATCATCTAGGAATGAGCTCTATGCTGTGCTTAATATTTTCCAGAGACAAATGTGGTGACAGACTTATCAGAAACACTGGCTGAAATGAAGCTGTTGCTCCAAACATCCTCATCATCCTTTATCCTAAAGCCGAAGCAAAAAAAATGACACGTCCCAGTGGGTGTGGGCCATGGTAACATTACGTATTATTATTATTATAATCAGATGTTGGCTGTGTTTACAATTACAGTGCTGGCAGACAGACTCTATTAGAACTGCCAAAGCTGATCATCTACCCCAAATCTGATCATATTACTGAGAACACAGTCTGGGATTTTACAGGGGCCGGAGACAAATTGAGTCTCTCTTCCTCGCCAGCTCATCTTGCCATATCTATTTCAGAGTGAGGCACAACATCTATTTCACTGAGCCTCCACCACTTGTTTTGGATCCTTCTGGGTGGTTGTCAGGCAGAGACCAAGCAAAGTGAGTGGCTTTGTGCTAGGGAAGGGGGAACAACACGCAGGTATCCTTATGGAATTGGCAGGTAAGTGAGTTTACTGCATGTGAAAGATGAACAATGAACAAGGGCTTGTTTTCCCTTTTTTTTTTTCTTTTGATAACAAAAGTTGTTGTGTAGGAGGGGAAATTCCTGACAGGCTGGTGTCATTTCTCTGTGGTTAGACTGATTATTTTTCTTTCCCAAGGATAGTAAGCCAACAGCACTTTCATAGTATACTTTTCATGCAAAGAGTGAAGTGGGCCTAGCAGCTAAACTGGGACAAAAGATATCCTTCAGGCAGATCTAGCTGTCAGCACTTCAGTGAGTTTCCCCTACACAGACTCTGTTTCCTGGATTTGATGGCTCACTGAGTGAAAATGAAGAAATGAGCAGGTCGGTTCGCCCTATGGAAAGAGAGATGCTCTTTGGAAAGCAAGGTAGATATTCTGATTATATGCAGGCAGAGCCCAGGAAGAAGGAAATGGCCATGTGCTAGAGGATTATTCTGAGGGGAAACACTGTAGGGTAAGTAGTGGAGCAAAACTACTTGATTCTGACTCCAACAGAAGGCCTGTTTTCAGCTCTAGGAATGATTCCTTACAACTGAATATCAAAGACTCTCAAAAGTCAGCAGAAACCTTCGAACTCCTGCTTATTAAATCTCTGGACAGGAGTTCATGGGGCTCTGTGACAGCAGCATTATCCTGTCCCATAAAATAGGGAGATTCCAAAGCTTCCCCCTTTACCTGACTGGGTAAGCAAGGGCACTGGAGTTGGTTGGTCCAGCCCTAATTTAGGGAAGGGAATTTCCCATATCTCAGCTGACTGCCAAAAACTTTGTCACTGAAGCTGTCTGTGGCAGTATCTCTTTTCTTTGTGCTGGCGAGAGCTGTTGCAAGTGGAGGTCCTCTAAGAGAAGGAATTGGTTTTGATGAAGATGAAACTTATGTTCATTTTTTTTTTTTTCTTTGGTGGAAACTACTTGCAGACATCCTGGGGTTTTGAGGAAACTGAAATTGCTTTTTTATTGGCAAAAGTATTCATTGCATCCTACCCTGCATTGTACAGTGCTTCTGAAATGAGGAGCCTTGGAGAGGGGCTGTGGCTTCAGGCTCAGCAGGACACAGTCTCAGGAGCAGGCAGCCAAAACCAGCTTCCTCTCACAGCAGAGAGATAACATGGGAGATAAGAATCTGCTGAATCCTGAAGTTAGTGGGAGACAGATGTCAGGAATCTGTTTCTTGCAGAGATGAGATCTACGTCGGATGAGTGCAAAGATCTTCTGACACACAGCTTGCAGGGTGTCCCGGATTCCTGAGCACCACAGTTGGTTGTCCCTGCCATTTGTGGAGGCAAGGCTACCCAGTGGAGCTGATGCAGTTCTGCCAGTTCTTTCACAGCAGTAAGATTGTGGATCCAAAGTGCCTTCTCTATTTTAAGTTCAGGAAAAGCTGTGATCTTGCTTTGGAAGTGGTGGGATTTTCCCACCCTATTCAGCTCCACAACCATGAGACTGTGAAGGCCTGGGAGGAGGAAGAGAGGAGGATAATCCAGAGCTGCTGTCCCTCAGTGTGATTTCTTGCTGCTCAATCAAGTTGTCAACCTGCTCCTTTGGTTGGGCAAGTCCTCACAGTTGCTCTTCCTGCCTTCCAGGTCTCAGTTTTGGAAGCTGCCCCGTGTTTCCCTTCAAACTGGTAAGTTTCCTCTAATTTTCTTTGGATTTTGATAAGCACATGCTTGACTCTTCTAATAGATTTAATAATTGATTTGCAGTGATTTACCGCATGATATTTCAATGTGATGTGATAGACAATCCAAAGGGGTTGAGTAAAAGCCACTGCTGTGTGTGCAAGAAGAAGGTGTAGAAAGTGCTGTCAGCACAGTTCATGGAGGGGAACCATTTTCTCCTTTGGTCTAAGCAATAGTATTTAGGTTTTGCATAACTAAAAACTCAGCATTATCTTCTCTTTAACTCTTGCCTAGCTGTTGTCTTCTTATTTGAACGAATAAGCAGTTCTGAAGAGTAAATATAGCTGTTAGGTGTTTTCCTTTCTTTTTCTCCTGTGGACAAATGCAGGGAAGCTCAGCTTGGATGTTATTTTTAGCAACTCATCTTTGCTGCCTGACCTATGTGACTGAGTTAAGGTCACAGGAAAGTGCATCTTTTTTCCCAGATTAGATGATGCGCTTCATGCACATGCTAATAATTCTGATCTCTGGGACAGAAGGTAGAGATAAAAAGGCACCTTAATTCTACTAGTCCTTGCTAAAGCTTCTCAGAGGAATTCTATAAGCTTCCTCTGTAAACTGAATCATTCTTTGGTTTCAGCTTCAAAAGTAAGGGCATCAACTACCCTGTGAAGGACAGCAGCACAGGCTGTTTTCCAGCAGAAGGATGAATACAGCATAGCTGTCATCCTGCTCCATTCTGAGTTTATACAGAACCATTAGGCTGACTATCATCTCTTTCATGATGTTGCTTCCAGTTATTTTGTTTATAAGAAGTAGTTAATATGCTGGAGGGCAAGGCTGCTGTCATTCAGGGGCACATGAACAAGCTGGAGAAACTGGATGGCAGAGGCATCATGAAATTCAAGAAGGCGAAAGCAAAATCCCGCACCTGGGAAATAATAATCCCCTGCAATAGTAAAATCTGGGGACTGCCTGATTAGCAATCAGCTTAAAGTGAAAGGACTTTGAGGTCTTGATGGACGTGAAGCTGAACATGGGTCAAAAATGTGCCATTTCAACAATGAGAGCCAACACACCAGACATGATGATCAGTAATACCAGCACAGCTGGCAGGTCCACGGCAGAGATTGTTCTCTGTTCAGCACTTGTGAGGTTACACCTGGAGTAATTCATGTCCCAGAAAGTATGAAAAAGCATTGGTAAATTGGAGCAATATTCGTGAATGGTAACTCACATGGTCAGGGGGCAGGATTTCGCAACGCTCAAGGAAAGGCTGAGGGGATTGGTTTGTTCTTGAGAGAAGACTCAGGTGGGACCTTATTGTTGCCTTGAACTACCAAACGGGGGCTACAGAGACAACAGAGGTGCTGAGAGGTGCCCAGACAGAAATTACAAGAGGCACCAGGTACAATTTGTACCAGGGGAAATGCCCAGTCTGTCTGAGGAAAAAGTTTTTCACCCAGAGAGAGTAGCAGAGCTGAAGAGGTGCCCAGAGAGGCTGGAGGCCCTGAACATCACCAAAACTTAACTGTGCAGGGCCCTGAGCAAGCTGAGCAAATTTTGAAGGTAGTCCTGCTTTGAATGAAATGAACTGAGTGTTCTCCTTACTTTTCTATTTTCAGCTTCACTTTTATTCAGTGTTATCAGTCTTTTCCTAGCTCATCAGATTTCTCTATCAGACTGTTAGATATTCAAGTTATAGCTGTTCATGGTCTCTTACAAAGGAAATATATGTGGCCTACAGCTCACATAGGTGTGGACCTAAGCCTGTGAACACCTAGGCATCTCTTGGTGCTGTGCATTGTATGTCTAATGCTGCCCTACTGCATGCAAACACAGTGTTCAGTGGCTTCAGAGAGGTTGGCTCTGCCACCGTTAATATTTATTTTTTATTGACATCATTAGGGCTTTCTTACAGAACAAAAAGTTAACTCTTTACAGAAGTGAGTGCTTTCAGACATGACCTTTTGCCTTACAGCATTGTATGGCTGCTCCTTAAATATAAATTTCACAAAAGGTGTGTTCATTTTGCCTTTCAATCATAATTGCTGTTTGATTCCCAAAACTGATTTTGGGAAAAATAATACCTCTGTTACAGTTCCTGTTCCCTCACTAGTGGTTCCCACTCCTTCACTTTTCTTCCAGTCCCTGCAATAATAGGCAGGACTATGGTACATGACTACAGAGAAGATCAGAAGTATCTGACAAGGAGCAGGGCTGTGGAATTCTGTGGCAGGTTCCCAGTGAGCCACTGTGCCCCACGACGTGCCCCTGCTAGCCTGAAGAACCCTCTCATCACCTCACACGTGCCAAATGTCAGATTAACAGCTTGTGTGGCCCTGATCCAACCAAAAGGGCAAAGCCCTGTGGTGAGGGCCAGCTGTGAGTGGCTGGAGGAGAGATGGGAACACCTTCAAACTACCAGGAAAGGAGAAGCTGATGGATGCTTTCCCACGTGGGCAGCAGCAGGCAGGTTACTGTTTCACAGCTCTCCTCTGTATCAGACAATCTGTCGTTTGCAAAGGCAATTAAAGAGCGCACCACAAGAGCCTGCTTTGCGGAGCAGAGGGAGGAGAAAGCGGCTCTCTGAGCTGAGCGTGACCAGGAGCTGTGGGGAGGTGTTGGCATTAGTCCCCGAATGATGTCAGCGGGAGAGCCGCAGCGGAGATGCCTGGAGAACATCAGGCTGCTTATCTCAGCCACAGCTCATCCTTGCTGAGCTGTGGGAAAGGTCACACCCGTGACTACTGCACGAGGCTTCCTGCAGACCCTGCCCAGAGGCTGAGAGTGACAATGGAAGGCAAAAAGAAAAATGAAACCCGAAGTCAGCGTTGGAAAGAAGGGGAATGCAGCTGTGACGAGTTATTGCAATGAGAATGTGTATGTTTGCCAAATACATCCTGCTCCTTTTCCACTAGCAGAGAAGTCACAGGGAAAACAAGCCTTTGCTGTGGTTCTCAGTTGATGAGGTTATTCCTTTGGTTTTCAGTGAAAAGTCTGAGGCTGAAGTTCTTGGAGTCCCTCCTCTCCTATGTTACCCTGCCAGGGGTGTCACAGTGGCTGTAAGCTTCCCTGCATTTTGCCTTAAAAATAGCAAGGATAGTCACAAAGAGAGGGTAAAAGATGACAGTTTTATCACTTCTATTCCCTTGGTAATCATCTGAGAATTTTTTTGCAGAGGGTCAAGCAACTTGGGGATCCTGAGGGTAAAGTTTCATGAGGTCCTTCATGCTGGTTGTGTGCCCTTTTGCAGGGCAAGGGCACTCTTCTTTCATAATAATACAGCACTATAATGCTTCATATTATCCCACTCCATTGCTTGGTGTGTCTGGAATATGCCTTTCTAATAGATGGGGGAAAAAAAGGAATTAATTTTCTCTCTTCTTTGAATTTAGATGATACTTTCACCAGGGCCTCTTTCAACAAAGCCATTTTGTTGTAATAGAAAATACTGAGATTTTATTTCTCTTTCAGCTGATATAATACATCAGATTTTTACTTCACAATAATGTGGCACAGCAGTTGAATTTTCAGTTCCAGTGTAAATAGTACCTGCATCATATGACCAGTATGATACTTTGAGACATCTCTAAAGCTCATCTCCTCTCTTGAGTATTTTGGTGTTCCCACATAAAGCCTGAGAAAGATAACAACCTAATGGAAATGCATTCAAGGCAAAAGTGTTTTGGACATCTATTTGTTTCTTTGGGATGCATTAGAGTACCAAGAGCAGAGCAAAGCTGGGAGCAGGGTTGAGCCTCCACATCCTCGAGTCTCTGAAATGTTTGCAACCCAGTTGCAGTACTGCTCTGTACATTTTAACTGGGTCACTGAGTGAGAGCCATTTGAATGCTTCATGCTCTGCATCTTCCAAGTAATTGCAGTTAAAGGATTCATTTTAATGTTAATTTTCCCACTTACAAGTTGGAAGCTGAGCTTGGAGTTATGCAAAAAGGAGGCATATCTCAATCTGTTTTGAATCTGACACCAACAGTCAGTATAAAAATAAGCCCACATTATTTACACATTAAAACTTTTTGCCCTGTGCTTTTGAGGTGGTGAAGGACAAAGTTTTCACTTTTAAAAATTAATCTTTAAAAAAAAAAAAAAGTCAGTAAGTTTTCTGAAGAACCATAAAGCAGGATGCTGCTTTGTGCATTCATGTCTGAAAGTCTGCTTGTTTTAAAGAAAAGCAAAGACTGTGGATGTTTACAATGTTTTATCTGACTCATATCCCATCCAGCTTCTCAGTTCATTTTATTCTTCTCTGTAATTTTTTGCCATTTTTTCCAAAATATGGCTGCTAAGATTAATCCTGTTACCTCCAGACACTAGGATTTAAGGAAAATGAAAACCAAGAGAAGTTATGTGATGACTGAGTGAAGTTTAAAGCTGAGGGCTGGGGCTTCAGAGTTCTTCTCCCGGCAGCACTTGAAGTCCAAACCCAAAGGGAGCTTAAGCATCCAGCTCAGGGCATCCTCCCCATATTCTGCCCGTGCAAAAGGGAAATTACAGCTATGAGGAACTTCAGCAAATCTAACCTCTTGACTTCTTTCTCACAAGCAGCCAGCACAATTGTTTCAGAGGCTCCGTTTCCCCTCCCAACACAGCCCTGAGGGCAACGCAGCTCCAGGTTGCACTTTCTGTTAGAGAATCTGGCAAAGCTCTGGGGCAGCCTTTCATTCGAGTGGGGATGGTTACTCTGTTTGCTTTGCAGTAACCCTGGTAGTGTGTTAAAGTCCTTAGGAGAGAACAGACGCTTCCCGAAAAAAAGAAAAGAGGAACAAATTCTATCGACAAATGGGGTTTTGTCATGTAAATAAGTGCTTTTACCAGCTGGCCACTGGGAAGGGGCAGCCTCAGATGCACTTGTTGCCGCGCTGGTGGAAGTGGCTCTCGAGGCAGTGGGACAGCCCTAGTGAGAAGAGCTATCAAGAGAGAATTGAAGTGGCCGCTGATGGCAGAAACAGTGGCCAGAGGCACGAGTGGGACTGTTGCAATGGAAAGAATGAGAGGCTCTGAAGATAAGGAGAAAGCAGCAGAATTAGATTAGGGATTCAAAGCAAATGGAGTTATTTGAATGACTAGGCAAGAAAGGCAGCTTCAAGTGCAAGACAAAATGATAGCTGGACAGTAAAGAAGGCCAGTAAGTGAATGATGCAGATTTTATTGCAGAAATATGCAGCAAAAAAAATTTAATTACAGTCATGATTTATTAAAGTGAGCTGGAATGCATCCCAATTCAAAAAAGCTTTTTATAGAGGAAACAGCCCACATATTGCCTAACCAATTAGCAAGAGAGATTTGTGAATATAGGATATGGAAACTGACAGCCACAGGGTGAATGGAAGAATGTCTGTAAATCACGTTTTGACAAATGAGGGAGAAGGCTGTCTTGGCTTATCACAACCACTCCCTTGTCTGTCTCTTTTTTTTTTTCCAGTCCAGAACTGAAGTGTTTGTCCCCACAAACAGCTGTCCTGCCTTTGCTTCTTTTGATGCTGTGAAGTTCATCAATATTCATCAGAACTGGAGAGAGAGAGGGAAAGAGAGAGAGAAATTTTCAGCAGGGGCAGCTGAGTGACACACTGTCAATACTAACACTAGCAACAAGACCACATTCTTTGCCTTTTGGCATCCCCCACTGTGGACACTTACCCTGCCACCACAGTACTGCTGCTGCAGGAGGCCTGCCAAGGACCGCAAGGATTCAGATGTGATGCTCACACTAATCCTGGCAACTCCAAACAAGAGCTCAGGGAAGTCTAAGCAAGTTTGCAAGGTGATGGGCAGAAGCTTTAAAGGGTGTGCCATTGTGTCTAGCTTGTTGGCAAAGGAAAGCTTTCACAGTTCTTTAGAGAACTTTTCAACTAGCTAGTTGGATTGTCCTTTTTAAGAAAAATTAGTATGATTATTTAGTTTTTACCTAGAAATTAAGCTTTTAAACCTGTGAACTTCTTGTCCAAAGTTCTGGTCGGACCAGAGCAATTCATATTTTCCTTGCTCTATGAAGTGGCTTCCTAGTTGGTAAAAATGAGAAAGCATTTGCCCTTGTTTTAGGATTTGATAATGTTGGTTATGTGCTATGTGCATAATTCTGTATTGGGATGAGAGTCTAAAAGCAGCTTAGATCCTGTTTCAAAAGCATCACTTTCACTTAGGTAAAAGGCAAATGTTATGGATTTGCAAACATCTATCACCGTGGGAAGAGAAACCATGACCAGTGTTGGGCAGAGACACCTTGCAAGACTCCACAGAACAGGTCTTCTCACAGCAGCAGAGACCAAACCAGCTCTGAAGCCATGCTTGCACCCAGTCAGTTCCTCCAGTAAGTAGCCCTGGTGAGCTGGGATGGTGAGTTCAGGGGCAGCAGGACTCTGATCTTCTAGAGCTGATACCTAAGCTGTGCGATACCTAAGCTGTGCCTGTCTCCCTGGAGGTTGTCACACTGTCCCTGTGCCCGGGGCAGCACAGATGGACCCTGTGCTACCTCTGCATTTCTGACTCAACAGACTTGTGGTGTTGCATTTAGCGGTGTCGCCCCGTGCCCACCAGTCTCTTATTCCTCGTGATGGTTATACTTGCAGTGGTTCCCTTCAGATTCAAGGCCTGAGATCACTCTGATGGTGTCTGTGTGGGTGGAGGAAGGTGCTACAGGTGGGTACCTACTTACCTCCCCTGGGGGATGACACAGAACTTGGCTTTTGCCAGGTCTGGCTGATCCATGCTGTCTGTGGCAGATCAGAAGTGATTCCAGGCATACCGTGCCTGTTCCTTCACCAGCTGTACCCTGCACCCCACTGAGGAGAGTAAAACCTCACATCTGAGCTTGGAGCAGGATAAACACTTCTTGTGATTTCTGTACTACAAGCAATGTTTTTTTTCAGGGGGCCCTCTACACCAAACAAATTAAGATGTTTCTTTTATACAGTCAGTGGCAGTCTACAAATTCTGATTTGCTCTTTGGAGTTTCCACTGAAACTGTTGTGCCCTCAGGCTGTAGCTCAGTCATCTCAGGTAGATACTGTGGGTACCCCCAGAGTCTGAAATTTAACATGAGATACATACTTACCTTACAACAATATCCTTCTGTGCTTGGAAATCTTCATCAGATGGAGATTTTCATAAATCTGCACCCATCAACAGAGAGAAAGAAAACCAGAAATTAACCCCCAAATGGTCAAGTACATCCTTTTTCCCCCAGCTGTCTGATATTTAGGAATCTCATTTTGTGAAGGACATGAAAAGTTTCTGTGGGTTTTTTGGTGTTTGGTGTTTTTTTGTGTGTGTGTGGTTTTTTTGTTTGTTTTGGTTTTTTGTGGGTTTGTTTTTGTTTTTGTCTTTTTTTTAATGGGGTTTTCATTGTTTTGTTTTTTGTTTTGTTTTGTTGGGCTTTTTTGTATGGTGGGGTTTTTTTTGGGGGGGGGAGGTTTGTTTTTTTTTTAGTCAAATCCATTTGCCACCAATCCAGGCTTGCTGTTGGTTTGGGATCTAAACGTGAAAATGATCCAGCATTGCTGAGATTTGCCTGGTTTTGGGTCTGAGTTGGACTTGCATTTGGCAAATGGACACTAGCAGCTGATCCAAACCCATTCAGAAGCTCAGCAGATGCTTCTCTGAGCCTCTTCTATGTTTTAAAATGGAAACAAAGCATAAAACCAGGTGCTTTCTGTGCTGTTCTAAATTATGGATTTTATTCTTCTTGTTAAAATGCATTTGACACATCTTCTGATTTATCATTTTGTAACATGATAGAGTGTAAAATACCAGGTTCTACCCAACAAATATTGATGGGACTCCAGTTACTTCTCTTTTCTCTAAGGCTCTGCTCCAGTTCTCTTGAATTCAGTGACAATCCCCTCAGCAGGGGTGAAAAAGGGCTCTGTGTGTTGCAAGGACCCAACACTGCAAATAAAACTGAAATTAATCATGGACTTTGAAATCCTACACACTCTGCATTGTGCAGGAGTTCAAACCAGAAGATCTTAACAGTCCCTTATAACCTAAATCTTGCTGAAAAAGGGACCTATGTTTTTGAGATTAATCATCAGAGGACTTTTTTACAAAGAGTTTTCTGAGGAGGCAATCCCCCTTTAATTTTGTGGTCTGAAAATATCAGAAAAATATAAGAGGTTTTAGGAAAAAAAAAAGCCATGAAAACAGTAAAACCATTGCCACCACGTCTGCAGGGTTGCAAAAATAAAGGGAAAATGGGCTGTTGTATCCTAGAATATTCCATAGGGTGCTTAGACATAATAATGTACTGATAGGTTTTGCAATTACCAAGAGTGATCACCTTAATACTGAGCTCAAACCTATGTGAAGAAAAAACTATTAATGTCAAGACTGACCTGAATCTGGCAGGACTCTTTGTTGTTTGTGGCTCATATTTTTGAAATTGTTTTTCAGCTACTAGAACTATGGTTTCTCTGTAAGCTGAGCTCAGAAAATGAAGGTCAATAACAGGAAGAGAAGAACCTGCTGCAAACCCATCTAAAGGCAGAAGGTTTAAACCTCTGGCTCACAGTGACTTCCAGGAAAGCCACCGTCATTTGTTTGCAGTGATTAAAGGTGAGCATCTTAGCCCTGTGTGGGATTTCTTGCCTTTGAAACACATTTAGGTAATTATCACAACTTAATTTATTTTCTACCATAGAATACGCCTTGCTGTGAAAAGCAGAGCATAGGAAACACAAGATGGTGCTTTTCAGTGGCAAAGCTTCGACTATGGCAAGGTTTTTTGCGATATTAAACCTCAGAATCCACAAGGGAGGTACCATAATAGCAAAATGCTATTAAAAATGATGGTGTATTTTATAAGAGCTTCAAGCGCCTCTCATAATATTTGCAGATAATCTCAGTTTGCCAATTTGTCAAGTCATTATTCTCCATCTGTGATACCCAGTGATAACCAAATAGATTTTTAATTCATTTTTATCAACGCTAGTGAGCTCATCACTAAGGTGTTGGAAAAAACCCAAAACGCAAGCTTTAAAAGCACTGTGAAGACAATATATTGTTATTCTAGCATGTACTCAGACCCGCACAACTGCCAATTAAAATATTAATGTAGTCACTTTAGAAAGACAGAGGGATGATTTGCCTTTGTACACTACTATCCACACATAGTTTTTGCAATTTTCTTTCTAGGGTTTAGTTATTATGAGGATGTTTTGTCTGGCATAAGACAATTTCACATAATAAGGTGCAGAAACTAAAAGTCAGTGGTTGCAACTGGGCATTCACGCAGACCAAATATACTACCTCAAGCCAGTATGAGCACGTGGCCTTAGATCCCCAAATGACAGGCACTTTGCTGACCCTGGAGAGCACAGTAAAAACTTAAACCTTTTTTCATGGCCTGGATGCTGGCAGACATGCACACACATCCTTGCCCCACAGTCTGAGCAGGAGCCACTTCATCAGTCCATCAGAAGTTCCTTTAAGAAAAAGGTGGAGAAAGATAGCTGGGAATGAAGGAGACTTCTGTGCTGTGCCTTGAAACGCTTAAGTGCAGTGTGGGTTTGGACGATAGAGAATGTTAAGTAGCACTTCTCACACTGTGCATTAGCATTGAGTATCCAAAAGAAGAGACCCAGGCTTTCCATTGGCACATCTGTTCAATCAGGTTGAGTGCTCACAGCATCTTCTTTCCAAACTGCACTATTACAGCTGGACACTAGAGAGCTCCTTTTACCAAAAACAGCTCAGCAATGCAAGGGGAGGCTCCCTCCAAGTATTCTCCCTCTTTTTAGGGTAGTTTTACTCTTTTTTTTTATTTATTTGTTTTCGTGTTAAAAATTAATATTCTCCAGGGAAAGCTGTCTGTGCCAGAGCGATGGCTGCAGCTGTAACTCCACATCTCCTACCCTCACCAAGGCAGAGATTTTGCATTTGTAACTTGGGAACTAATTATACAATTTCAGAGATAGCAAAAAAATAAATCAAATGCTGCCAGCTTGGAAATGATAATTAAGTTTTCCTTGGAATAACAAACATGCTCAATATGTGATTTATTATGACTACTACTGTATTAATGACAGTAATAGCCTGTGCCATGCACCTATGCAGAGAACATGTTTTCGTTTAAATTGCCAGATTACAGTCACAGATGCAGGGTGAATTCTAACTAGCTCTCTGCAGTCACTCTGCTGATAACCTTAAGCCTTACAACACACAAGCTATTGCTAAACACTACTCCATTAGCAAGCAGTATAACAGGATGAAGACTGGGCCTACTTTTTTTTTCATTAGCTCTATTTGACCTGTCCCCCGCAGTTGCCTTTATCCTATCAATCTTTTATTCAAAACCAAAACAAAATCTCCTATGCTGTCACTGTAAGGGCATAAGCATTCTTGCTCTGCAGACTCTGACACAAACACAGGCTGCTGCTGCAAGATGCTACAGAGAAGTGACAATCCCATCCTATTCCCCACTGGGGATTTTGCTCTAGGGTTCATTTGCAGTTTATCTTGCTCTGAGGTCAGCAGCTGGAGGGCGCAGGATTTTAGGGGCATGGCTCAGGATTTTGCCTCCCAAGCAAGTCCTGTCTCACTCCTACCTCAAAATCCTGGAGTGCAAAGACTGAAAAAGTCTATATGGAAACTTTAGAAAGGTTGGGGGAAGCCTGGTTCCAGCCTCTCCTGTGCACTGCAGGGGTGCTTGGCCAGGGCAGAGAAACAGCTGGCACTGCTGGGACCTGTAACAGCAGCTGCTACTGAAGCTCTTGCAGAAGCACCAGCACACTGATGACCAGTTTCCCCACTCTTGCCTCCTCCTCCCACTGTAATCCAGAATGCAAGAGCCAGTGAAATCTGGAGTGGGGAGCCTTTGTGCTGCATGCAGGTCTTCCTCCTCCCAATCCTTGTGTGCCCTCAGGCAGAAAATAGCCTTGAAACCAGGAGATGTGTTATTTTCTGCCTGCATTCCTTTCTCTCTTCCAGCACATCTCTTAGCCATCCTACATCTCTGTTGCTTCAATAACAAAGCCAAGGGTTGCTTTCTTCCACCATTTCTTTGCCTCATTCCTCTGCCTGGTTTGGGACTGGGAGACTTTCTCTGGGCAGGTATGAGGGCTTGCAGCTCCCTGCATGGTTTTAACAAGGGCCAGGGTTGTAACGAGGGTGCAGGTGCCTCCCTGGAGGTGAGTCCTGTGGAGAGGTTGGTGTCTGTGCTCCTGATGGCACAGCTGGGGGACCAGGCTGGCACAGCTGGCAGGGTGGTCCACAAAGTTGGAGGCTTGCTGTTGCAGTTGCTTAGTTACACTTTGAGCTAGATGGACCAATTCATTATGGATTAAAATGCTCCAGACCAGATTAGATTACTTGCAGGCAGCCTGACAAGGCAAAACTATTTATTGTTGTCTTTGGCTGGATGTAGAGGAGGATATTCTGCAGGAATGAGTCAGATCTGATCAGGTTTACGTAGAAAGCCAGGGAAGGAATATTGAATTCTGATGAAGCTTCTCTTCCAGGACAACTCGACCGCGTTAATGACAATGAACCGAATTGTGTCATGAACATCTTGTCACGTAGTTTCCAAAACCAGCATGTGACAATGACAGCTGAAAGATGAACTCTAGTGTTTGTTTCTTTGTTCTTTTCAACCCATGGTCCTCTGAAAACATACAGATAGCTGGAAAGAGAGAGGATTTTCAGTGTAGGGCAGCTCCAAAGAAGGTCAGTGTGGGAGGTGAGAGGCTGCCTTTTGACTCATCTGAAATTCTCTCTTATGAACTGCACCGTATGAGCCTTGGCTGTGCCGTCCACAGCCCACACAGACTCCCATACAGGCAGGGCAAGCCCCCAGCATGGCACTCATCCCCTGTCTTCCTAAATGACCTTGAGCTACCTGGAGGATTCGCTCCGATTTTTGTGAACAGAGGGCTCATAATGACAGAAAATGTAACAAAATCCAGCAGTAACTTGCTGAACTGGAGCTAACAAAATGAAAGAGTGTGGTGAAGTCAGAGCTAGCAGTCCCTTGCAAAACCCCATTTCTCAGAAAATTGTGTTTTATTGTTTCCAGCCCTGAGAGCTCACATTACACCCCTGCTAAACATAGCAGGGCCCTGTCATTCATCAGTCAGTTTTACGGCATGACAGGAGTCTGCAAAATTAGAAGCCAGTTAAACAAATTAAAAAATTTAATGGAATCCTCTGTCTGCATCTTGCAAAAGAAAAAAGGAAATGCCTTGGGGTAGGCTTTTCTCATAGGGAGGATCATATGGGCCCCCAAAAGGCAACAACAGCAAGGTGGCCACTGGAGAGAGAGAAAATCTCACAAAATTTTATGAAGGAAATGAAAATATGATTCCTGTCAAGTCACCCCTCATAAGTCCATCTTTTCTCATCAACATCTCACACCATGTGATATTGAGAAAAAATGAAAACACTAGCTGTGGCTGTGAACTACTTTTCCCCCTCTAATTTTATTTTTCTTCAACTGTCCAGAGAGCAAATCTTTTGGGAGGTATCTAAGACCTCAACATCTAAGGAACCCTTTCTAGAATCTAAATTTAATAGCTCTGCCAATTTAGCTGACACATGTGGTTATTTCAGTGACAAAGTACTCTGGGACCTTCTAATCCCCTTCTCAAAAAAAACCCAAAAACAAACCCACCAAAAAAGAGGGGGAAAAAAAAAGGGGAAAAAAGCACCCAGTATCGCTTAATTTATCTCCCCAAAAATATTTTGCTGTGTGGTCTTTGGAAAAACGGCTCATTTAAAATCATTTTTATAACTGGTTATTGAATGGATGGTGATCCATAGGCTATTCTTTTCATCAAGATGTCACCCACTGTCAGGTCTGACTAATAAGAGTTTATAGACCAGCGGTGAGTATAAGTGATCTCAGTGACACGAATACAAACTCAGCAGCTCAGCTTACTGCAGCTTAGCACGGATTAATTTCCCGTGGCAGATGCCAGCCTCATGCCAAAAAAGACTAACCCCATCTTTATGATTCTTCTCTTCTTCACGATTGTCAATCTGTGCAAGCACAGAGATAACTAGAAACAGGCCCAAATTACAAAGTGTGGATCTCTGCAGCACTTCTTTGAAGTTTTGTGCTATGCCTGAGTTTTCCTTCAGGCTCCTCTCCAGTCCTTTCCTTTATAAAACTATTCAGAGTTTGATCTGTTTTTACCCTTTTTATCAACAGGTCTGTTTAAGCAGCAGTGATGCAAATGATATTGATGCTCAGGTAATTAAATTTTTTCTGTCTGTCTTTTCCCAAGGAAGGATTAAGAGTACAGAAGTGTACTATGGTTTGGTAGAGCAGTTTATTTGCTATTATTATCCTTTTTGTTTATACTGGGGGGTATTGCCCTTTTGGCACTGAGAAGATGATACTGATGAGGGTCACAAAAATCCTTAGGTCTTGCAGAGAATCAACTATTATTCTTGAAGCAGCTTCCAGGGAAGCTCTGTCTCAGCCTATGTGACCTCTACTCTACAAACAAAAAAGGTTGCCTTGTGCCTGAGGAACAGAACTCTGGCATGAACTCAGTAATAGCTAAGATATGCTGGGCCATGGAGCACTTCTGAAAGCCTGCAGGAAAAACTAAGAAGAACCTAGGATATGGCAGCGAGGTCAGATGAACCTCGAGCCAGGGCCCTGAATTTGATGTGATGTCCCAAGGATGAAAGAAAGGGACAGGTATCCTGTGATGGAAGTGGTCTACTAGAGATGACAGAAAACCCTACAGAGAGGTGTTGCCAAGCAGGTTTAGTAACAGTGAGTATGTTAGATTTGCTCTCAAACTACAACTTTTTGTTTTATTTCTAGGCCTTCCAGTCTCCAAGTGCTGTCTGGGAAGCTTCCAGATTCCTATTGAGGGATCCTAGGAGCATTTCAGCTGAACTGCAGATGACTTTGGGCTTTGGGCTGAAGCCATGGGAAATTCTCTAAGCTCTAAACCAGGTCAGTAACTTTTTAATGTTTAAACGTTTTTTAAAATGTTTAACAATGGGAATTCAAAGGTTACAAGTTCCTATCGACTGAGAAGGAAGCTGGAGTGGAGTTAGGCAGGAGAAATCAGGTGAAACACATGAAGGGAGTGTGAGTGGACATAAGCAAGTAAGGGAGACTCATCTCCTCAGAAAGACTGAAAGAAAGGAGCCTGTGGTCCTTGTTAGTAGTAGGAGCTGAAAACCCTGAGCTCCTAAGTGTGCACTCATCTAGGGGAAAGCTGGGAAAAATCACATGTATGTCTCCCCAGAGCATTTCAGGTGAGCCAAGATTTCATGTTCACTTGGATAAAAGGTATGTAAGTTATGGTTCGAGCATATGGCTCCTAAATCTTTACATTGCCAGGTTTGTAGCACCAGAGCTCTGTATTAACAATGTATGAAACCTCAATGTGCTAGAAGAGGAGAGAAAGGTGATTTTGGCCAAAACAAAAAAACATTTGCACGTGCTCTCACACCCTCATCTCTTCTTCATCCTGTTCCACCCCTGGATTTGTTTTTCTCTCCTCAACTGGGTGTTCGGTGGCTCTAAGCCTGTTCTTTTCTTCCTCGCATCACTTCTTTAGGGCTTTGGTTTATCCTCTGCCCTCTGTTTCACTCTGTGTGTGGTCTGTCTTCAGTTTAGGGAGGTCCTGATAAGCTGCACATGGATGCGCTGGCGTCTTGATGCCCTAGGTGCCATCTGCACCTACCATTCTCACAGCACTTCTTCTACTGCTCTTTCTGGTGCTTCCACATCTAGATAATCACTTTCACTCAGAATGGGCTTGATATTTTTGTTAAAAATTTCTGGAGTATTACAACATGTTTAACTGTCTGCAGCAGACTCACAGGAGGACAGATGGGTGTTGGAGAGCAAGGATAACTGGGAAGGGTCTGATTTATCCTACCACCAGTTTGAGGGTCACTTAGATGCATGGTCTGTGGGAACAATGGAAAGAGAAGAGGGAACACAGAAAACCTATTCCAATCATTCCCAACTGCCTCCCTCTCCATCCTGTTTCTTCCTGAGGCTGTCCTTCTCCACCAGGCTTTCAAATTGCTTCCTCTGAGAAGTCGTAGAAGGTTTTATTGCTTTGATTTTCAACAGATCTATCAGCTGTCTGTGAATTTCTCAACTGCCTTGGGAAAAGAGCAGAAACAGAACCAGTCAAAAGCTGACTGGTGTGATGGCTTTCCAGCCAGCATAGCTGGCTTAGGGGGTTGTAACTGTGCTTGAGAACTTACCTTTGCATTAACACAGCCAGAGCTCCTCAGTACACCTTGGTGTAAGAGGACTAGAGAGATGAGGCAGAGCCCAGAGTGACTGATTGTAGCGTTGTTTTATCTGGAGTGTTTCTTCAACATAAACACTAGAAAGTTAAGCATTGTAAAATAAAACTGTAGCTGCTTGCAGAAATAAAATCCAAAGAAGTCATCTGAAAAAAAAAAAAAGTCATATTCCTTTCCCAGTAGCTTTTAAGGAAACTTTCACCCTCTTCAAATTACGGTGACTCTCTGGCTTATTCTACACTATAGATTTTAATATTTTTGCTAAAATTTATTCCAGCTGTTGTTAATCACAGAGATATGAATAATGTTATTATAAAGAGCCTTGAATGGACTTGGTGCAGATTTATTAATTTGTAATTTTTCCATTTTAAACCCAAATATTAAAAAGTAGATGAAAAGAAAGAAAGGTAATTGTAACCACTGGCTTCTACTTTACCATGATGAAATTGAGCTTGCTTGGTAATCAGAGAATAAATGTAGAGATTTCCTGATTTTATCCAAGAGCCTGATTTTATCAGACCATTTGCAATGACTGCAATTCAGTCGAGTCTGGGGATGCCAGAAGATCTCATGTATAAATCAGTTACTTTTAGGAGAGAACTGCTGCTGCATTTCAGCTCAGATATTACAGAAAACAAGACCAACAGAATCTGAATAGGGAACAGACTTGGGGTCTTTAATCTCTGTTTTTATTTTGATATATGAACTTTCAAGAGACAATTGCATTGGGGAACGTACAGCCAAGTCTGAAGATTGAGTACAGGGTCAAATTAACTGATTCAGTACAGTCCAAGTTGAAAATGCCTCCTTTATCTCACCAAAATCAAATTCATCTCCTTAATCCAATGCCTCCCTACAGGAGTAATATGAATCCCAACCACTAAATATTGATCAGAGTTTCTTACCCTGTGTTTGACTCCAGTGCCCTCAGCAGCTCAGCATCCAACTGTACAGACACATGACAATTCCCTTTCACAGCCTTGAAGGAAGCATATGATGTCTGAGTTACTAATATCCATTTCCTGGGAAAGCTACCCTTTTAAAACAACTTCTCTCTAGCCAGATCCCTGCTTTAACCAGCCTCACATCCATGCTGACCTGTTTGTACTCAGAAACAACGTTCCAGGTAGAGTGAAAATGTCATCCAGGGTATGCACCGTAAGTGAAAAAAATGGTGGGTCATTTAAGAATCCCTCATTTGCTTATCCAGAAGTGGGCCTATCTTGAATTGGGTTTTCCCTTTTTAATTTTTGTGGTTCTGAGCCATTAACTGATTTCCATGAAATGCATAAAAATTCAGCTTAAACTGTCTTGTACTTAATCAGCAATAAGTAGATGAATGTTACAAGCGATAACTCTTATGACTCAAGCCCTATAGCCTGCACTTTTCCCTTGCTCTGCTGCAATAAAAAAGATCTGTCAGGCAAGGGCAAGACTGAGGACTTTCTTTGGCTTTGGGAAGTTTCTTTTGCAATGCTTCCAGCAGAGGAAAAATGCAGATCCATGCTCAGTAGGGAAAGAAAAATGTTTTCACTCCTTCACTTGCCATTTCTTCACGGGGTCATGAACACCCAAATCACACACACAAAAATAGAAAAGACTAATCTCCTCACCTGAGGAGTGAATCTGCTGGAGTGGGCAACCTCAGCCACCTACGCCACTGAAGAATCCAGTTGTTCTCGTTATTGGGGCTTGTCCCACCTTTGTGTTGTCCCTGACCTTTAAACTGTGACTACCAAACACAAGTCACTCTGTACAACTTGCTGGATGCCCCTCCCCTGTCAAATCGTGGATGTTCCATCCACTGTGGGGATTCAAAGACTCTGTACAATCCTGCCCATAGACTAAGGCTTAACCTGGGTTTCTTCAAAGGCAGAAAATGCATTTCTTTCATGAGCTGAAAAAGAGATTCCCTCTAATCCAGTAACAACGATGGCAAGCTTTTTCTCAGCTTGAAATCTCTCATTTTGCCCAAGCATATGAAGCAGGTGACAAATGGATATGAAAATGGGTCACAAAGGATTCTGTGTTACTTGCCATCTGTGTCAGGGAGGGGAAATGAGCATCCATGAAGATTCACCAAACCGTGCCTACCATGTGATATCTTCTTGTTGATACCACTTTGTAAATACTGAGGGGTTTGAATTTTCAGGGCTGATATTTAGCACACACTGACTGCCACGGTGAGAAGGTTTAGGAGGGGTTGTGGGCTGAACTTGAAATACTATATCCCTATTGAAAAGGAGAGGTCATCCTGAGGATATTGGATTTCTTTGTCTTCTAAGGATCACAGGACCAGGGTACTAAGGAGTTTTCCTCTCCTGCTTATACTGCTTCTGGCTCTTGGCCACAGTTGAAAGTGAAAGCGAAGCTACAGGAACTTTTGCTGGACTTTAGGAAGAATTCAACAAAGAGAAACTTTCTGTCATCTGCATAGACCTAGAAGCAATTTGGTAACAAGGAAAACAGGATCATAATTAGTATTTTTCCAGCCCAGCCCAATACAGTTTTGCACTGTTGCAGTGCACCCAGTAACTCCAAAGTTCAAATCTCACTTGACTAAACAGAATTATGCCTGCACTGAACTCCTTGGAGGGGCTCTGTACCACATGGATTGCTCTCTGTCTCTCCAAAGCTCTTCCAGCACAGACAGCATATTGGATTAAAGATGCCAAACTTGGTTCCAGGTTTGCAGCGCTTCTTCATTTAGGATAGCAATTTCCTTTAATAGCTAGCAGAACCTGGTGGCTGCCTCATTCCTTGATTTTTTTATTTTTTTACTTTCTTTTTTTTTTCCTTTTAACCGTATGAACATAACTGGTATCAACTGAAGATTATATGCACGGCAGATACAGAGTTTCATCCTGGGGCTACTACTGAAATGAATTGCAGAACCATTCAGTAACTGACTACAAGCAGAAATCAATTGGACTAGTTACCAAATGACTTAGTTTAAATGTAAAATTATTTGTTCAGACAGCAAGAAACTATTTACATATGCTACTTTTGAAACTTACCTCTAGCTATGACCATATGGTAATTTAACTTTTAAATTGTATTTACTGCATTCTTATACTTTAATCAGTCAATGCAAAGCTAAACTCCTCAGAACTCCACGTTTAAGTCTGAAACTCAAAACATTTGCCGTTTCTCTCTGCCTTTGAGCAGTTGCCATCTTCAGATAATAACAGATCAATCAGTGCTCAACCCTTTGAAGTGTATCCGCTCAAATGTGTCTCCTGCCTCGCATACGCTGCCGTATGTTTTACTCCAAGTGGAGCCTAAGCTATCCTGCTTCAGAAGTAACGAGCTCTGCTCAATTAGTGGAGCCAGGTTTTTTTGAGCATCGCACATAATTAGTTTCAAGGTCTCTAGTTTTAACAGCCATTTGCTAATCTTTTTTATATAGCTGGCACAAAACTTGTGATTCAAATACAAGGAGGCAGCAAATAGCTGGAGTTCTTCAACTACACACTATTCTCTAGAACTCAGCTGGGCTTTTCTGAGAAGCAATTTGGCTTCACATTTCAGGAGCGATGACATGGCTACTTTAGGTAGGGAAAGAACCAAGGCTTGCAGAAGGAAGAAATACTTATTAGCCCTCATATTTTTGGAAGTGGTAAAGCCGCTTTGGAGCAAATCATCCCACTGCTGTATTCTCTTCCTTCTCTCTTTCCTCTCTCTCTATGTATATGCCTGCTTGTATATGTACAGACTTGGCATCCAATGTACAGCAGTGTTCAGTATGTGTTCTTCTGCTCTCTGAATTCTTTTTTCCTTTTAGGTTTTTTATAGGTGGTCAGGACTTCTAGCAACAGGCAACCTGAATTCAATCTGTGAGGGTGACTGCTGCATGGCGAGGTAATGTTTCCCTTTGTAATGAAAGTAGAAAGTGATATGTTTGTATTTCAGAGGGTCTTGGTGTGACAAACAGGAGGTCTTCCACCATGGCTGGCTGGAGCATTGCTTTGTCTCTTTCTGATGTTCGCTTGAGGGAAGAAAGGAAAGATCTGACCTGTCTTGGAGAAGTAGGAATAGATTTTCTTCTCATACAAGAAACTTGGCAAAATCAGTGTACAAAATGTACAGTGTAAATGCAAAATATAAAATGTATGCAAAAGAACACTTTATGCATATCGTTTCAATACGCAAATAACAAAACAGTTTAAAAAATAAATAGGGTTTTTCTCCCTGGGAAACTCTAGGTTTCTGTGCCAGATGAAAGGTAATGGCCAGTGTTGGTGCCCTCCTATGGAGAGTAAGGATAAGGAGTCCTGAATTGGTCAGGACTGCCATCTCTCTCTTTTTGGTGTTATCAGGCATGGTGGGTGATGAAAGCGAACAGGAAATTGTAGATCTGTGTAAGAAGCAATGTTATTTATTCCATAGAACGTGCCTGTTGTACAAGGTGACATTAGATGGCTGTGTATGATACTGTCATAAGATATTGACAGGAAATTCCTTGATGGGAAAATTATTTTTTATCACCTCTTCATCCTTTTCTATTTTAGAACTCTGTATTTTTGGTGAGTTTTATGTGAAGAACTAGTTAAGCTCAAAGAGCAAACAGCAGGACTTGTAGCAGAGCAGGGACATATACCACAGTCCTGGATAGCAAATGGAGAGACCTGTTGGGTTGCTGATGGCAGCCCTGGGCCCCTTTTTGTGGCAGAAGCAGTTTGTCAGTGGGCTGTCCCCAACCTGTGATGATGGAGAAGGACAGAAAGGTGAAAGATATTGGTGAGAAAGGCTGTGTGGATCCTGATCCCTGGATGAGTAGACCAGAGGTACAGAGGGAGGGACAGCCTGCTGAGGAGCAGCTGGACTGCTGGGTGTATTGGGTTTGCTGAGGTCACATAGCAGTGCTGCTGACCCCCTTTAGGTTACCTGGCTCAGCCACATGCAGTTCATCTGCCCCAGAGAATAGCTGGACTCTCAGCTGCCCATTTCAGAACTACAGGGGATTGCAGATTTTGTTTGGTGGAGTAAATTAGAATTTCAAATATTACTTTCAGGCTACTGTAAGGCAATTTTCAACATTTAAATCCTACACATTGTCTTTGTTTTCATCAACATCACAGTCCATTCTTCCCCCCCCCCTCCCAACTATCACCATTTTTATTTATGTCAACAAAAAGTCCCAATTCCACCTTTAGGCATATGTGAAATAATAACTTCATTTCCAGAGCTGCTGGACACTTGTGGGCTGACGAAACTTTGAAACTTTGGTGAAAATGAACACTAACACACCCCCCATGCTGGTGAAAGCTCCAGGTAGCTGACTGCCTAAATGTCATCAGCAACTTAAAGAGAAAGTTTGAATCGATGACTCTGCTTCTGGTGGAGTTTCCTCCTGTCCCGGATATAAACACACTGTCCTAGTTGGAGTTAACTGTTATTTTTAGCTATGACAAAAGTGCATCTGAAAAGCCTGTTCTGTTGCACTTGGAAAATACCATTTCACTCGAAGTGCCAAATATGCTGGGGGAAAAAGCATTCCTGGAGCGGGCTTGCCCCAGACAGTCTGCATGAACTCTCCATGGCTTCCGCTCCCCTCTTTTTCCCACACGCAGGCAGCACACTCACACGCACACACGGAGAGCAGCTTGGAACTGCACAGGCTGGTGGTGAACCGTGCTCAGTGTATCTTTTCTCAAGAACAAATTCAAAGTATGTTCACTCACCTAATTGAATCTAAGCTGCTTTGCCAAGCAGTGTTATTGCTTTGTTTGGTTATAAGCAGGAGGCTTTCTCTAAATGGCAGAACATCATTAATAGAGTCCTTGTTTTCATGTTTTTTGAAAAATCCATGACTACATAGCTTTTGTACAGGGCTGAATAGAGGATCTGACCACAGCCCTTCCTTAAGTGAAAGTTACTGGGAGTTGTCACTAAGACAAGAAAGGTCACGTATGGGAGGCGATGGGATACAGTGCAGCTCTCAAACAAATTTGAAAGAGGGACAGGGGCTGGACCAGAGTAGAGCAAACAAGTTCCATGGCACCAAAACGCTTTCCCCTCCAGCAGGACATCACCGTGGGGGACTGTTTGGCACAGCTAATGCTGCAGCGCGGAGGACGTGGGCGAGCACTGATGCTGTGGAGCAGCGTGGATGCGGTGCAGCAGCATCGATACTGGATCAGCTCGCACGCTGTGGGTGCTGTGGAACAGCACGGGTGCCGTGGAGCCGGCTGGGATGTTCCCGCTCCCCAGGTGAGTCGGGCTCACAGGGAAGCTGCGACTGGCCGTGGAGGGGGATGCCCACGGGGGGTTGGAGGAGGCGCTGGCACCAGGCGGCAGGGCAACGCTGGGAGAGGACGGACACGGCGAGCCCGGGGCAGCGGGCTCCGCTCCGCGCCCCGCAGCGCTCCCCGCCCGCGGGTCGGCGCGGCCCCGCGTGGGAGCTGCCGTGCCCTGGCGCATCCCCATCCCCGGTGCGCGGGGGGCACCGCGGGCTGAGCACACCCCGCCGACGGGCTGGGGAGGTGGCGGCGGTGCGACAGCGCGGCAAGGAGCATGCGGGCGGGAGGGGGGGTGCGAGGGGGAGGAG
>JAWWES010000041.1:61351731-61373888 GCA_035583135.1 Lophotriccus pileatus
GCAGCCCTGGCGGCGCCCCGCGCCATGGCGGTGACGGGCTCGGCGCGGGGCTCCCGCAGCCGGGACCGAGCCGCGCCGGCCCCATCCCCATCCCCGTCCCCGCCGGCGGGCGGGCGGCGCGGCGGGGCGGCGGCGGCGGCGGTGCTGGCGGGGCTGTGCGCCCTGTGCTACGGCAACTCCCTGCGGGGCGAGTTCGTGCACGACGACGTCTGGGCCATCGTGAACAACCCCGACGTGCGGGCGGCCGCCCCCGTGTCCGCCGCCTTCGCCAACGACTTCTGGGGCAAGCGCATGGCCGAGAACACCAGCCACAAGTCCTACCGGCCCCTCTGCGTCCTCACCTTCAAGTGAGTGCCCGGCGCCGCGCATCCCCCTCCGTTCGGACCCTCTCCCGGCCCGGCGGCCGGACCCGGGATGGTATCGGGGGGAGTCCCGCGGCAGCGGTCCCGCACCCTCGGCTTCGTGATTCAGCATTTCTGCCCGGAGTTGTGCGGGACGGGAGGCGCCCCGGGGGCGGGCAGGGGGCTCAGCCGCCGGGGCGGTCCCGCGGCTCGGCCCGGTGGAAGTTTGCGGGAGATGAGGAGCGACGAGGCGCCGCTCCGCGGGAGCCCGCCGCTCTCCCGGCAAGTGCCCCCTTCCCTGGCGGTTCGGGAACAGGTGGCGCCTCTTCCCTCGGCTGCCGGGGGGATAAAAGGGAAAACGGAGCGTTTTGGAAAGCGCTTTTGACCGAGAAAAGTGTTCACATAACATCTTCGTGAGTTCCCCCTCTGCTTTATCTCCAGTACTTTTCTCCGCAATTGAGTGATCGCGCCAGAAACTTCCCGGGTTCTGTTTTGAAGCAGACCCATAGTCATCCCTACCTTTCTTCTTACCGCTAAGCGAAGGGTTCAGCCTCGCGGGTACCGCGCTGTTCTGTGCATCCCTCCTGGCGGTTCCCAGCCTCTCGTGTCAGTCGCGGAGTTCCCCGGCAGCCTCGCTGCTTCAGATGTTCCCTGTGTACCGCGCAGAGTTGTTGAGGAGGAGTTTCGGTTTTATAGGAATGAAGAGAAGTTGAGGAGCAACAAAGTGACAGTTACCATCTAATCCTGGAAAGAAAACCCTTACCTACCTCTCTCCCCGAGGAATAAGAATTTGTTGCAGATCAGCTTTGCTACAATCCATACAGTTTGTCATTCTTTCCATTAGATTTTTCTCTTTTTAATTTATTCTGATGATGGTGAATATTTAGCACGTTTTAGTATTTAAAAATGATACCTGTGTTTGCAGGGAGCTGTGCTGAAGAACTGGGGTAATTGGGTGATGTTTAGCACTCCGGTCCTCTTTGCAGGTGATCAGTAGATGCTCTTTACAAACTATGGCAGGCATAAGGACTAAACTGTATGGACAGTAGGAAGTATGCCAGAAGGATGTGTTACCCGATCCTGGTTGACTCTGCTAATTGAATAATTCATTGAAAGATCTGATAGATAAATAGAATTTCACAAACTATGTGGAAATCACATGTGTGTGTGAAGCAAGAGCTGTTTTCGGGAATGAGACATTCCTTTGGCATTCTCAGGGAGCACTTGCTACCCTTCTATTGTAAAGGTGGGCTTGGAGCCAAGAGCCATTGGTATCGGCTGTCCGGGGAAGCAGGGCTGGATGGGCACAAGATGGCATATCCCCGATAAAGCAAAGCTGAACCGCACAGACCCTTTTAGACTGGAGTGTTTAGAACAGGTTTTGTGCCTTCTCCTTGAAGGGTGTTTTAGCACGTTTCTGTGGTGTAGGTTGCCGCGGGCAGAGCTGTCTTTGTGCGTGCAGAGTGCCTTCTCCATTGCCTTCTCCATTGTCTGCCCAGCCAAACTGTTGTAGTGGCGATCTGTCTAATTAATCCATTCATCCATCAGTACATTTGGGGATATTGTGAGATGTGAGTGAACTTGTATGTGTCACCACTGACCACCTTGCAGGCAGTATTAGTGCCGGACTTGTCTTCCTAGATCAGGTTGCAGGATTGAGGTTATGTTATGCTAATGAGCAAAAGAGTCCTCAACTTTAATAAGGGAACACTTTAGCTCCCATCTGTCTGTATTTGAACTGGTTTTGCCTTTGCTGTTTAAAGGTGTGTGCATGTCTCAAAAAAGGATGAAGTGCTGTCTCTGTCTAGTCCTTTTTGGAAGGGAAGTGAGACTAATTTTGTGAGCAAGATTTCATCCTCAGTGCTTATAATAACCATACAGCAAAGACATTGGGTCAAAGGCAGAATCATTTGTTCCCCATTTGGCATTGCATTTGGAATAGGGAAGGAATCGTTTATCTTCCCTGGCTGCAGAGGAAGATTATTTCCACAGTGTCCCAATTATCCTTTCAGCCATCCCGTTTCCACATTCTTCCCATTTAATTTCTACCAGTAGGATGTCAGAGAAAGATATTAAGAATGGGGTGGAGTGGATCCTCCAAACCTAGTGCTTCCAAAGAAGCCCCAGGGAGCTTTTGCCAAGCGGTACTGAGCCTGTGGTTGAGCTGAGCTCTGCCTGCCTGAGCCACCCACCCCTGCCTTGCCCAGCAGGAGGTTGCTGGCTGCTCTCTGTCCTCTTAGAGAAGGAAAAAAGATTTTTACCCTGATGCTTGTAAAATGCTCAACAGAAATTGACTCCTAACTGAATGGAAAGGAATGTTTGTTAGAATTTTCTGCATCCACTTAGGATACTTGAGAAAACTGTGTGACATGTGCTTTGCAGGATCTTGCTGAGGGAGGGGAGAAGGGACCAAAGCATACTGGTACCTTTACTTTTTTAATTCACTTGTTTTATTTAATTTATTTAATTGTTGTGCTTAACTTGGTCAAATCCAAGGTGTTTTAATAGCAGCGTGAATCTTTATACCTGCCTAGTGGCTCTGCTTCTCTTGCATGAAACTTTAATCTGTAAAGGCTTGTTTTGCATCTTGCTGTACTAAGATTAAAGAATCTGGGAGATCTCCAAACCACATGCACAGAACAGATGTGAAGGGTGGGCTGAAATTTATATCTACAGATCCATCAATCTACAGAAACTTTGTCTCAGTCTCTTTTCTGCCTTTTGTGGCTGTGAAAGTAAGAGGAAGGACTCATGATGCCCTGTGGACTTTTCATTAGGCTGAACATAGCCTATGTATAAGCTACGTGTTCCTGAAATGATCTCAATTAAAAAAATTTATCACCCATCTATCAGAAAAATCTGAAGCAGACATTGCCGAAATTGTGTAACAGTAGTTCAGTGTCCCTGATGAATTGGAAATCGTAAGTGACAGTCCTCATTCCACTAGACGAATGCTCTGGAGCCTAACAATGAAAAGAGCTCAAGTATTTGACATTATTCACACTGGATCTGACAGTATGAATGATCAGAGGAAAATAAGAGTGGCCTCTGTTACTGGAACCATTAAGCAAAACTTAAAATATTCATAGAACTGCTGCATTGTTTCGTGTGGGTTAGCATTAGAGGGGAAAAAAAACCCTGCACGTGGACTGTTGAATTAAATAATGCCTGCTTTGTGTCTTTGAACTTCTCTTACCTTTTCTCTCGACTTCTATAAAGTAAAGGAGTGTTAAAACTACTTAGTTCAGAAGCATTCCTGTTACACATGGGTAACTGTTAGGTGACAGGTCTAGCACAACTCCTCATCTGCACAGGAGGTGAGATGGTAGGCAGTGGTTTTGCTTAGTCCTTAGGAAAAACTTACTTCATGTTCTCCAGTTGCTGTCACTCAGAGGTGTTCACCTGCAGATATTTTCTTCTCCCAGCAGTGATTCAGTATACTTCTTTCTAAAGAAGGTGACTTCTTTGGACTCAGGATATACTATTTCTTGGTGTCTTCCTTACAAAATGTTAAAATGAAGGGTAGGGGAAAAAGAAAGAACTGCCAGTTCTGTAATTCACTCAGGATTTTATATTTAAACTGGGTGCTTTCTGTCTTACACCTTGTCTCCACTAACAGAAGTTCACTGAATCATTTATTCCCTCAGTAGCACTTAAGTTACTCCCTGATTCCAGTGGTTTTGCAAAAATGTTTCTCAGCTGTTGAAGCAGAAGGTGCAATCCTCAGTGCTGTCTCACTCCCTCTTTCTCTTTTTGTCTGCCAAATCCCCATTTTGGTAGATTTTTCAACCCAGAAACAAACAGATGATGAAGATTTGGTGTAGTCAGCAGCACAGCGGACTTGGTAGGGAATGGGGAGAGTGAAGCCTTTTGAAGCCCCCAGGGATGCCAAGATTTAAAGACTTTTAGTCATATTCGAGCCTTCTGATTTGCAGGTGGTTGAGAAGTGAAGGCCCTGCCTGCTCAGCCTCATTGGTGGTGCCAAGGCAGATGCTGGTGAAGGAGGTGCCTCAAACTAACAGTTCACCAGGGACAAAAGAGAACGGTAGTGACAGGTCTAGGACATGTAGCCATGACAAAGACTTGGGAGGATGTGGCATTGGGCAGAGGAGCACAGCAAATACCTGGTCTTCCTAGAAGGAGAAATACTGTTCACATGGAATATGCTTGGCTCTGTGGGAAGGGAGTGAGAGTATCTACTCCAGCTGCTGCTGGGTGGCTCTGGTGGCTGAGGAGGAGAGAAGCTGTGGGGGATACGCTGCAAAAGGGAATGCAGCTCTCCCACCAGAGAAGATGTGCACAATTTGTGCACAGACCCATCCTACTAGTACTCCAGCTGGGAAAAAATATGGGGGAAAAGATAAATTAAAAAGTCTGGGATGTGTTCAGGTGATTGCAGAATGGATAACGCTCCAGGGCTGCCCATCAAGGTTGCTATCCAGCTTGGGTATGTACCTTCCAGGGTAGTAAATGGGACCTTTCAGCAGCAGTTCAGTATTCTTGGTGGGCAACCAAGAGCCTAATGTAAGACTGCCAGTGGCTTCAGATCAAAGCCTTAAGTGACTGTAAGCTTGGGTTAGATGTGAATACATACCCAAAGAGAGGACTGATTCAATAATTCACTGCCAGCCTTCTGATCTATCTAGTTGTTTACAGCTGATCCTTCTGTTTCTTCAGCTGTATCAGTGGCTTGAGTTTCAAGGACAGGGAGCTTAAGAAAACCTAAACAACCCGGGGAAGGAAAAAAAGACCTTAGATTTTCTTTGTTCTTGATTTAATGCTGTATTACAGTTTGACATTGCAGGGTAATATAGTGGAGCTATAATGTGTCAGGTTAAATACACAGTGCACAACTATTTTCTCCACTCTGTACATCACAATGTTTACGATTGTGTCAGTATTTCTCTTGTACAGCTTAGTCTACCATTTCAACCCAAGCTGTGGCAATCACTCTTCCACATTGATACTGTGATACCCACCATGAAATTGATGTAATACTGGTGTAGCCACACCGGGCGAGGTGCAGTTTGTAAAGAGAAGCAGATGCTTTTATTAGACTGGTTGTGTTATAGTTGGAATATACAGACACACCTCTAAGCACATAACCTTTTCTTTTGATACAGAGCAGAATGCCTTGCTGCCATTTCAGGTTTCTCCCAAAGCTCGGTGCCTCAAAGCTTGGGATTTTTTTTTTTCCAGGTGCACAGAAGTCTCCCACACAAATGTAATTTTTATAGCAGATGTCTGATTCTTTTGGTTGCAGGTTTGGGCTGTGTTTCTGTAGGGCTGCTTGCACTCCCTGAAAGGAGGACAGGACTGCTGGGGAGGATCAGGGGAAGCTCCCTGCCCAGGGGTGGGGGTGGAGACATGGCTGAGGGTCCGTGCTGTCATGCTGCTTGCAGCCAAGCCCGGAGACGAGGATCTGCCCAGTAGCCGAGCTGTGTAAAAACATTTAGGGCTTCTGCTTTGTCACATTTTCTCATTCCTCAATAAAATTTGCCTGTCTCTTGAATGAAAAGCCTTTTATGAGGGGAAGAGTTCACTAATTCTCCTGAACGACTTGGCTGAGGTGAATCCAGTCGCGGTTATTTTTGCTGCTTGCTTCAGGGGTGTTTAGTCTCTATTTAATACTTAGCAGTTCCTCGGGATTTTCTCTCATTGGGCATTCTATTCCTCTTGCACCAATGTCACCCTTAATTTTCTTTGGTCATCTTTTACCTAAAAGGCTCAGCTTTCGACCAACCTTCTTACCCACAGGAGCATCCCTGTCAATACTCCTTAGAGTCCATGAAAATAAAGTGCTCTGGCTGCTGCTGGTGAGCTAAAGGCATTTCTCTGCATTTGCTTGCTCTGTTTCGGACTGCTTTCCTGGCCTTTCTCATTTATTGTCTCACAGATTTAAAGACAAAAAGGGAAAAGAAAAAGGGTTCTCTTTTCACTCACTGTGTTTGCTTTTGTTTTGGTTTTTTTTTGATTCTGTATAAATTAAAATGGCAATTCCTTCATGGTCTGCAGCTTAGTTCAAACTAATTTCAAATTTGGTGGAAAACTATTATACCTGTTTTGAAAAACTGTCTTTAGGCCTAATAACTTTCTACTAGACTTCTGCTAGTGTTGTTTTCTCTTTTTGATGAGTGACTGTGCTAGCCTGGTTCTTGATCATGTCTCACCTCTCTCTGCACTCGAAAGAGGACCGACCACCTGATTGATGGCTGCTGAAGAGTTTCACGAGATGTTAGTTTCCATCAGTGCATTGCTCTTGCTGAGATACTGTTCAAGAGTAATTTTGAAGACAAACCTGCCTTTGCTCAATATCCAGGTAAAATGACACCTGGTTTGTCAGTTTGTTACTTGCTGTCATCTGGATTTCTTTTTTTTTTTTTTTAGTTTTCCAAGTTTGTGGAGGCAAAGCTAAAGTCTTGTGAATGACGCTCTTGTTATTAACGCAGGGACAATCATCACACCACACTTTCTAGGGTTTCAGTAGAAATTTCTGCCTTGGCCTCTTTGCTGCTCTCAAGATGCTGCTTCTTCGCAGTCTAATTGTGGTTTCTATTTTCTTTTCCTAACTCTGCTGGAAAGCAGTAACCTGCTTTGAATGCCAGCACTTAACTAGTGCTCTCCTAAGTGATGACTGTTGTGCTCTAAGGGAATTTCTGTAGCTTGGGAATTGATAACGGGCTCTGTCTTCTCACCCATCGCCATTATAGCAAATCAAGAAACAAACCATTTAGGCCTTATTGTCCATTTAAGTCTGAGGCATTGTACTGTACTATGGAAAGATTATCAGCGCAAATCAGCACAAAGTGCTGTTGCATTGTGGTGGAAACTCTGCCCTGCTTGTGCTGGCTGTCACACTAACACTTCTGCAAAGGCGCTTACTTTCTGTTTACTGCTACAGGTTTTTCATTAATCTTTAAGCTGTTTCCACAAAGAGCTTTAACCATTATTGCCACTGATGCAGCTGCACTTCTTTTGGAGTGCAAATGCTCATTTTCCTGGCATGCAGTACGTGCATCTGGTGGAGTTTATAAGGAGATTCCACCATACACTGAAATTGGTTATTACTTTCTGTAAAGTTTGCCATATATAACACACAATTTCAACAGGAAAAGAAGATGATAGGAAGCTTAATGCATTCTTATGTTAGATTAATTTATATAAATCTGCATGTGAGCCTTCCTTTATAAAAACTGTGGGGGTTTTATGAGGTGTAGGATGCTCTGAGACTTTCCATTAAATGTTACTTGCTGTAACAAATTACCATTATTATCCTGTGCATTTCTGTTTCATAACATTTTGTGTTTCTCTGTTAGTCTTTTGAAAATAATAAAACAGATTAAACTAAACAAGAGCTGCCCAGGGATAATAATGAAGTCTATAAAAAGAGAAACTTGACAATTATAGTTTACAATATTATTAAATCATAAGAGGCCTTAAAAAGAGTTGAGTGAGTCTTCCTGTGTACAAGTGGAAGAAAAGCACTATATTAGAGCCCGGGGGTGCTGGTGATTGTATACAGTCACTGGATATTTGTGGGATTTGTCTCTTGCAGCACAGACCACTCTGGTTCTGCGTCTGTGAGGACAAAGTCACTGAGTCCCACTCTGTTTCCAGGCCCTCTCTATAGGGAATTGCTTACCCAGATATGTCCCTGTCTGATGACTTATCTAGAGGAGGTGTAAATTCCTGTGGCTTGAGGGTAGCATGGTCCCTGCTCTACAGATGCCATTCTTTGAGGCAGCTGTGCCGCTGGGAGGGAAGGCTGGTGGTTAACTCTGGGTTCTGATAGATCTTACTTTTCTTTTAAGAGCCAGAATGATTTACTTCTTCTGGAGAGCTGTTTTACAGGCTCTACTCAGTGAACCTTCAACAGCTGGTGCCTGTGGAAGTCTCTTTCTGAGAGTGGATGGTGCGTAATTCCTTTTCCTAGAGTGGATGGTGAAGGAACGGAAAAGCTACTGTAAGGTGACAAAGCAAACTGTACTGCTGTTCCTGGAAAACATCCATTAGCCTTAACAAAATCAAGGGATGTTAGAAATGTATTTCTTATTTTGATATACCTCCTGCTTGGGCATGTAGTTTTTGGCAGTGCTCTGCCTTGGGTGTGACTTGCTGAACCACACATGCCACAACACTTGGACACAAGGGCGAGTGTTGGGACGAGAGTCTTGGCTTGTGTACATGTTTCAGTGCAGACTTCTCTCTCTGGTGGGGCGTGTGATTGATGCTGAGATTTCTACTATCAGTTTTTATTTTGGTTGTAGCTTGGGTGATGCTGATCAGCTCTTTTAGAAGGTACCTGTCAGTGTCACCTAGTGTGGAGAGGCTGCTCTTTGGTATATGTGCTCTTCTCCTCCTTTCCCTTGGGTCTTTTGAGGGCCTTTGTGTCTGAACTGCCACTTGCCATTTCTCAGGAAATGCTTAGTGCATTCTGACTCAAGGGCCTCTTCCAGCAGAGATGTTGAAGCAATGAAAACCCCTTTTTTTCCATGTATTTTGTGGGTGGCTCCCTTGAGGAAAGGCCTCTGTGTCTGAGATGGTTGCATCTCCTCTTTCAGATGTCTATATTTCGAGGAGCACTGTCTGTCACTTGCTGTATTCAGCCCCAAATCTTTAGAATGCTATTTGTGAACATGCCTCTGGTCTGACAAGCAGTCAGTTCAAAAAGCCTGGCCAGCCCAGCCCAAAGCATCTGCTCTCCCAGCTGTGTGCTCTACCAAGCCTGTAACACATGCCTTACAAGCTCAGGCAGATGTTATGATCTTCATGCAGAAGTGGCTAAGGTCTTCTAGCCCACACTATCTGGAATTCCCCATTTCTGGGCCAGTTTAAATATGGAAATACAAGGACAACGCCACCCTCACCCCTCTCCGATGGAGTACGGTGGTTGCTTGCCAGAACTTCTGTTCATGAACGTTATGTTGGAGAAAGACCATTTCTTCCTTAATTTTGAGATTCGTATCTCTATTTTACTTCCTTTGTTTGCTGAGCTGGGTACTGTGTATAACTGCTACATGCTGCTGTCAGTAAACAAAGACAAGGGTATTAAAGTTTAAGAAGGGAGAAGTAATTTTTTATTTGCCCATTTTTTCCTGGTCCCTTGGCCAGAAGTTGCTCCATAGTTCCTCTACTGTGGAAAGCCAAATTTGCTCCACTGCAGGCTGCTTTTTTTTTTCCCCCCATGGGTGTGTGAGTGTGCTGGGGGGTTCTTGTGCCTTGAATTAGAGCTGTTTGGAGACCCAGATTTGCTCACCCATTTGACGTACAATAAATTCAACCACTGCTAATGTTTCAACATCATTCTGCTGGGACTGTTTCAGGACGAAAGAATGTTTCCTTCGTTGCCATGTGGCCTAATTTCTTATGACAAAGAGCTTTAGCAGCAAAAAAACCACTGGTGTGAATATAGCACCTGCACACACTCATGTTTAGTGTTCATGGACCACCAAAGATGGTGTTAAAACATGCACTGAGTTATGCTTGCAGTCTGATTTTGGTGTTTATTGGAAGGCTTATCTGAATAACATGGTATCATTATGTCTGTGTTTTGTTCTGCCTTTTTTTTTTATTTATACGAAGAATACACTGGGGAACAGCCAAGCTGCTCAGCTGATGCTCTTACAGAGCTGTTTTCAATAATTTACATCAGGTAACTCACAGCTTACAAGCCTCATTGACTTGATGTGTTCACCCCTAAGAAGGGGCATGAGGAGCACACCCTGCCTTTGGGATAGAGGACCTGAAGGGGGGACAGGAAGATTCCTTCCCTATAAGGTTCTGCCTCTCCTGCCAGTAGAAGTGTTTTGCAGGATGGGAAGTGATCAGGTGTGATCCATGAAGACTAATGATAGATTTTTTCCAAGGGTATTGTCAGATGCCATGGGTTCAGTGATCAGTTTTCACAACTTGGCCAAATAAATGAATAAATAAATGAGAATCTCTCGCATTTCTGTGCATGGGTTCATGTCACCTGATAGCCTAAGCACTTTGTCTCCACTGTCCTCACCTGCTGCACCTGCTTACTCCAGAAATCAGGTTGCCAGAGCACACTTAGGCATTTGAGGGGGAACGATGGTGACAACTGTTCTCTGGCTGATTTACAGCCAGAAATGATTCACTGTTATGAAGAGTGTGTCCTGCAGGTGATCCGTGACATTGTGCACATCTGCAGGTGTCTCTGAGTGGGATCTTTGGCTCCTTTGGGACAGGGTGGCACTGTACTTCCCCTTCTTCCCCTCTGTGCACTGAAAGCAAGGTTTAGGCCTGGGGGTTCCTGCTGCTGCAGCGTATTTGCAGCTGAAACTCTGGCTGGATGTCTGTTACTGCCATTTGTTGTAGTTTGTCATTCAGTGCTGGTAGAAATGAGGGAAAGTGATGGATGTTGCTGCCCTGAAGTGGCTTGCAGGAGAAATGGGATAAAAAAAGAAAAAGCCCCAACTCTTCACGTATTCTTGAATCACATAGACTGATGTCTTGTCAGAATGTAACTGCATCAACCCATACTTCAAAGGGAAAGGTCAAGTAATTCTAAAATCTCACTTTTTCCCAAACTTTTGGAGTTTCAGCTGTTGCTTCCACAAACGCTCCAGTGGGAGCATAGCAGGAATGCGCAAGTAAGGCTCCTGGTTCTGGTTAGATTGGCCTGGAAAATGCTACCCAGGACAGCTAGCACTCTGTTGCTTATGAATAACGCATGTAGAGAATTATTTATAAAAAACATATGTTGTCTGGCTGTCACAGACCTCTCCACACCTCCTCTGTCTCACAAAAAACCTAAGGTGTTTGCATAGTAGCAACAGCTCAGTGGCTTTGCTGTTGCGTCGTGTGTGTCATGGGAGACCTGGAGCCTCTGAATAACAGCAGGAAGGATCACTGACCCTATAGCATGTTTACAGCTACGTGCCAAATATTTAGATTGAGTTGTCTTTTCACTGGGTATCTTGTAAGTTTGTTTTTTTTTAAAAAGGCCCTTTAGCATAAGTTAAGGGGCATTTTCCCAAATTCCTTGTTCATATATGGAGTTTTCCCTAGACTCCATGTGTATGTGTGTATATATGTGTGAGTATATATATATTTGTCCAAATGTACAGATGCTGTTAATACTAGAGAGAATTATCTTCCACTGCGTCTAAGTCAAAGCTTGTCAGCAGCTGTTAAGCAAGCTGGCCGTAAAAAACAGTGACCAGAAAAATGTGTTAATACACGCTGTCAAACAAATGTCATAACAGCTTGTCACATTTTATTTTTTCTTATGATTGACACAAATAATGAAACCTAATTGGATCATGGAGTTTAGGGTCATGTTTAGCTATCTTATCTTTACTGTCAATGTTCTTATAAAAATGATGGTAACTATTAGATGAGCTTCTTTATGTAGTCCTGAAGTCAGTAAAGCATTTAAATAAATGCTTAACTTTCAGGATGTGAAAGTATTCTGGAAGTTAAATGGGAATAAATGCCCCTGTAATGCCAAGCAAATGCTCCAGTGCCTTACCAATCCCTGGCTGTTCCCAAGCACAAACATCTATTCCATCGTAGAAAATAACTACCTGCGTTGTAAAGCTGCCACGGGTGTGACAGGACTGCAGAAGGTGCCAACAGGAAAATAGGACCAGTGCCATGCTTCTGATGTTGGCTGGGGTTATTTGCTGCTAAGGAAGCACAGGCATTGTCTCACTGCAGTAAGCCATGCTGGGAGAGCACAAGCCTCTCCTATCTCTGTGTCAAGAAGGTTGCCAAATGCAACAACATATTGTAATAATTGGGGAAGTGATTTCTCTTTAATCAGATAAACCAGGGGTTTAGAGCGATTTTTCAGTAATTAGTTGAGTAGCACTAACATTAGAAGACTGCAAATTGGGCAAAAGGCATAGTTTAGACTATTTCAAAGATGTCCTGCTATTACAAGACCCCCCCCAATCTAGTAATGGTTTTGTTTCCTTACAGGTTAAACATATTGCTGGCTGGTATGAACCCCTTCTATTTCCACGCAGTGAATGTAATTTTACACTGTTTAGTGACTCTTGTGCTGATGTACACTTGTGACAAAGCTGTGTTCCAGGACTGCCGACTTGCTTTTGTCACGGCGCTGTTCTTTGCTGTGCATCCCATTCACACCGAGGCTGTAAGTATGTGGCACAAAAGCTAAAAATAAAATCATTCTTTAAAATTTTAATTTTTTTTTTTTTTTTTTTTTTTTAAGGAAACCTCTGAGTCATGCAGAATATGGTACTTGTGATTTTTGCTGTGGAGGAGCAGAAGTGAGAATGTACTATATTTAAAGTAATTTGCAGGAGTCATTAAGAAAAACGTGTAATTCATACTTGCAGTCTTTCTGCTCTGGCGCTGAATTCTAAATGATGGTCCTAATCAGCAGTTCTGGGAGTAAATGGACAGTCATGAGTCTTCTGAAACCAAAGACCTTAGTGAGGCCGTGCTCTCCTGCTGGGGCATTGTTGCATGCCTTCAGTCATCTCCTATAGTCCCCAGTTTAAGGGAGAAAAAGTGAAGGGAGCATTAGTGTGTGTTCTGGAGGAGCTTGCTCAGATAGAGGTGATCTGACCCGTGGATTAATTTATACTGATTTCAATCAAAAGCCAGGAGTATCATCTTCAGGAAAAAAGCAACTTGTTAGCTTAATGAACGTCAGGATAAGTTTACAGAGCTCGTATTGGACATTTTTCCGTTCTTATAAGGAAACTTTTTAAGGCATAGTCATTCAAAAAATGCAGTCTGTTAGCATGAGGAGACACTCCTGTAGCTAAAATGAGTCTTGCTATCTTTGAGAAGGAGAGGCAATGTCCAGCTACCCACACTTAAGAAAACGAATGCACTCATTAGCTGAGATACCACTGACATCACCTGCTCTCATTACAAGCCTTTGTAAATGAGTGAGGGAAGCGGCTGCTGCACTGAGAACTTTTGAGGAGAGATTACCTTCATAACAAAAAGCCACAAGCTTTGCAGTTACTCCCTGTGCTGTGTTGTGTGAACTAATCAGCTAGGCTGCTTTTGATAATACAGCTTTATATTATAAGGGAGGTTTTAGAAGAGGCACTCTTTGAATTTATTTTTGTCTGGGTCAGAATTTTAAAAGGTTAAAATAAATGCCAGAGCGCTGGATATGGCTTAATTATATAATCTCAAAAGGGGTGAAATTTCAAAGGGCCTTTTATTTGCTTTATGAGTGATTTTTAGATCTTTACGAAATAGGATATTGAAATAATTGTAAAAAAGAGTGTTTATACATTCTTCTTCATTATTCCCTTTTTTGTGAAAAGATTTGGTTAATTAATGTGTAGAAAAATCTTCCATAAACTCAGATGGTTCATAAAGAGAATAAATTATATATCACTGTATCCCTTATCCCTCTTTGGTGATAAAGTTCATTCAAATATTATTTATTAATTCATTCCTATATAATAAGTCAAGAGTTGCTGTTTCAGTAGTCTTTTTCTTTAACAAATTTCAGTTCTTGGAATTGGATGCATTTTTCATCTGGGCCTTATTATACAAAATTAAAACAGATTCCTAAAATTGGCATTCTCTGTGCAACGTTATTAATATTTTAATAAGAAAGTAAGGAATGACTTAACTGTTGGCTTACTCATTTGTTTTACCAAGTGAGAAATGCAGCAGGCAAAACTGAGCATATCCTACACTATTCAAGTAACATTTTGCTGTAGTGAGGGAGGATAATACTGAAAGATAAAAAGCTTAAAATAGTAGCAGTTAGCATGGGTTGTTGAGGCAGTCACTGAGTGTTCATGCCTTTTTGTATATGTGTTTTTACACCTGTGTGTCTTTTCCTTTCAGGTAACAGGTATAGTAGGCAGAGCAGATGTCCTGGCCTGTCTACTCTTTCTGTTGGCTTTTCTCTCCTATAATAGGTATGTGATAACATTGTGAGATTCTCTAGTCTGAGGAGGGAACCAAAGGGAAACTTGTCAGTTTTTAGTTGTTGTTGGCAGAGGTACTTCACCCAGCACTGCTGTGTGGAAGTGTCCTGGCCCCTGCTTTCAGCTACACTGATGCTTATGAGAACTAATAAACATAAAACCAGAAGTCAGCATTTATGATTCCCTTTTCCATTGGTATTACAGCTGACCATACACCAGAGGAGGGGTTGTAGATCTAAAAGTTATATATAAATGATAACGGAAGACAAATTGCCTGTATGTAGAGTGAAGAACAGACAAACACTTGCCTGCCCTTGAAATACATGCTGTGACTGTAGGACTCTGAAATACCTGGTCTGGGAGAGTTGAAGATTGTGTCTAGACCATTAGTCATCCTTTTCAGATGAAAACTTGGCACTGTTTGCTGGTCTGTGTTCTAAAACGGTGACTGAACAAGCATAGATAGAGAAATAGCTTACTTGGGTGGGGTTTCTGTGCCTTTTGCATTATTTGCCTTTAGAAATAACATTGTTTGCATTTAGAAATAGCACCGTGTCATCACAGCCATGGGGAGAATCTGCATATATCCCTATATCCCTCTTGGGGTGTTTGCTACAGACCAGCAATGCTGTTTTCATCAGAAGGTTTCAGTGGTGTAAAACTGGTAGTGACCCCGCAGGAATCTGCCTGTTGATTTCAATTCTTTCTTACCTTCTCCCCTCTGACACAGGCTTGCTGCCCACTCTATTAATGATTAGGACACATCTTTGATTCAGGGGAGCATGGCTGGGAAGGAGGAATTTTTGCTTGCCTAGTGCTCTTTGTCACATAAGAGAATCAAGCATATATGTTCTAGATGACAGAAAGCAGGTGTTTTTTTGCCCTCACTGTCTTTGTACTTACTCTGCTTTCCTCTGACTGTTTCAAGTCCATTTTATTTTTCTGCTTGTCTTTTTTTCCCCCTCTTGTACACCAAGAATTCGAGCAGCTCTTTTATTTGTGTTTTCCTTTCCTGTCCTATGTCTAAACCTTTCCTCACTTATCAGCAAACAGTGTAGATTGTTCATGTCTTAGCATGTTCATGTCAGCGTCTCAGGAAATTAAGGAAGTGTCTCAGTATTTGTGTGAATGTAGTAAACATGAAAATAACAGAGAAGTTGAGATATTTTATGTCAATTCTGTTTTTCAGGAGTGTGGATCAGCTTTATGTTGGGGAACATTTCCCTCCCACTGCCTCCCCATTCTTTTTGCTGCTTAGTTTATTCCTTGGGACGTGTGCAATGCTGGTGAAAGAAACTGGAGTCACTGTGTTTGGTGTGTGCTTGGTTTATGACTTCTTTTCCCTCTCCTGCAATGGACTCAAACTGTAAGTAACTTGTGCTTGCTGTGCTTTTCAAGTGTTTCCACCTGTGAGTCCAAAATGTATATTATTATATATAGTACTGGGGAAGATGGACTTGCCCTGCTGAATTAAATGGCACACATTTAACAAACTGGGAGGTTTCATTCTGTGGGGTTTTTTTTTAAAGGGGAAGATGTTTGTTTTCTCTTTTTGTTTGTTGCTCTCTTGTGGCCTGAACAAATTCTGCTGGATAGAGAGACCAGATGTGAAGAACTGATCCCTAAAATGCCCAGACAAGACTAACATTTATTTTTTCAGTGGGAGTTGTGACTGAAGCATCAACATCTCTAGATTCTGACTTAACTCCTTCCATTAGCAGTGCCTGCTTGATTATTCAATCACAATGTCATGGGTTTAGAAATATCCTATGATGATTAGTAGTAAAATCAGGTTTGATTTTTTTCTGTCCTTGCAGAACAGAAGAAGGGGGAAATATCCATCCAATTCTGGAATGGTTGGAATAATTAGCAGCTCTCAGCAATCGCTGGAGAAAAATTAAAAGCTTTGAAGTTTGTACCCCCCACCCACTTAGTGTCACAAATAACTATGCAATTCACTATCTCCATTAAAAGTCAGAAGTCCTTTGTTTTATAGAAGCTGGGGTTTTTAATCTTTTTCTCTGCCAAAACATCTCTGGTGCAGGTCTGTCAATGAGTGAATGTAAGAGCTTACTGCCACTGAGAATGGGAGGTCTTGTTCCTGCTATCATTTCTTGTGTTCCCAGTGGTGCTGCCCCACCAGGTCTGGAACCTGTCACACTCCTGCCTGCGCTTGTGTATCTGGGATATAAAAAACATAGGACACCATAAAAAAGGATACTGAATTCATGTTTCTGCAGCACTGAATTGAATCAGCTCCTAGAGGTGTCTGGGGAGTGCCAGAGTCGGCACAGTGCAAGAGCAGCAAATGTAGGGAGGAGAAGAAGGACTCTCCTCTTTCAGGACCATCTGGCTTCCCTCCCATTTCAGACCTTTTTCTAGGTCCTAATGGGGGATAGACCATGTTTTATGCTCCCCTGCCCTTCCTCTGGCCCCTCTAGCAGCAATATCAATCAGAGGGAAGGTATGATGGATCAGCAAACGATTTCTCTTTTGACTGCATAAGTAATTCATAATGGTGGGCAAGTAGCCAGGGAGATTTCTGCGGACTGACAGCCGGCACGCTTGTTAACACTTGCATTTACAGTCTGACAGGCATGTTCCAGGAGCTGCCTGGGTAAAGGGAACACAACTGTTAATTAATTGGTGGAAAATCTGTGCCTTCCCCCTTCCCTCAGTCTCCCCCTTCCAATAGGTTCACATTCCAGTGCCCTCTTCAGGTTATTTTGTTGCTTTAATGGCATCCACTTGCCCAAATGTGGCACTTCCATAGCTTGTAGGAATGAAGCTCTGTGGTCCAGATGTGCTGTATTTTCATATCTGCTCTGGTTTTATTTATTGTGCACTCATCTGTTGTTTGTGCCACTCAGGACTTCTTTCCTGCATTTGACTTTAAGGGACAGCAGAAAACAAACAGCCTTCTGTGTGTTGCTGAAATTCATCTCCTGCTCCTTCCTCCAACCTGTACAGATTTGTTTTCTGTTTAAAAGAGGTGGAACATCAATTACTTTCTGAAGCAAAAAATTAGGAAGGGCACCATATTCTTTCTCACAGTGCTTCCCATCTTACCAGAGGTTCAGAGGACAGCTTGATGCAGGAGTGCTCAGCTTCTGTTACTGTTAAGTCTCTTCCTCTAGATCTAGTTAGGAGCTAATAAATCCTGTCCTCTGAGCAGGCAAAGACTTTGTCTTTTGGATTAAATAAAATGTCACCTCTTGTAGTTAGATATCTTCTTGTGCTGATTTCATAATGTTCAACCTTTTGATAAGTAAAAGCGGGAAAAGAAAAATCCTTAAATCCTTTTCTTTCCCCTTCCCTTTCTTTTTTTTCCCCTTTTCTCTGCATGTGCGATCAGGAGAAATGGAGGGATCCACCAGAGACCTGCCCGGCATCCCGCGGCTTCTCCGTCTGCCCCGCTGCAGGTGCCCCTGGCCAGCCGGGAGAACGGGAAGCACCGCTTTGCTCACCGCGGCGCCTGGAGCTCCTGCCACCCGGCATCGTCCGAGGAGCAGCGGAGCGGTGGCCTTTCTGTGCCCAGCAGAGCCATGTGGGCCATTCGGAGGTACCTGCAGCTGATCCTACCTTAAAATGTCAAATCGCTTTGTTTTAGCTGTTTTTATCCTGAAATACCCTGCAATTTTTCTTATGCTACTGGGGAGGGAAGAGAGGAGGAGGTAGAAGGAGCGTTAAGGGAAGAAAGAGGAGAGTATCTGAGGACTCTCCATGTCCTGGAACTCTCTGTCCTAATATGGTACTGGCAGGCAATGCTTTTCTGCCCAGCTTCTCCACGGAGAAAGCAAAAACTGTCATGTTGTTTTGAGTGTGAAGAGGGAGGAGTGTGCATACAATAATGCCTGAAGTGAGGTGAGTGTAGTGCAAGTAGCTTATTATGGGATATTGCTGTGTATCTGCATGTATGTTTGTGGGTATAATTTTTTCACGTGTGTACACATACATGTAGAACATGTGCATTTTTATATATAAATATATGAAAGCAGAGGTGATGCCCACTTCTGCTCTCTGCCTTAGAATGTGCATGTAACACTGAGAACTGGGCTCAGGCAGTGACAGAAGGATTTTCCACTGGTCTTGTACAGCAGTTCTTGGCATCTTCTTTGGGAAGGAAGGACTCCAGGGCCATACTCCGGCACAGGAATAGCGCTTGATTCCCCTATTCCTGTGAAACAGAGTTAGTAAGAGCATTTAAGGGGATGTGACTCAGCAGCCACCCCATGGATCTGTGCCAGCATGTGGGTTTTTTTTTTCCTTTTAGCCTTGACCTTTGTACAATATCCCCTGTAGCCCTTGCCCAGCTTGCCCTTTGTTGCTCACTTTTGGTTCTAACTACAAAGCACTCACAGTGTGATATAATTTGGAGACCTGTAATAATGTATTACCCTGCACTGCCTATTCCTTGGAGAAAGTGTTTTGTTCTTTATATAGATCAGGAATTACCTGCTGTGGTTCTCCCCATGTAGAACTCCTGAAGCCTGGGAAAGGGAGCATTTTATTCCCATGTAACACCCCTTAGTATGCATTTCAGTAGGAGCTGTTTGTTTGTTGTTGGTTTGCTTTGTTTTAAGTAATCTGGTTGCTGCGTTAGTACTGATGGCATATAGGCATGAGATCTGTAACTTCTCAAATCAGAGTCTGTTTCCTCCATCTGTATTTCAGATGCTCATCCCACTTGAGGTCTTCTGTCCTGCAGGTGTTTTCCCTGATTGGTGTGACCTGGGGATGGTTGGGCTTTTAGTTTTGTTTTTAACAAGGAAGGCAGTGGCTTTGGTTGTGTTACCTCTCCCTGTGGGAATCTGGGACACAATAATGGTAAGGAAGTCAAGACTTTTCAGAGTGGGTAAGTGGCAGCTGCTCTGGAACAGAGGCTCTTCTGGATGCTGGAAACAGCTTTAAAGTTCTTTATTTCATCTGCTGTATCCACAAATGAGTAGCAAAATTTGAAAGTGTGAGTAACCCTGGTGTCTTCTGATGTTCCAGACCAGAGTGGGCTGTCTAAAAGCCTCATTTAACATCTTGCCTCTGAAGTTTAAGACCTGGTAAGGAGGAATTACTTGAGCACAACACTGAAGCTGTGATCCCTCCGCTTTTCTCTTGATGATTTTATTCTCTCTGATGCTTGTATTTGTCTCCATTTCCCCTGATGAATACTATGATAGAATTGTTTAGGTTGGAAAAGAGCTCTAGAATTACCGAGTCCAACTGTTATCCCAGCATTGCCAAAACAACCACTAAACCATGTCCCCAGGTGCCATCTCTACACATCTTTTAAGGACTTCCAGCGATGGTGACTTCACTGCTTTCCTGGGCAGCCTGTTGTTGACAACCCTTTCAGTGAAGAATTTTTTCCTAATATGAAATTTAAAACTTCCCTGGCACAACTTGAGGCCATTTCTTCTTGTCCTTGTTAGTTGGGAGAATAGATTGACACCAACAATGGAGGGGGTATCAATTCAAAACCATCTCCTGTCTCGCTTCATCTTCTTGTTCCTTGCTTTACTTCTGTTTCTTCCTTTCTTCCTGCTGCTCCTTCTTGCCCTCCTTTGCTTTGTACTTTTTCAAGACACCCTCCTCTACCCCAGCTTTTGGGAAGGTCCCTTTTTCACACCGAGGGGAAAAAGCCTCTGGTTTACCAGCCTCTTTGGGAGCGGCCGCAGAAGTTGTGTTGGAGAGACCGTGCGTGTGGGATGGCTTCAGAGAGAACTCATCCACGCTGCCAGTTGGCATTTGCTTTTCGGCAGCTGCCTCTTCAAGTGTTGTGAAGGGTGTCTGCACATGGCAAATCAAGCTTGGCACGTACATAGCTGCTTTCTTTTTAAAAAGGGGCTCTCATGGTGTAAGCTGCTCAGCTTCTTTTCTCAAGTGACTGACTGTGTACAACACACTTGTGACAACTTGTTGTGTGATGCTTCGTTGTGGAATGCCCAAAGTAGAGCTGGCTTGGTCCCAGTGGCTGAGAGGGAAGCCTGCTGCCACACGTGTGTGTGAGAGTGGTGCCTGAGAGCCCTGTGAGAAAGCCTGGGTTGGGTTAATGGATGCTGCTTTGGAAGATGCTTCCCTTGAAACGCTGCTGGCAACCACTAGTTTTTCCCTTGCTCTGAATTCCTGCTTCCTCTGAAGGCAGAGTAATGCGGGCTAACTTCTTCTTATGGGGAATGACAGCCTTGTAGAGCCTAGGCAATTTGACCAGTGCCTGCTTGTCTCATGTCAGGGTTTGCTGGTCACTATGAAAAATAAGTGTGCAGCTACAACATTTTTAATTTCAAGTGAACTCAATTCTCACCACATGGACAGCGCTTGTGGCAGTGTGGAACAGTAAGGTTAAGTGTACTGCAGCTCATGGTCCGCTATCTGGGGATCACTGACAGATCATATGACTGTGGCCATGTTACTGAATTCTTTTCTGACTCCTCGCAGGACAGATTAAAATAGTTGAAATACTTTCTGTACACTGTCTTTCTTAGGTGCTCTTGGCCTATTGTGTGAGATGAAGTAGGAAGCACCCTTGCTATAGATGACAAAAGAAGAAAAAAAAAATGAAATCGCTGTCAAGTCTGTAAGATTAATTGCACAATTTTTCATTGTAATTCACATTTGTCTGGCTTGTGTAGGTCTTTTTCCATGGCAAAAGGGAGGGAGGGGAAGTTTTAAATATTTCAAAAGCTCCAAAGCTGGAGGGCAGTTTTGGCGCAGTGAGGTAGCTTCAGGTACCTTATTTAGTGCACCAGATTACAAATTGTAAGGTCTTAATTAGAATAAAATAGTAGTGCACTGATTAAGCTGTACTTTTAAGCACCTATAAAGTGATCAATTAGGTTTCTATTTAATAATAATTTATTATACATCTTCTTGCTAGAGCTAACTGAAAAATGCAGGAAGATATAATGGAGGAGTTAAGGGAATCAGTCTAATTAGCTGTAACTGGAGCTGGTTATGTAAATTCTTGGTGCAGAGACGTTCTTGTTCTTTATTGTCATTTGCTCTTGTCTTCAGCTATCCAGTGAATATGTGGGTTGCAGTCGTGGCTGTCTTAAGGAGTAAGGAATGAGTTAGTCTGGATGAAATTGTAGGTTTTATCACCACAATTTATTGCAATTTTGGGGAATGCTGGCATGTGCTACTGAAACGAGGTAACTGGAATCTCCTCTGGGTTTGATTGATCTCCTTGGGTTTTAAAACCTGAAAGAAGGTTGTGGCTGTATGTGCCCTCCCATATGACACAAATGGAAAAGGGGCAGATGAGAACTTCCATGTCAGGCTTGTACTTCTGTTTGGGATGAGGCCTCACTGTTTTCACTGTGATGGTGCAATATAAATATATGGGCCTTGTTAAAAAGCAGTGTCAATACCAACACCTCATTGCTCACCACAGCAATACTCTGTCAGATCCACGATCACATTTAATAAGGTTTACATATACACATAAAAAACAAGCTGTCACAGTCCCTTGTGTCCATTGTTATTGTCACATTCTCTTTTTAATGATTTGTTGAACCCAGTGAAAATGGAGATCTATTTTTTGACCTTTTTAGTTTTTTTAGTTAGTTGTAGTCCTGTCGTGTCATATGTGCCTCACACTTAGCATTGCTAAATGCTGTCCAACCCATGAACACCCTCGTAGCATCTAATCACTCTGAGAGTTTTGAGCTTTGTAAATGAGCCTGTGGTGGGCTCACAGTCTTCTTGAAAAACAAGACTTCACAATAGCTTGCATACTTTTGAAACTGAAATCTGTTGCTCTTTGGTGTCCTATAAGCTCATTTTTATTGCATCTGCTTGCTGTTGGTGACTTAGCTGGAGAGACTCTTCCCTTGGAATGGACGATAGACTGTTTTTTATGTTTTCTATGTATATGAACTGTTGCATTAGTTTTTTGAGGGTTATTTTTATGTATTTATTT